>CM068373.1:151847384-152447384 GCA_034769895.1 Magicicada septendecula
CAATAATTTAGACGATGAAACGATGGCAAGTTATGGTTCAATAGGAAAAGACATAAGCTGCCATAGTAAAATATCGGTATGGAGAACCATACATGACTTCCATGTTTTAAGATTTATATTTTAAATCATTTTCGAAATGAAATATTTCCATAGAAACTACTTCTTTCTTCAGCCTTAACCACAGTACTGTGGTCACTAACATATACCACCTGTACCACCTGACGTTAGCACACTCGATTTTCACTGATGATGCTTGTCGATGGCACTGCCGAAACTTCTGGTTTTGCAGAAAACATTGGACCACGGCCAAACAGCCCGGGAAGGACAACAAACCACTTCTTTGTTGCCAATAACGTACAAACAAATACACAAACAAAAAGTTATCTCCTTCCCCTTCAACTACCATTTTCATTTATAGAAAACGTTGCTGGTAAACTACCCCTTTCCCTTAACTGATCTTCACCAAAATCAACAGACCTTGAGTCCTCTATAATTCAGGAAAGTATGCATAAAATTATAAGATTATGTTTCAATGTGCGGCAGTTATCGTTCGTCATAGAAAAAATTACCCTTGTTAAAACATAAAATGTTGCAGGTAAACTACCCCTTTCTCTTAAACGATCTTCACCAAAATCAAAAGGACTTGAGCTCTCTACAATTTAGGGATATATGCAAAACCTTATTTGATTATATTTGCATTTACGGCAGTTATCGTTCGTCATAGAAAAAATTGCCCTTGTTAAAACATAAAACGTTGCTGGTAAACTACCCCTTTATCTCACACGATCTTCACCAAAATCAAAAGACCTTGAGTCCTCTACAATTAAGGTATGTATGCAAACAATTATTGGATTCTGTTTGAATTTGCGGCTGTTATCGTTTGCCATAGAAAAAATTCTACACACAGACACACACAGAGACACTTTTCGAAAAATGACTTTTCTTCATGTTTTGAGGGTAGTACAATCAGAATCAGCCCTTATCTCGAACACGATTTTTTTCGCCTTCATCATACTTCCATTTCCTTATGGAACATGGAAGTAAAAATGTATTTTTCCAGATAACACCTACGTACACATCCTGACACTGTGTGTTTTACTTTAATGTGGTTTTTTAATCATCATGTGGTTGAACGTATATTGTTTTATATAGATTGTTCATTTTATTTGGACCAAGAGTTTTTTTTTTGTATAGTCTATTGTCAGCATGTGATTTACTGTAATGATCAATTTATTTAATTTATTTTTTAATCATTTTGTTATTACTCACTACAGATTGTTTCTTCCTTTTCTTTTCAAGGTTGTATTAAGTTATATTCAGGGTGAAAATTCTGTTATGCTACATATGCTCTCCTGTAAAAGTGATTAATTCAGATCATACGCTCAGTATGGATGAAATAATTACTTCTGATTCTTATATTTACCATATTTTTATTCGTTATTTCACTTTATATACCTACTTTCCCACTATTGAGCTCTCAGTTGATATGTATATCCTTCATTCGCTTCTTTATTTGTTAATAGATAATCCTTAATCTTATATATATCATTATTATTCTATATATTTTTTCTTCCTTATTTGGTCCTTCATCACCGGGATGTTCACTCCCTAACATTCCCTATCATGTGAGTTGGATCATATCAGATTGGCACAATTTGGCTACAATTTCTGCTGTCCTATACTTCACTTAGTTGAGCTCAGAGGAATTATCATCTCTGCTCAATTATAAGACTGATGGAATATATCTACATCCAGTCATAAAAATAAAAATCATTAAAAGTAGTCTCTTTCGACTAATAATAAACATCCTTGGATTCTTCACTTCATAATGGTTCAGATTAATTAATACTTTTATACATTTGATTCTTCTTCTATTTTAAAGCTCAGTTCGTATTATGTGGCTTAGGTATAGGGTATAATATTCATTTCATCCCTTCTTTGCATTCTTTTTCTTTGTTTGTTGTTGGTATAATCTGTCTCTTGTTTACATAGTAATTAGCATTTATATAGATTCTTTTTTTTTTTGTATTCAATGAGTCATTCTATTGCTCATGGCATAACATTAATTCCTTCCATTAATTCTCACTATAATAGTGGTTATTAAAATAACATTATCATTATGGTCCCAGGTTTTCAGCTTCTGGTCTTAATACTTGGTCCTTATTTGGTTGGTTCTTTTTCCTTGTTGCTTCTTCATCAAATTATTTTCATTGTGAGTTTGATTAAACTATTTTGGTTAAATTATAAAAACATTCTGGTCTCCTTTTCCCTTCTTCATTTAAAAGTTCTGTATCATTTTTGGGTTTAAAAAAATTATCTCATTTACATAGTTTGTATTAGTTGTTACTGTTATCATATAGTCACTGTTACAATACAAGTTGTGACATAGTCTTTACAGCCGTGATAGTTTATTATGGGTTTTCCTTTTTCAACCCTGGTTCTTATGAATACTTGTTATATTTTCTTCTTATGACGCTTTTAACATTCATGGATATATTTTTTCTTGTAACATTAATTTACTCAATCTATTGATATAGGTTTTCCTCATTATCTACTGGAACATGTTCTTATTTTTTTCGACGCTGGATAGTTTGAGAAAGTTTATATATTTGTACTCCGTTTATTCCAAAATTCTTTTATATAAGAGTTCGTTCAGATTATTAGTGTAATTTGTCCTTACGGTTTTTAGAATTTAGTTAATTATTAAGAATCTTTTTTTTCTTCCTTTTAAAATTATTTCGTTCAAGTTATTTTTGTAAGTTGTCCTTACGGTCCTTTTGAATTTTGTTAATTATTTCTCCTCTAAATATTTTTATTGACAATTGATTATAAGTGCCCTTTGTCTTGTTTGAATTAATATCCTTTAATACATAAGTGTAATTGTTTTATCTTTAATAATCACATATGGTCCCGTATACAGCAGTAATAACTTTTTGGTAATGCCTTCCAAGGTACTGGGTAGTTCCCGATTTTTCAATAATACTTTTTCTCCGACTTTGTAGTTTATCACCTTTCTTAATTGCCCTTTGATACCTTTTATGTCGCCTTTCCTGGTCCTCGGCCAATTTATTGTAAAACTTTATCTGATTAAATTTATATTCATTATTGACGGGAAATTCAGTGATTTCTTGTATTTCTCGAGGAGGTTGTTTCTCATACATTGCGGTATACGGTGTGATCCCTATAGCGGGATGATGTGCTAAATTGAGGAATTCCTCCGTGGCTGACAGGTACTCTTGCCATTTTCTTTGTTGATGGTGACAGTATATTCGCAATATCCTCCCGACCTCTCGCAGCACCCTTTCCGCAGGATTACTCCTGGGGTGGTAAACAGATGTTTTGTACGTCTTGATACCTAAGGTGACCAAAGTATTTTTCCACCTCCTTCCCTTAAATTGAGTTCCATGGTCGGTGATTATTGATGCAGGTTTTCCTATCTCTGGAATGTAATAATTGGTGATCACTCCCAAAACCTTCAAAGTGGTAGCTCGGTTAACCGTGTATAATTTTATAAATTTGGTGAAATGATCCATCATTATTATGATGTATTTATAACGATGGCGTCCGCCACTACGGGGAAATGGCCCGCAGATATCTAGGAAATCCTTTTCCAGCTTTTCTTGTGAAGTAATTGGTATCATTATCCCCTCTTTTCTCTCGTTGTTCGTCTTTACCAACGGGCAAATAAGGCAGGTCTTAATATAGTTTCTTACCTTTCGATTTATATTCTTTATGTGGCAATTTTCCTCCAACGCCTTTATCACTTTCATTGCCCCCATGTGACCATATCGGAGATGATAGTCTAGGATGATCTCCTTCTCAATATTAGCAGGGATTATTATTTTCCATACCTCTTCATCAAGAGATGTTTTAATGAATAATACTTCATTATGCATGCAATAAAATCTGGTTATGGTATCATCTTGGTTGGATAGACGAAGTTTTATACTGTTTAGTTTCGGGTCAGACTGCTGGTGTATGCTGATGTTCCGTACCACTTTCTCCAAATCAGATCTGTCCTTGATAATATTGTATATCTTCAGTATGCTCTCCTTCTCGCCCTCGAATCTCTGTTCTTCCAAATTCACTCGTGACAACACGTCTGCTACAACATTCTTACTTCCGGGAATATACTCCCACTGTAGATCATATTCTTGCAGGGCAAGTATCCGTCAGTCTACCGTGGCTTAATTTACACCTTCTTAAAAATGATATAGATTTATGATCTGTACGAACTGTCACCGGATATCCCAGAATATAAGTCCGAAACTTCCCGCAGGCAAAGACTACACTGAGCAGTTCTTTTTCCGTTACGTTATAGTTCTTCTCGCATTGGTTAAGTGTCCTGCTAGCGAAACTAATGACTAGATGGTTGCCATTTTCGTTTTCTTGGTACAACGTCGAACCCAGACTGATATTACTGGCGTCGCAGTTCAGGAAGAAAGGTCGGTTAAAATTGGTATGATTAAGCATTACTACCTCTAAAAACTTATCTTTAATTGACTTGAATGTCTCGCCCTGTTCTTGACCCCATCGCCATTTATTTTTGGAGGATAACTGATATTGAAACTTGGCCGTCAGCTCTGAATAATTGTTTTGAAATTTTCTATAGTAATTACATAGGCCTAAAAATGACTGTAGTTGCCTTCTATTTTTTGGTGTAGGGAATCTCTGTATAGAGTCTACTTTCTCTGATGAAGGTGATGTTCCTTGATTATTCAGCTTGAAACCCAAAAATTGAACTTCTTTGGCAATAAGTTTCGATTTCTCTAGCTTTTTTTTTTAACTCCTAAAGGCAATGCCTTGTCGCTGTAGCCACGTCACTCTATCCCTTGCGATATTCTTCATTTCTCCATAGGACCCATTATTCACGACACTCATTGTGCTGCGGAAGTATGCAGTTCTTGGTCTTCCTTTGGGCTTCTTCCCCACTACTTTGCCCTCAAAGATGTTAGTTAAAAAAGCACTATGTCTGATCACATGCCCTATCAACTTAATCTTCCTCACCTCTATACTCCTAAGCAGTGTTCTATTCTCATTTATTTCCTCTAAGATCTGTTCATTCGTCTTCCTATCTGTCCAACTAGTTTTTGTCATTCTCCGCCAAATCCACATCTCCATTGCCTGAAGTCTGTCACTCTCCACCTTCCCTAAGGTCCACGATTCACACCCGTAAGTTAAAACACTCCATACAAATACCTTAACAAACTTTTTCCTTGTTTCAATACTAATATGGTTGTTTGTTAATAAATTCCTTTTGCTCTGGAATGCTTGTTTTGCCAGAGCTACTCTCCTCTTAATCTCTGCCAGACACTTATTCCCACTTGTAACTATGCTACCCAGGTAACAAAATTCAGTAACGTGCTCCAATATTGTGTTGTTCAACATAATGGTTGATTTAATGTCTTCTCTTTTTTTACTTACAACCATTATTTTAGTTTTCCTAACATTTATCCTCAATCTCCAAGCGTGAAGAATTTTGTTAAACGTACCTAACATTCGGGTCATATCCTTTTCTGAGTCAGCCATCAGTACAATATCATCTGCGAAGCGAATACTGTGTATCCGTTCCCCATTTATTTTAATTCCCCTAGAACTCCTTTTCATCTGAGTTACAACATCTTCTATAAACAAATTATACAAGTACGGTGACAGTGGGCAACCTTGTCTTACCCCTCTTCTTATTATTGCTTCCTTTTTACATCCATTTATGTCTATTTCAGTACTTTGCAACCTATAAATATTGAAGATTACCCTTCTAACTTTCCAGTCAAGTCCTGACTTCCTCATAGTTTGAAACAACAGCTTCCAATCAACATTGTCGAACGCCTTCTCGAGATCCACAAATACTAAATAGGTTTTCCTATTCACTTCAATTCTCCTCTCCAAGATCTGCCGCAGAGCCAAGATTGCTTCTCTGGTTCCTCTACCTGCTCTAAATCCAAACTGATCCTCCTCCAAAGTGTGATCAATCTTTCCTTCCAGTCTGTTCTTCACTATGTTCAGCAAAATCTTAGCAGCATGAGATATTAAGGCTATCGTTCTATAATTAGCACAGTCGTCTACTTTACCTTTCTTTGGTATTGTGATTGTTCTGCTTTTAATGAAATCAACTGGCAATACTCCCTCTTCATAGCACCCAGTAATTATTCGAAATAGCTGGTCTTTCGTTCTCTCCCCTACATTTTTCAAAAGCTCTGCTGGTAGACTGTCAGGCCCTGTCGCTTTTTTCATACTCAGACCTTTAAGGGCATAATCAAATTCCACCCTGCTAATTGGCGGTCCTACCATATCTCTATCTACAGCATTCTCTAGCTTTAAGGTAACATTATTATCAGCTAGTTTCTTTAAGACATGCTCCACACGGTAACAATGTTCCTCCCAATGGGCTGAGGTAATCAACAGATCATCAACATATACAGTTGTAAACTGGAGCGCTTTTGGTCCGAGTATTTGGTACATACAGGCTACAAAAACGGCTACTGAGTTTACTAAACCGAAGGGCAATCTCTTAAATTGATAGTTGCGCCCTTCAAAAATGAACGCCATGTATTGACGGCTTTGTGGGTGCAACTCCACTTGCCAATACCCACACACGGTATCCCATGTAGTAATAAATTTAGTGCCGTGGAATCTCTTTAATATTTCATCAATTTACCCAGGCGAGGTGCGATCATTAATTATCATTTTGTAGATTTCACGTGCGTCAAGGCAAAGTCGGACCTTACCACTTTTCTTCTGAATAGCCACAATCGGACTGGTGTATGGCGACTGGCTGCTTTCGATTATATCTTTATTTATCATATTTTGGATTTCAGCTCGTACAGCTTCCTTCAACGATTGTGCTATCGGGTAGGATTTGCGGTTGAACTCTACCGGTTCCCTGAATCGGATCGTACACTGGTAGTTTTTGATCTTTCCTGGCTCGTCGGAAAATACGGCCCGATATTTTTCATATATTCCAATTAATTGATTTATTTGGTTCTCAGTCAATTTCTCAGTTGTATTATTGCACTGGAAATCCCGTATCTCTTGTATCTTTTGGGCCCATATCTTATATTCGGTATCTTGGCATACTGATTGGTTGTCTGGTGAGTAATCTGACAAATAATTCACTTCACTCGCGCGGTTGAGAGTTTGTCGGGAGTCTACCATCTCGCTATTTATTAAATTGGCTACCCAGGTCGAACCTTCTGAAAAGAGTGATACCTTCTCTCTGCACAGGTTGAAACCCCTACTTCATTTTGAGTAGTTAAAACAAAAAGAATATTTCTTTTTGTAAAGAGGGGTTACAAGTTAATTAAAACTAGGCTAAGGGCTAGAGAAGCTAAAAATTGCGCTGGATCCAGTAAGACGGGACTTGCAATAAAAACTCAAGAATTAAATAATTAACAATGGTTTTATTATTCTATCTCATAATATTAATAACAAAAAACAACAGTGATTTAGAATTCCCCTTTTAAATGGTTAACTAAAGAAGTATATCCTCTCAACAAGGCCACCTGAATAATATAAACTGAATCCAAGAAAATAATTGCTATGTCACCATCAATGAATTGAAAATTTAAAATAATCATTAACCTCAAAATGAAACTCCCATTAAACTATTTCTTAAAATATAAAATTTATATCATATGTTTCTTTTAAAATGCAGTATATAAATTGATGAAGGTAAATAATTTCATTCACAGTTACTATTAATAATTAAAATAATTATTCATCCAATTTAAATGAACTTTAAAGGTGACACTTACTATACTTGTTAAATAAAATAATTAATTTTCATAAAGAAATGATCAGCCACGATTATTGAGATAGAATACTCGTCTACTGGTGTATATAAATCCTAATAATAAATAAAATCCCTATATCCCACCAAAATGTACAGCAATGCATAATATTTATATATATATATATATATATATATCCCCCAAAATGTACACAGAAATATACAGACATAACACGTTCCACAAGACAAATTACATATACAATAGTATACAAATACATAAAGGTCTCTTGCCACGCCCTTTTTATATTACCCTTCTGGTGTATATAAATTCTAAACTTCTTCTTTGTAGGAATCCCAATTAGGATTAAAGATTTATTTCTATAAATGTACCCCCATGGTGTGGGTTAATTGCACGTCATGTGTATCATAAAGTATTGCATACAAATGTCCCCAGGACATTAAAATTTAAAACCAAGTGCCTAAGTGGCTAAGTGCTAAAATACTTAATTAAGGTGAGAAATAAAAAAAATGTTTAAAATAATTAACGCCCCCCAGTTACCATGATTAAAATAAAGAATTTATATAGACTAAAATAGGGCCAATTAATGAAATGGAAAAATTGCACAATATTAGCACCTTATATAAAAAAATACATTTGTGTGTCAGAGACGGACATGTTTCTTCAATTTATAACCAGTCTCAACAACCTTGTTTCAACAACCTTGTTTCGACAAACAAGTTGAAAAGTGTTTCGACATGCACAGCTTGGTTGAAACTAATTTAAAATAACACCTACCTCCCCAGTAATCCTTTTATACAAATGACCTAACCTGATTTTAAAAATAAGAGAAAATATATGTTTTTATGCATAGTAAATTAAACTTGAGAAAATATTAATAACAAAACTGACTTTAAATCTGTAGCGAAAGTACTATAAAGAAATGAGTGGAAATCTAAGTTGGATGCTGTGTGGTACACATGTCAGTCTCTGAACTGACAATTTACTATACATGTATTGAAATTTACAATTAATACTTAGTGTTCACACTAAACTGTCCCATCAATTGGGGATCCAAATGAATGTATACTTGAACGGTAAAACTGATGATTATGTATAACTGGTGCCATGTTGATTCTACGTGTGAATATAAATGGATATTTTTCACCTGCTTATATGTGCCCAGAAGGATGATCTCTTATTTATAGCGTGGCGATCTCATGATTGGCATGTTGTTGCGGACGTTGTTCTCTTCGGTGTCGAGTGTGGAGCTTTTAAGATGTCATTTCGTTCAGTGGCAGCAGGACTTGTCTCTGTTCAGTGAACCCTATTGTCACACATTACATTTTTAGTGAGAGACCACACACAAATGCCCCCACAGTTTGGACACCCTCCAAAATACATAAATAAAAACAACACCTAGTTATGTTGTACATAATAAAACTTGGTAACATTATTTTGGCCAACATGCCTTACTTAAAAAAAGTTCTCTAACCATGATTCTTTATAACGCTTTATAACTTGAACCTCACTGAATGTGAGTTGCTTTTGCAATACAATAATTTATCTTGGCTCTGTAACATCTTATGAACTTATTACTTTGAGTGAAATTGAGGTTACCACCTGGCGCAGAATTTATTTAAAACACATAGTTTTTACTCCATAGAATCTGAGAATACTATAACTTTGAATGTGACATGATTTACGTTTAAAACGTGCCTGAGTAAGTTCCCAATTATATATGTATAAAGTTTTACTGTCATTGTAGCAAAACTTTATACCACTTAATGACGACACATTGTGTAACAGGTTAAGTGCTCAACCGAATCTCGTTACATCGGTGTTAAATGAAAGTGTAAAATTAAATATATTGTGGTTATTGTACTTTAGGTATTAAAGCCGAGATTCTGACACTCCAATAATCAAGTCTTATTGGTTTATAAAAACTTTACGAACAATTACGTCTCACAATGCATGCTCCGACAAGTGGGCACGCTTACTCAAGCTTACTAAAAAAACATTTTCTCCTTTAAAAATTTAGTATATAATTAATATAATGAAATCAAAACTTACCGCAGTCATTAAGAAACTTATCTCATATTTAAAAGAAGTCGACGCTAGATTTTCACACTAAACTCTCCACCGAAGAGATTTTCTACGAGGTCGTGAGTTAGGCTTCCATGTTGAGACAAACCTTAACAAAAGTTTCCGTTCGTTGTCCGTTTGTAAGGAAATTCTCACCAGGCTGCAGCACTGTTGTTTAAAACTGCTGGAAAAACTCAGTAGATGGAAACACCGATCAAACGGTGAAAACTCGAAAACGGTAGCCTCTCCTATCCGCGGGTAGAGAGCAGCACTCCTTATTACATTAACTTTTGTACTGTCTTTACCGTCAAAAAAAAAAAAAAAAAAATGCCAATAAACTCGCGCTGAATCATTTGACTCAGCACAAGGTCAATAACAGCAGAGTTCCTTCTTAATATATCACACCCTATTAGGATATAAAATGGTAATCCGGCTGCAATGAGAAATACCATGTCCAGACTTACACCCTGACTTAGGGATACCTGCTTTCGTATCGTCTTATTTTGCCGACCAGTAGCTCCTACAAGTACTATGTTATTAATGGGTAATACTGGTAGCGTTTTGCGACATTCCTGCTGTATCCGGTCTAATTCACTGTTACTAATTATCGAGACATTGGCTCCTGTGTCTATCATAATTGGAGCAGAAATACCTTCTATTTCCGCAACTATGTAAATGATTTCATTGTTCTGATTGTTAATCTTTGTATCGTTTTCTTCTAATAAATCTATACGAATATCTTTTAAATAATTATTATAAATAATAGTAAATTTTTTATCTTCCTTTTTAAAACTCGACTCTTGTCCATACCCAGTAGATAGGAGCAGTAAAGGGTTGTAATCGTTTATTACTGCCTCCTCTCGTTTAAATGTTCCGTATCGTTACGGATATGGCTGATAGCAGCGTCAATCTGGAGTCCTGGAACTGCTTCGTTTGGTTCAATTCGGTCATCTAGCTGTGCTTTATTTACTGGTTGTCTCCTTTGATTATCCAGGCTCGAACTGCGTCTGTGTTCATATCCTCTATGATTGTTACCTCCCTGGTTTACTTGAGGTGTTTCATACTCATAGAACCTACTCCTCCGCTGATGTTGGTACCTCCGCTGGCCGCTACCTTCTGCTCTGATATAATTTACTCGAGGTCTATATGTCCTGTGGTTATTATTACTTCCTGCTGGGTAATTTCTATTATTATTATGATAGTGGTTGTTATTGGGCGGGTTTGGGTTCCTCTGACCATTAGAACCATAATTATTATTATTATAATAACAGTTTCTATTTGGTTGACTGTTGTTATTATTATTATTATTATTATTATTATTATTATTATTACTATTATTATTATTATTATTATTATTATTATTATTATTATTGCATCCTACATTATCCCGGCTCGCGGAGCTATAATTATTATTATTATTACCGTTCTGATTATTATTATTATTAGTATAGTTGTTGTTATTTCTAAATTCAGGTTTCTCATATCTCCTTCTACTTTGGCGGTAATAGTCTTCGTGCTCGTACATCTCGAGTAACTCCGTCATTGCTTGTACGGTTTTAATCTGACTGTTGCGGCGAGCTCTTATTATGTATTTTGGGCTCTAAGTGTTTGGCCACACACACCTTTCCTAAGAAATATGCGGTCAATGTTTTACCCCGATACGGGTTATACTTCCCATGACATATTCCGTCTCTTGCGATGTTCTGCGTAGACTCGGACCAATATTTAGCCTTGAACAATCTCTTGAATTGCTGATAGTCCGTAACTTCGTCCCTTATCGCCATCCACCAATTATCGGCTATTTCCTTGAATGACTCATCTAGTACTTCCTTATTTGCGCTCCACCGGTTACCTCGGTGTTTTGCGAAGTACTCTTCAATTCTAGCTATAAATTCCATAGGCTTGTTTTTGTATAGCCTGAAGTTAATCCCTTCTCGATTTTCTGTATTGGGAAAACTGGTGATGTTAGTTGGTCGACTATGAAAAAGGTCTATGTTGGTTTGATTTTGTCGGACCTGACTATTTATACTGGTCACAGCAGCTTCAATGCCGTCACATTTTTCTGTGAATCGGTTCTGCACTCTTTCCCATTCTTCGCGTGTCTCTTTTAGTTTTTCTTCTAAATTCTTCCGATTCGTTTCTTCTATATTTGTGACTTTGGTATTTATTTCTGTTTTAAAACTCTGCACTTGTCTCTCAGTATGACTCCATTTTTCGTCAGCTTTCGAAATTTTTTGTTCAATGACAGTCATTTCTTCTGCTACTTTCTTGCTTATGGTTTCATTATTCCCTGCCATCTACTGACTCAATTCTTCCTTTAATGTTTCCATCCTTCCATCTAACCGGTTCTTATTCTCTTGGTTAGTCTCCCTTAATTCTTCTCTTAACTGTTGATTATCATTTTCCATTTTCTTACTGGTTTCTTCCATTTTCTTATTGGTCTCTTCCAATTTCTGGCTTATCTGATTTAATTCCTCCTTCGACTGTTTATTGTCAGTTTTTATTTCCTCCATTTTCTCCTCTATCTTCTTATTATTTTCCTCCATTAATTATTTATTGTCATTTTTTATTTCGTCCATCTTCTCCTCCATCTTCTTACTGTTTTATTCCGCCTTCTTACTATTTTCTTCCATTTTCTTTTCCATCTTCTTACTATTTTCTTCCATTTTCTGGCTTATCTGGCCTAATTCTTCCTTTGACTGCTTATTGTCGGTTTTTGTTTCCTCCATTTTCTGGCTGAGTTGTGCCAATGTGGTCATTAATATTTCCTGGTAATTTACTTCTCCGGTTTGTGTCGGCTTGTCAGGTTGTTTCCCTTGGGGTGCTGGTTCGGTTGGTTCTGCTGGAGGTAATATCAACTCCACATCTTCCACGGGAGTCGCCTCCTTATCTTCCATATCTATTTCCTTCTCGGCCTCCCCCGCCCTTTTCTTAGATGTTGCTCTCTTGCGCATCTTGCTTACTCTCCCGACCTGTTAACAGCTGCCAGCTAAAAATAGGAAATTGGGCAAATTGTTTTTATTTATCGGCCTATCAATCCCTATCTTTAGCCCCTAAAGTTGGAAGCCAATTTGTAACTAAACTGGCGTTACAAATAAAATTTATGTTTGTGTTTAATAAAAATTAAGGTTTGAGAAAATTTACAAGTTATAAATTTATTATTATTTTTATAAGTTATATATTTTAATTATTTAATTTAATTATTTAATTAGTTTTTATTATTTAATATTGTTTAATTAAATGTATTAATAATAATTTATTTCCGTGTATTATTTTGCTAGGCTCTGTAAAGAAATATTTGTTCTATTGTGTTAATCAGATTATGTCAAAGCTGGGTCGATTTGTAGTCACTTCTAACTCAGCTCCCTTTTTTTTCTTCTTCTTCTCTATTTCTTTAGCTATTATTTTCTAAGTTAAATTAAAAATGAAATAAATTAATTTAATTACTCAAATAATTAAGAAAACTCGTATTTAGAAACAGTAATGACATTTATGTTATTAATGACAGTGATGCGATAATCTTATGTGCATCGACTATTGCTGCGGCTGAGACTCAATTCCCAGGTCGATTGTGTCAACTAACAAAATATATAAAATTAAAATATTGATTAACAAGGTTCTTTGAGCTGTAGAAATGGTCAGGGAAAGGCAAGTTACAAAATACTATACTTACAATTAATTAATACTTAATTACTATTACGTAAAAGAAAATTATATTTGAAAATAATGTCATTTAAAAATCTAACCAGTTGGCTGCGTATGACGTCACGTAGCTGTTGACTCACCGTGGCATTGTATTGCTGCCAAGATGAACTCGAAACATGGCTGCCATCGACTTCGGATTTCACCCAACTATGCCGGCTCCTGGCTTTTTCCTATCACCAAATGTAATTGTGATATTTTCTTCTGCGATAGTGTAGTTCCCCTGGATTCTTCGATTGTAATGTTCTTTCTCGCTCAGAGAGGTAGTTTCATGCGGTATTACTAGTGTCGTATTAAGTGTTCGAAATCTGGCTAAGTTCGTTGTTCAATGGAATAGTATTAATTTGAAAATTCCAACATGGCGGATGATTCTTGGTGTCTTTGGTGTTTAATTATATGTATCTTTTTACTGGTTCTTCATTTCGTTAATTGGTTGAGTTATTTTTATTAATTTTATGTTTATAACCTCTTCTGTAACTCTTCATAGGGTACTTTCAACTTAGTTCAAATTATTATATTTTTTAGATCTCCCTTCTGCACGTTCCCATCCGTTCTGGTTCGCGTTTATCAAAATCAGCTTCTAAATGAAATCGTTATTTAATATAGTAATTCCAGAAATATTTTGGTATCCTATTCCATTGTCTGAAATCAGCTGTTCGTCTTTGTCCAGATCTGATCTCATAAGAATATATGACATTTTTTTCTATTTTATGGCTATAATTTAATTATTTTTTAATTTCATGAAAATTTAAGTACCTAGCAATATTGCTGTTCTAATTTTACATAAATCAATATCCAACATGACCTATTTTAGTTTCAATTAAGCTTAAAACTGGCATTTTTTGACATTTCTTATAGGCCTTATTATAATTCACATAATTATAAATTAAATGGCTTACAACTCTTTTTATGTTAACATTGTCCTTAAATAAGATTACTTATTACATCATTATTCTTTGTCTTTAACAATTTGTTGTTACAACAAACCGATACTGATTAATTTACATTTTATTTGTACTGTGTCCTCTGTTAGGCATTATATTACACATTTCCAATAAAGTCAATTTTATCCTCAGTTTTGTTAGTCATTACGTTTACTAGTATATATTTCTGTGATAATTATAATTAAGTATCTTTATTCTAAACTGACTATTCTCTGTTAATTTTATACAGTTTTATCTAACTTATCCTTTTGGATTTGATTAAATAGTAAAAGTTGAATTTGGCCTAAAAATCAATTTTGCTTTGCAACTGATATTATAACTAGTTTCCTTCCTTATTATTTCTCTGGTTTACAATTTAAAAGATATTATGATTACTTCCTTGCCTTTCCTACCTTAACAAAACTTTAACACAAATTAAGATTATTTAACTATAACAAAACATCTTATAATCTAACATTTTCGATTACATATAATGAAAGTTCATGTTCCCACATTTATATTATTATGAAACAATCCTTACGTCTTATATCTAAATACTTTGTTACAATTAATAATATTTCAGTCATTTTCTGTCTTTTTGTTTGTTTGATTGTGACTTCACTTTAAGCTACCTCCTAACAACCGCATTATTCTATATTACAGTTTGTTATAATGATTGGTTTTTTTTTTTTTTTTTAAAGAATAGGGAAATTCACAATTTATTATCACTAGTTTTGGTATTTCACTATTATAGTTTATAGTTGATACCACTTTACTTCTCACTGATGCATTCTTTATCACCTACACTAATGGTAGTCTTTAATCTTTTCTTCTTAATATTCTACTTT
The DNA here is from genome assembly GCA_034769895.1 of Magicicada septendecula. Taxonomy (NCBI): domain Eukaryota; kingdom Metazoa; phylum Arthropoda; class Insecta; order Hemiptera; family Cicadidae; genus Magicicada; species Magicicada septendecula. The sequence goes on from CM068373.1 coordinate 151,862,670, forward strand.
CTACACTGGTGTTATATCTATATTTAATTTACATTCTTTATCTATATGTAATGTATCCTGTAACTTAGGTTACTGGGATTTAGGGTTTTGTGTCATTATTTTGAATCTAATTAAATTGTACCTATCTGTCATAAGATCTGAGAAGTAACCTTCCCTAATACTACACTCTTTGTACAAAGCTTGAATTAGTTGGTCCTTTTATTCTCCTTCAATGAGTACGGTATTGTTTTATGTTTGGATCCTTTGATGTGGTTATCTTAATAATTCATCCGTGATTATCTTTCCTTACTGGGTATACTGATGATGTACTGGGGTTTTAATCATCATGTGGTTGAACGTATATTGTTTTATATAGATTGTTCATTTTATTTGGACCAAGAGTTTTTTTTTGTATAGTCTATTGTCAGCATGTGATTTACTATAATGATCAATTTATTTAATTTATTTTTTAATCATTTTGTTATTACTAACTACAGATTGTTTCTTCCTTTTCTTTTCAAGGTTGTATTAAGTTATATTCAGGGTGAAAATTCTGTTATGCTACAATTGAAACCTGGACGTCAAGCAGGAAAAGAACGACTAAGAAAGGGAGTAAAGACATTGAATCTACAAATACTATAAATCGATTATTCAAATCACATAATCTATTTAACGTTTTTAAACAAATTATTCATCACCAACCAAAATAAGTACTCTAAGAAAGGAATTAATATAATAACTAGGATTAATACAATAAATCATAAACTAGTAAGTAATAAATAAATAAAAATAAAAAAATTTTCTCAATAAATTAAGTTTAAACAAAATTTTTTTTTATCTTTAATTGATCAATAAACACGTTTTGTTACAAAGTGGCGTCCAAATGTGGGACATTATTTTAAAGGAATCCGCTACCCAGAAGGAAGATAGAAATAAATTCCAGACAATAAATAGGAATATTCTAATCTATTTCGGCAACATAAAACATTTTGTTATTATATATAATTCTTCATTATTTCTATTCTTCCACTCAACTCTTTTTTTCTTATGCCACGCGCTTCCTTATTATTTTGGTTTCTTTGTTATCTTCTTCTTCTTCTTCTTCTTCCGGAGATGCACAGGTCGGGACGAACCTTGGCTTCCGCCACCACTTGCCTCCAGTTCTCTCTTTCTCTCTGTTCCAACGTTCCTCCAGTTTTGTACGCCCAGTCTTCTTAAGTCTTCCTCCACCTCATGAGCCCATCGCCTTCTGGGTGTGCCATTTCTTCTTGTTCCTTCCATGTTTCCATTTAGCACTTGCTTGGGCAGTCTCTCCTTTGGTATTCTCCGCCTTACCTTTATGAAGCGCACTATATCTTCTCGCTGCAATGTTTCATCAATTTCAGCATTTCGAAGGCATCTCCACTCTCCATGCTTCCATTATTGGGCCGTATATATTTCTCACCATTTTCCTTTCAAATGGCCTCAACGTTTCTTTGTTATAATTCTTCAAGTTTTCCTTCTCAATTTAGAAGTAACAACTCTGCTGCAGAAATGCCGGTTTTATTACTGTACTGTAATGTCCTTGCTTTTATCGAAATTGATTTGTCTTGATAAGCTTTTATCGAGATCCTTCGTTAATTGATAAGCTATTCAATCTTTTGAGATCTCATGTTATTTGCCTCCTTTCATAAACTGTATTATATCTCCAAGATAGCTAAATCTGTTTACTTTACTGATTTTCCGTGTTCTGTCTCTACAAATCTTCAACCATTCTTACTGTTTTGTCATAACCTCCAACTCCATACCTCTCGTATGTTTTCAAAACTGTTAAGTACTGCATTTATTTCAAACACGATCCCATGATCCTTGGAAATGAAACTAGAATCTCTTAGTTTATTCGCTTGGGCTGTCGTATGTTAAGTTTAAATGTTACAGCGTGTGTTAAATATGACACAGCACGATGGTTACAGCAGAGAATTACAAATTTTTGATAACAGGACTAGAAGTTTATTTATCACTGAAATGGAGAGGATGACGGTTTACACAAATAAGAAGGCGTGCGGTACATTTGATCTGCTACTACGAACCATTAAATACGTATGTCGTAAAAGTAAATAAAGCTCAAGACATTTCCTCGTGTGTTATGTATTGTAGCGGAAATGAATCTGGTTCACCAAATGGGCAAAGTGAAATTATGTACTGTTGTTCTGTCACGACTTGAGCGTGGACAGAATTTATGTTTTGTTAAACTTTAACGCTTTCGTTAAACATGTGCAGAAACTCGCATATCCTGTAATGGTTTCAATACCAGCTCCCCGTACACAAAGCAACAGTACGAATGCGGTTTGGCGGAAGACAGAGAAGTTGAAGGAAGACAATTCTAATAATGATACTTCATACCAGTGCCTCTTAACGGCTGTGCCGCTAGATTAGCTAGAAGTGCCATGGAGGTCCACGACTTTGTGATATTGTTGGTAAAAATAGTAACAGTAATTTTGCTCAATATTTATTTTAAGAAATGAACAAACAAAAACATTCTAGAACATAATTATCTACTACTACTACTCTCCAGCACTACAGCCCATGGTGAGCCTTGGCCTCCGCTACGACCCGTCTCCACTCATCTCTGTCTACTGCCTTCAGTCTCCAGTTCCTAATGCCCATCTTTCTTAGATCTTCTTCCACATCCTGCTGCCATCTTCTTCGAGGCCTTCCTCTTCTTCTTTTGCCCAGTATCGTTCCACTTAATATAGTTTTGGGCATCCTCGTAACACTCATACGGAATACGTGTCCCAGCCATCTAATTCTAGCTGATTTTGTGTGTCGCACCAGGTCTTGTCCACCAATCAACTCATTTATTTCACCGTTATTTCTGATCCTATACGTATTCCCTTCCTTCACCGGTCCAAATATCTGTCTCAAAATTCTTCTTTCAAAAATTCTTAGTGCACTTATATCCTTATTTACGAGAGTCCATGTCTCGGATGCATAAGTAACAACAGGTCTGATTGTAACGTATCGCCGCGTTACAAATCCAGGGAACCCATCTTAACTAAGCTCCGTCAATTAGATGGGCTGCCTACGTTGTAACGAAATGTATCCACAAATAATTAACATAACAAATTTACTTACTAACTGTGTAAGGAAACAAGGGAAGGTATACTATTGATTTACGCACTCATTATATGTGTGTGACAAGACGACTTCTCTTTATTTAACATTTAAAAACATTTACTGACAGATCCCATGACATTACGAATTAAACTAAAGTTATTTGAATGTTTTCTTTAAACTTTGGGATCAAAATTGATTCTATTTAGCTATACCTCGGATCCGGGTAACCTTCGGTATTTAGTCATTAAAACTTTTAGTTATACTCAATTCATGATATTAGCTTGCAAGACTTTCTTTAATTTAACCATTTGAAGAATGGTATTATTACTTGAATTATACTAAGATACATTAACATATAAACTGTTACAACGTATGATGTTTGAATAGTTACATTAAAATTCTTAGATTTAATCTTTTAATCTTTACAAAGTTAATAGTCTCTGAAAAGTCTCTTTTAAGGTGTGTTGTGTAACAAATATTAGTAACCCTCGATAGACAGGCTATCGAGTCACCTTTAAATTGGTATGTAGAAACCTCGTCCTGGGGTGTCCGTCTTGGGAATCCTTAAAACGCCGTCATCATCTCGGTCTGGTCTTCGTCATTAGAGGGCTCGAAAGTCCGTAGGGTAGATTGAAGCTTCTACGATGGTACTTGTAGATTCTCGGATGTCCTGATCTGCATATTCTCTAGGGTCTACTAGAGTTTGTAAGTTCTGGTAGTTCACATCTCCAGGTATGATGTTGAAAGTGTTGTTATTCTTGAAGTTAGCAGTCATCTTGTTTTACACCATTTTTATATTTCGTGTTACACTTTAAGTCTCTTGTTTTTTTTTTTACATAACTATACTGATTAATACATAACATATGCTTTCAGCAGCAATTTCTTGTATACAACATTAAAGTAAAACAAAAGTATCGGCAACATAGTGTAAGAGCTTTTGCTCGTACGTCTGTACTGCATGAAGTCAACATAGCGAGAGAGCGAATTTCTGTTCCCTTCGACTGGTACCTAACAAATGGTAGAGGGGCAATTACTGCGCGAGAATATAGTCCCTGTCTCTCTTTAAGTAAACATTTTTATTTATACAAACTATCCCTAAATAAATATACATAATTTAAATAAGTTGTTTTAGCGACTATCTGTGTCTTCAGATTCTTAATTATTAACATTAGGTTTTTTATCTTATTCTAAATTACAGAAGACTCGGAAAACATGTCGAGTCCGGAATTAACAGGTCAGCGCCTGACAACAAGCAAAGGGTTAAATACGACAATTATAACTATTTACAATATGCTTTTTTATTACAGTATCTTTGGGCTTATTAATTACTTCTTCCTCTCATACTGAGTACATACAGGTTTTTATGTTATTATAGTGAGATTTAATTGGCTTAATGGCTCGCAAACTTAATATTTAAAATTTCTTTATTTTTTTTGTTCCAAATTTAAATCGTCACATACTCCACCGCTTAATTTGCACATTACGGTTGAGTTTTTTTTTATTTATTTTTTTTTTTTTTTAACTTCTGGGGACTTGGAGTATGAATGGGGTCAGTGTGTGTAATTTCTTTCACATAGTTGTTGGACACTTTACAACGTTGTCCACATAGTTATTTCATATAGTTACAACACAGTATACTTTATATATTCTTATTAACTACCTTTTGTTTTATACATACTATTTACACTTAATATTTACACAATTAAAACACAAAACTCTTTCTTATCTCTATCACTTAAATCTACTACCGGTTTTTTTGTTTCTGGTTGTCTTACTCTCTCTTCTGTAGAGTAACTTTCTAAATCTTTACTATTTAGAATTCTATCTTGTCTTCTGTGAGTCCTAGGTAACTCATTTAGTTAATGAGTATTCATTAATGTATGCTTCGCAGAACTGGAACTCAGGTTGATCAGGCCTCGTTTCCAAACTCTACGTTTTACATTTTTCCACGTGGTTTCAGAAATATAATTTTCTTTACTGCCTAGTATTCCCTTTTCTATTTCGGGTTATACTATTCCGTCTCTTCTTCTTATACAAATTTAGTTGCGAAATATGCGTTCTCCGCACATATTTCTGAGTTGCAGGTTCGCACAGGGCTACTGTAACGGGAGTTAGGTACTTCTGGATTTGGTAAGGGCCACACCATCTGAATGAGAGTTTAGAGGTGGTCTTATCAATCGCACTACTAGTGGGGTGAGTCTTGTACATTACTATGTCACCTACTTGGTACCTGACTGAATTGCTATGATTACCTTTCTCGTGGTATCTTCTGGATTTTTCTAAGCTTGCTCTTAAGTTAGAGCGGGCTTTGTTCCATATTCGCTTTATCTGCTTATCCGTTATTTGCGGAGGCAGCAGATCGTGTATATTCCATCTTGTGGACAAAGGGTGGTTTGGTCGGTACTTGTATAGTAACTGGAACGGGGTCGACTTGTGACCTTCGTGGTAAGCTGAATTAAAAGCGTATTGAATCCAGGATAGATTTTGGTCCCACGACGTGTGATCGTTCGCATGATAGGCGATTAGCGCAGATTTGAGGTTTCGTAGATACCTTTCAGCAATATTACCTTGCGGTCGATACTCTGTAGTGGTTATATGGTCTATCCCTAACTTGAAACACATATTCTTAAATTCTTTTGCTTTAAACTGTGGACCGTTATCAGATACTATACGTACTGGAGTACCGTAGTCTTTAAATAGTCTTTCCTGTAGTATTTTAACAGTTGTCGACGCTAATGCTCGTCGCATGGGATACATCCACACAAATTTGGTGAACGAATCTACACAGATCAGTAACATGGTATTTCCTGATTTGGATCGTGGATACGGACCTGAGAAATCTAGATAAAGTTTCGAAAAAGGAGTCTTTGGGATTTCTGAAATCAATTGGCTTACTTGAGTATTTCTGGCGGGTTTACTAAGGGCGCATAATGAACATTTCTTTACGAAGTGGGCTATTTCGCAGTTCATATTGTTCCAATGATATTCCTTTCGAATACGATGTATCGTCTTATTGATTCCCATATGGGCTCCTATGGTAGATGAATGGAAGTATTCCATCAGCATGGGCTTAATTACATCCGGGGCTATTATTCTTAATTCCTTTCCGTTTCTTATCTTGTGACACAATACATTTTTACTCAATACGTACTTCTCGGATTTAATACCTTGCGCAAGTTGTTCTATAATAGGCTTCAGTAAGGGGTCTTGTTGTTGATACAGGGCAATGTTCGTAAAGGCAAGGGGGAATTCAGTAATTACGGCGTTAGCACGTGCTATTTCCGGTTTCACTATGTTTTCGGAAGTTTTAGTGGGTGACTGGAACATACGGGACAGGGTATCAGCGACTACATTTTGAGTACCTTTAATATGCTGCACTCTGAATTTGTAGCAGTTTAATTTCAATATCCATCGTCCAATACGTCATAACTGTTTAGGGTGATCCAATAACCACGATAACGCCTGATTGTCGGTTTCCAAAAGGAATTCTTTATGTTCCAGGAAGGGTTTAAACTTTTCGAATGCAAAAACAATTGCTAAACATTCCAATTCATATGCGGAATACTTTCTTTCTTGATCGCTCAGTGTTCGTGATGCATAACTAATTGGTAGTCTACAGTTATCTATCTCTTGGTATATCACTGCACCTAACGCTACACTGGAACTGTCGGTTTGCACAACGAATGGTTTTGTGAAATCCGCTAGTTGCAAAACTGGGGGAGATATAATACTTTCTTTAAGTTGCTCAAACGCGTTTTGATGTATTGAGCTCCATTCGAACTTCGTTCCCTTCTTTCGTAAGGAGTTTAGGGGTGCTGCTATTTCGGCAAGATGGGGAATATATTTGTGGAAATAATTCACCATACCCAAAAATCGGGCATACCTTTTGCATCTCGTGGGGGTGCAAATTCTCTAATAGCGCGGGTTCGTTCGGGGTCAATGCTTACCTTTCCATTCGCTTTCACGATGTGACCTAAGAAAGAAAACTGAGGGACGGCAAAACTTACCTTATTTGGGTTCACCGTTAATCCTGCTCTTAGTAACCGACATAACACTTCACGCAAATGTTTGAGATGTTGTTCCATTGATTCACTGTATATAACGATATCGTCCAAATAGTGATACACATATTTAAATTTAATGTCGTGAAATATCTTTTCTAATAGTCTACTACATACGGAACTTCCTTGGGATATTCCAAAGGGTACCCTAGTAAATTGGTACAAGTTAAAAGGAACTGCAAACGCGGTTAGACGTTTTGATTCTTCTGAAAGAGGTATTTGGTGAAAAGCTTGATTCAGATCCATTACCGTAAAGGCCATAGCTTTAGTGAAATAATGAAATGCACTATGGATGTCTGGAAGAGGGATTGATTCAAATTCTATTCTTTTATTTAATTGCCTATAGTCTACAACTAGTCTGTGTTTATCTTGTCCTTTTGGTACTAAAAAGGAGGGTGAAGAATATGGGGACGTAGAGGGTTCTATAACTCCTTGGTCCAATAACTTATTGATATGGTTTCGCATTACTTCCATCTTGGGAGGCGACAACTTGTACGGAGGTAGTCGTATTACTTTCTGATCGCTCAGATTAATTTTATACTCTATTAGGTTCGTAAGTCCTAGTTTAGGTGTAAGAACCGAGGAAAATTCTTTTATTAGTTTTAGCATTCTCACTCTATCTCTTCTTTCTAGGTGAGATAAATCTGAGTCTTGGTGTTTTACATGTGCAGTAGATGAACAATATTTTTCTTGATTACTATCAAATTTATGTTTCCGTGTACGGTCAAATCTGAAATAATATAGTTGCTCATAGATGTCAAGAATCATTCCTGTCTTACTGATGAAGTCTGCACCTAATATTAAATCAGGTCCTAATTCTTTACATACTAACATTGTAAACATCCAAGTTAGGTTTTTTATTTTTACCTTAACGGTAATACTCAGGTTTATATTTATTTTACGTTTATCAGCGGTAGCACACTTTATATCCACTGGTTGGTTCCGTTTTACTAGATGGTGTTTAGCTAACATGTCCGCTAATTCTTGGCTGATTAAAGTTCTACTAGATCCCGAATCAATTAAGGCGATGGGGGATGTAACGCCTAAGTCAACTCGTATTAATGGTAATAGATTTTTACTCCATTTACATTTATTAATCGCATTACATTTTTCACGAAATTCTCTCACGTAGGGATCGATTTCGTTCGAACCTTTTTTTTTTCTTTTACAAAATATTTCATTATTATTATTATTAATTTCCTTTTGTTCACCCAATTTCGAGTAGCTGCGGAAGACACAGGATTTCGGGTCTCCCTGCCTTACATGTTTTTTGAATTGGGGTTATTCCGTTCCAATGGCTTACTTTTGCACTCTTTTCTTATGTGCCCATATTTTCCACAATTATAACAGGTGGGTTTTTTACGAGGTGGGTACTTGGTTTCCGCTTTATATGGGTTTACACTTAACTTACCAGCTTTGCGCACATGGTGAGGTCTACTAAGAACTTGTCTTTCATGCGAGGTTGTTACATCAGGCAGTAGTGCTCGCCATTGATGTCTATTAGTTCCAGCGGTTTTCATTGCTTCTCTATTTTGATCGGAGTACCATACATTTGAAGAATGGATACTGCACTGTTCTAGATCAGCAATTGTATTGGGTCTATTCATCAATGATAGTCGAGATCTTTCTTCAGGTGACACTCCTATTAAAATGGTGTCCACCAGTTGTGTTTCATTCCAGTCTACACGTAGTATTCGAGATGACTCCCTTATGTCGGAGATGTAGTGAGCTAATCTCTCCTGATGTCCTTGTACTCGGAGTACTGTCTTTCTTTTTATTTCCTCATAGATGCCGGTGGGAATAAAGTATTTTATTATAGAGCTATGTAGCTCTTCTACTGGGAATGTAGAGGTTAGGGCTTCTAGGACACGATTTTTCAACGGGGGTTTACACTTTGGTAACAGAACTTGTAAAATTTGCCAGTCATTCAGCTGCTGTAGATCCTTTATCTGAAGAAGATAACTAATGAATGTTAGTAATTTGGAAACATTTAAGCCATCTGTATAAGGGATTTCGGTTAAGATTTTCTCCACAGGATGAGTCATTTTACCGTATAGGTCCGCGTTATAGTTCATAGGTGTAATTCCTCGATGAGGGCGATTGGATTCATTGGAGGTGGTGGTCAATTCATGATTTCCGGGACGAAACTGAAAATGCTCGGGAGGAGGGGCATTTATATCTTTATCAGTATTTTGTTCTTGGTTCGCTTGCACTTGCGATACGATGGGTGAGTTCCGATCCGTGTTAGGCGGAGGTAAACCAGTGGTGGGGGATTGTACTGGAGAGATGTGTAATTTCATTAAGGACTTCTCTATTTCGTCCATCCTGAATGAGTCGGATTTTCGTCTTAAATCGTTAATAATTGAAGGTAAGCGGCGTAGAGCTTCGTCTGCTAGGTTTTGTACGTCAACAGGTATTTCTGTGAGATTCGGCCAGATCGACAAATTTTTTATTCGCCTGGTTAAATGCTCTATTCTCTGGGTAGTCCGCAAAATTATTGCCGGAGATTTCTCGTCTTGGAGGGTTTGCGACAATAAGTATAGTTCACTATACTTGGCATTACAAATTTCTTTCTCGCTTTCATAATCGAGTTCGCTTAGATAGTTTAATTGCACGGGGACATCAAATCCACATTCGCGAATTGACCTTCGTAATTCCGCGACTGTTACATTAGCATGGGGTAGTCCACGCAAAAGAGCTTCGTAAGACAGCTCGTCTTCCAATAACAAATCCGGGTTGAATTGGGCCATTTTTGTTCTAACACATTAGCACGTACTTAAAATTAATACTAGTACACTACACATATATTACACATATATATAATAAATTCTTAAGTAATCAATTTACATAAATTAGAAAAGAACAATTTCTCTCCTAAGGGAGAGACAGAAATTCCACACATATATTTATCAAGTTTACACATATATATAATAAATTCTTAAGTAATCAATTTACATAAATTAGAAAAGAACAATTTCTCTCCTAAGGGAGAGACAGAAATTCCACACATATATTTATCAAGTTAAATAGCCGATCAGCTGTTTTCTGGAATGTAGGTCACCCTCTGTATTTAGTTAACAAAGGAAGGTTGAGCGTGTGTGAGAATGGGGGTTTGCTTTTACATATTATTGTCTACACAATGCGAGTGAATAACACCAACGACCGGTATAAACAGGAGAAGAGGAGTGCAGACGGTAGGGTGAATCTTATTCCACAAGTCTATTATTATTACGCTTGGTAACACTCTGAATCCATTCATTCATATACTTTTCCCAATTATATCAATTAGTTATTTTGTTCACAATTTCAAATTACGAACTTCTACTTAATTACCTGGGTCTACATTACGTGCATTATTATTAATAAAGTTATTTTTAATTAAATTTTTTTTTTGACACATACTAGTGTATGTCCAACATATACTGTGCAGAATGATTCAGGAAACAACAGGTCACGGATTGTCGTAAACAAACCTGTTTCAGATTGTCCAGTTGACCAAAATTGTAATGTTTGCTCACAATTCATGTATGCAAGTAGGTACCTGCATATAGCTTATTTGCATTGTACGACGCTAATGATATTTCAACTTATACATACTATCATTTACATAACTTAGTAAAATATTAAATATGTTTTGAAAATTAAAGTTATTAAGGTAACTTTCTGAGTGCATAGATCAATAACTGAATATACAAATTATCTAAGCATAGTGACGCAATTTTGTTTGTGACACTCTGTACACAAATAAAACTCTCTCCTTTGTTTCCTTTTTTTTTTTTTAAAGCAGAGTCGCGCAATTTTGTAACGTATCGCCGCGTTACAAATCCAGGGAACCCATCTTAACTAAGCTCCGTCAATTAGATGGGCTGCCTACGTTGTAACGAAATGTATCCACAAATAATTAACATAACAAATTTACTTACTAACTGTGTAAGGAAACAAGGGAAGGTATACTATTGATTTACGCACTCATTATATGTGTGTGACAAGACGACTTCTCTTTATTTAACATTTAAAAACATTTACTGACAGATCCCATGACATTACGAATTAAACTAAAGTTATTTGAATGTTTTCTTTAAACTTTGGGATCAAAATTGATTCTATTTAGCTATACCTCGGATCCGGGTAACCTTCGGTATTTAGTCATTAAAACTTTTAGTTATACTCAATTCATGATATTAGCTTGCAAGACTTTCTTTAATTTAACCATTTGAAGAATGGTATTATTACTTGAATTATACTACGATACATTAACATATAAACTGTTACAACGTATGATGTTTGAATAGTTACATTAAAATTCTTAGATTTAATCTTTTAATCTTTACAAAGTTAATAGTCTCTGAAAAGTCTCTTTTAAGGTGTGTTGTGTAACAAATATTAGTAACCCTCGATAGACAGGCTATCGAGTCACCTTTAAATTGGTATGTAGAAACCTCGTCCTGGGGTGTCCGTCTTGGGAATCCTTAAAATGCCGTCATCATCTCGGTCTGGTCTTCGTCATTAGAGGGCTCGAAAGTCCGTAGGGTAGATTGAAGCTTCTACGATGGTACTTGTAGATTCTCGGATGTCCTGATCTGCATATTCTCTAGGGTCTACTAGAGTTTGTAAGTTCTGGTAGTTCACATCTCCAGGTATGATGTTGAAAGTGTTGTTATTCTTGAAGTTAGCAGTCATCTTGTTTTACACCATTTTTATATTTCGTGTTACACTTTAAGTCTCTTGTTTTTTTTTTTACATAACTATACTGATTAATACATAACATATGCTTTCAGCAGCAATTTCTTGTATACAACATTAAAGTAAAACAAAAGTATCGGCAACATAGTGTAAGAGCTTTTGCTCGTACGTCTGTACTGCATGAAGTCAACATAGCGAGAGAGCGAATTTCTGCTCCCTTCGACTGGTACCTAACAAATGGTAGAGGGGCAATTACTGCGCGAGAATATAGTCCCTGTCTCTCTTTAAGTAAACATTTTTATTTATACAAACTATCCCTAAATAAATATACATAATTTAAATAAGTTGTTTTAGCGACTATCTGTGTCTTCAGATTCTTAATTATTAACATTAGGTTTTTTATCTTATTCTAAATTACAGAAGACTCGGAAAACATGTCGAGTCCGGAATTAACAGGTCAGCGCCTGACAACAAGCAAAGGGTTAAATACGACAATTATAACTATTTACAATATGCTTTTTTATTACAGTATCTTTGGGCTTATTAATTACTTCTTCCTCTCATACTGAGTACATACAGGTTTTTATGTTATTATAGTGAGATTTAAATGGCTTAATGGCTCGCAACCTTAATATTTAAAATTTCTTTATTTTTTTTTTTTTGTTCCAAATTTAAATCGTCACATGATCAGTGTTTTATATAACATCAATTTGGTTCTTGGAGTTAGAAGCTTTGATTTCAGTAATGATTGGTTTGCATAGTAGGCTCTATTGCCGGTTATGATTCTATTTACTATTTCGCTGCTCACTCGGTTTCCATTATTCAGAATAACACCTAGGTACTTAAATTCTGTAACTCCTTGGAAACAGTAATGGCCTGTGTGAAGTTCTAGCAGTTCTCTATTTTCCTTCGCAGACACTTTCATGTATTTTGTTTTAGCCTCATTGACTTCCAAACCAATCCTGCTCACTTCCCTCTCTATTTCAATAAAGGTGTCTTTTAATACATTTTTGTTCCTGGCTACCAGCACAATATCATCCGCATATGCTCCTAGTTGCCTTGTCCTTTTGAAGATGTGTCCTCTGAAGTCTATCTTGTTTATAGCATAGTGTAGTGCCAAGTTAAAGAGGGTCGCAGATAATGCATCACCCTGCTTCACTCCAGTACCAACCGTAAAATCTCGGCTTTTGTTTCTTCCCAGAACTACTTTTCCCCTGAAATCGTTCAGACTGAGCAGTACCAGTCTCACAATCTTTTGAGGTACTCCCAATTCTTCCAATGCTATTCGCAACATTATTCGATTTACACTCTCGAAGGCTTGCCTGAAATCTATAAACAGTATATGGATGTCAATACCATATTCGAAACATCTTTCGAGTGACTGCCTCGTGACGAAAATTTGATCGACTTAGCTCCGGTCGGCTCTAAATCCACTTTGATGTTCACTTAGGATTTCCTCTGCATATACATTTAGCCTATCAAGGAGAATCATGGACAATATCTTATAGACACAGCTTAGACATAATTATCTACTTTACAGTAAATTTATTGGCTTACTCCATACAATAATAGATTTAAATTCCTCCGTTTTTGTATCTACGACGCGTACGAGTATTATTTTTACAGACTATTCCAACGCGGAACATTGGTATTTCAGACAAAAATTTAAAGGTAAAAATTTGTATCTAAAATACTAGTGTTTTCCATTGGAGTAGAGTTTACAAATTATTAAAAGGTTTTAGTTATTAATGAGAAATTTGAGCTGGTTGTTTCTTATAGAAATGGTGGAATTGAAGCCAAAACACACGCTTTTCCTACTCAACTGAGAGAAGTATCTCGCGTTTCTTGTTTCTTTTTTATGTTTGTTAGTATCGTTTATGTCTGTATATTAGTATATCCAGCTCGTATATGTAGGCGATAGAAAAATCTAACAGGGTGTTAACTGCCTACATTGCTATTACTGGGTACTCTTTCTTCATTAGCATCCAAAACTTGAGAAATGGTAGTTCACCGTATTTCAGTTAAAGTGCTCTGTGTGACTGAAGTTCTGTGAGTTGCTCTTCTTTTTTCCCGAGGGACTTTGCTGGTGTATTCTTGGGAAGCAGCATAAGAATTTTACTGTGTCATACTTGGCGACAGTGACGAAGGGTGAATATTGTTCCGTGTTTTTCTCAACAGTTGGAAGTTAAATCAGTTCGGATGTTCTGTCCCGTGTGGCTCTACCTCAAAAGCCAGAAGAAATGCATAAGGATTTTTATTTTCCAAACAATGCATTACAACACGTGTTAAACTAACAATCAATTTTAACACATACTAGAATATGGCATTTAAGACTGAAGTGCTGAAGGCAAGACCGAGCCTCCCGCATTGCTGCTAACTCGTACGTTAGTGTACCGCGGGAACTCATAGCGAAAGATACCGTGCCGTGAACCAAAAAAACGTTGAGAACGACTGCTTTACACAAATTACTAGCCCGCCCAAACTACTGTAATTTGAAGACTACGCAAATATTTTACTTTCTTTTCATTTAACCATTCCGGCTCTACAGCATAGAAGCGCACGTGGTCCCCAGTCTCCGATTCCTTCTATCCTGCCAATCTCCCGGTATAAAACTCTGAATTGAATCTCTGACCAGGCTGTCTGAATTCTTTAAGCCCACAATAGCCTGGATTTCCCTAATTAGTCTAGATGCCCACATTAGTCTTTTTACGTTCCATGGGCACCCATTCTAATACCTGTTTGCGAATCCGTTTTCCTGGCATCCCCTGTTTAATGACCACACCTTCTGTCTTATCTCCTCTACTATGATCTGTCTGATTCTTGCATTCCTGATTTTCTCTAGTCTTGACACTTCTGACGCCCACCGTGAAGAATCCGTCTGTAGAGTAGCCAGTTTCCTATCGAGGCCAGCGCTCGAATCCCCATAAGATCATGTTCTTTAATGTAACAGTAGGTGGCTCGTTTTTATGATTGTTTACGTACCTTCAAAGCCTATGTATACGATTTTTTGTAACTTTAAAAAGACATTATATTTAACACAGTAAAAAATAGCATTTAAATATTTAGGCTTATATGACGATACTGGTAGCGGCTAAAAGATATATAAGCAGAAACGTCAGTAAAAAGATAAGATATTGTTACGACTGTATCACGGATCGTAGTGTTGTTGTACAGTAGAAACAGAATAACTGGCACCCAATGAAGTCACTAATTACAGACTTTAATTAGAAACAAACAAACGTGAGACGTCAACAAACACACTCTTACGTCTCTCTATTTGCTCCTGTTTTGTCTTGTTATTTCCCAGCTTTCTTGTGTTCTTAGTTCTATCAGGTTTCTTTTTATGTTATATAAAGGTCTTGTTCGTGGTCTTTCTGATAGACGTTGTCCTCTGGGTTGGTTCGTAGGTATTTTCTTGATATCGCTCTCATTTTCTTCTCTGAAAAAGATAACGAATCCACTCTAATTTTCAACTATAATTTTACTTGTTGTGACAGCTCGACGTGTTTGTTATTCTTCTAACTTCTTTCATTTTTCTTACTCGTCATCTATATCGTACGTATACCGCTCCCATGACTGTTCTGTAGGACTTTGTTCTAAATACTCAATAGCCTCTACTGTTGTCTAACTGTCATCGTCCGCGTTTCGCTTCCATATAGCACTAGGCGTACTGGTTCTTTTTGCTTAGTGTAAACATTTAATTAGCATTACCAAAAAATGAACAAGAAACAGTGAGGATGCTTGAAAGAATAGTTTGTACTACGTGTTTATCACCGGGTCCAGGCAGGTGTTGAATGGAGAATACGAAATAATCAGGAGATAGGCAAGCTACACATGAAGCATTAGGACGTCGTAAGGTTCGTGAAGACTCAACGAATACAATGGCTAGGTCACCTAGAACGGATGGATGATCAGCGTATGCCAAAGAAAATTATAAGGGCACACGTGTATAAAAGCAAAAAGAGGGGTCGACCTACGATAAGATGGTTGGTGACGCGGTGGAAGATCTCAGAAGATCAGAAGAATGGATGTGAGGGGTTAAGCTGAGATAGTAACGGATAGGAGACACTGGAGAATATTGGTGTTGGAAGCCAGGGTTCACATTGGGCTGTAGTGTTGAAGAAGAAGAAGAAGAAGAAGAAGAAGAAGAAGAAGAAGAAGAAGAAGAAGAAGAAGAAGAAGAAGAAGAAGAAAAAGAAGAAGAAGACATTTAATTTGTCCCTTTTCAGCAGGCCTTCAGCTAAGAAAAATTGCGAGAGGCTGCAAATTCTCTGTTCCCAGCGTTAAGTCTGGCAGAAATTTCTTTTTCCATGTCGTTTGTAACTGCAACCAGAGAGTAATAACCCTAGATATTAAAATTCTTCAACATTTTTAATGTATACTGACAAATGATCTTGTAGACAGCGTTGGTTAGCATTTTTGCGAGTTACTTTCATATACTTAGTTTTCTGCGTACTG
Organism: Magicicada septendecula; assembly: GCA_034769895.1. Taxonomy (NCBI): domain Eukaryota; kingdom Metazoa; phylum Arthropoda; class Insecta; order Hemiptera; family Cicadidae; genus Magicicada; species Magicicada septendecula. The sequence continues at coordinate 151,878,947 of CM068373.1, forward strand.
AATCTGAGTCCCGTTTACTCTGACGCTCTAGCTCTAGCAGAGAACAGAGCTGTCAGCCACTCCTCATTTTCACAAACCAGATCTATATCGTCTGCGTATACAAAGATCTTATACAATTTGCCTGGAGAAAGTCCTGCATTAACATCGTCCAACTTTCGTACGACCCATTCTCAGCGGTGTCAGCGTCCCCTTGTAGGACGCATGTCAAATAGTTCAGATAATCCAACCCTAAATCTATTTCTCTGTCCCGTTACACCATTACACACATCTTAGTAAGAATAATTAGTGTCTTTAAGAATCCAAACTTATGCTTTAAATCAGCTTTAGAACGTCGGAAGCGCATTTGACGCAACATGGGCATAGCCGTCAGTAACGAAAAGCTCTTCACTTTGCATCTCGCGGACGATCAAGTAATTACAGCTGAAGACGAGGCTGACATCTGTTATATGCTTAGGAAGTTAGATGTAGAACACCAGAAATGGGGTATAACAACAAATACAAATAAGACTGAATATATTGTAGTCGGAAATATATGCAGAGATATTTTGTTGGAACGGGGTGTTGTGGAGGGAGTAGATTCACACAAATACTAGGTATTTGTAGATGTCAAGGTTACAAAAAACGGCACACAAGTGTAGCAGAAACAAGTACAGGACACGAGAAGCAAGTGACGAGACAGTTACAATTCACTTTTTGGAGCAATCAACTAAGGCCCGAAACAAAAATCAAAATATGTAAGACCATAGTACGTAGAAGTATTATAACATATGGCGCTCAGGTGTGGGACGCTACAGAACATATGAGGAAAAGATTACGAACCATGGAAATGGGGTACTGAAGAAGGTGCTGTAGGCTTAGGCCTGCATTTCAGGATAGTATTAAAAATGAAGAAATACAAGAAATAATGAATATATGTTCCAATATAAATGACACACTATTGATCCAAAAAGATTAAAATGGTACGGGCATGTGTGTCGTACGGGCAATAATAGACGGCCACAGAAATTACCATAATGCTCCATTTTGGCCTTCCTGGAAAAATAAATGAGGGATGCCGAGAAATGCTTGGATTGAAGGCACAAGGAATGCAACAGTACAGAGAAATTTGAAGGATGATGATTGGAAAGATCGTAAAGATTGGAAGCTTGGATGCAAAAAACGACTTTAAATGCTGTCCGAAATTCGCAAATGTACTGTATATGTTGCAACGATACAAATTATAAATCCATAGATAGGTTAATTGAAATTATTACAACAGAGTCTATATCTGGAGGTAGGAAAAATTTATTAATTAACACATTAAAATTTACTATTCTCTTATTGTGTTATAACATAAAATTGTTTATTACTGAATTGTCTTTAAATAAAAGAGTCTATTAGTTCGTTTTACATATAAGGTTACTTGTGCGTAGAATTCCAATGAATACGTAGACACCAGGCGCGCCGCTCTCGCTTCTGCTACTCTGCGCGTCGCTCGATGACTACTACTCTGACAATTCACGTCTCGCACACACACACACACACACACACACACACACACTGCGATATCAAACTATTGTTGTTTATAACTTTAATCTCAGGGTTCAAACTCGGTACAAGTTAAGACTCTGTCCGATTCTGCAAAGGCTTGTCTAGATTTAATCTAAAAATTTTATTACCCTCTAAGAGATAACGAAATAAAAGAAGAACTGATTTCATTTAAAAAACACATAAAAATTATAGTTTTGGAGAATTAAGTATATGGAAAATGTAGTTTACAATAATGCGAACACCCTGTCCAAATTTCAAAAAGAAATGTCAATTATCAAACAAGTTATTAAATAAAATGTGAATCACACGCGCACTCGCACATATGCACACAAATATTTCACTTGACATAAAGAGTACAAAATTATCAATATTTTGACATAACATACGTTTTTAAACAAACCTTGATTCAAAACCTATGACTACTTTACAAAGAAGAGGACAAAATGAATTTATAACATGTCTATGGCCGTCAGAAAATGTGTTACAGCATTAGTATCCCTATTATATGAAACTTAAATCCTGTTCTGTTGCAATATATTACATATAAGAATTCAAATTCCCTCATTATTTGTTATAATTTTTTTCAGTCTACTATGTCTGAGGTTTAAAAAAGTGAAACTTCTAACCTGCTTTTAAATAGGCATTTACGCCTCGAAGTCTTGCTTCTATACTTTGTTCACCGAGTGTTTGCAGAAAATATTTCACGCGAATGACGTTGACGAGGGTCGGATTCTATTGTTATCGGTAACATTCCAACGCCCGTTTCACAGCAGTCCGCCAACTCATATTTCCTGTTCGTCACGTTCTGTAGGTACTGTGCGTAAATCTACTGAAGATCAGTTCCTTCCCTGTTTTCACCGTTGAATAACGTGTCATTTGGGTCTGTTTTTACTGTTTAGTTATTATTAATAGCTTGGACTAAAACTGTACAATATGGAGACTCTTTCCCCAATAGCAAGGAACAAACGCGGCAAAGTTATACATAGTGCTAAGAGATTGTGTATAGTGAATAATTTTAAACATTTAAGTACAGAGAATCCTACCATAAAAAAGGACAAGGCCATGGAAAAAGTTGCTGAAATGACCGGTGTTAGCAAGCGGAGTGTTTATAGTGTTATTAATGTATATTTGAAAAACAAAACGTTAGGTTTGAGTGCACCAAAAAATAAAAAATCTAGAGTAGCGGCAGTAGATAAATTGGACGAATTTACAAAATGTGCTATTAGGAGAAAAGTTCACGAATTTTTTTTCAAAAATGAACAACCGACAATAAATAAAATTTTGAGTGCAGTTAACAACGATAAAGACTTACCGGATTTCAAACGGTCTACGCTATATAAACTGTTAAAATCATTGAATTTTAAATTTCATGAAAGAAGACGTAACATGTTTATCTGTGACAGGGATGATATAGTTGTATGGCGACGGAATTACCTACGCAAAATTAAACAGTTTCGTGATGAAGGCCGTAAAATTTACTATCAAGACGAAACTTGGGTAAATGCAGGCCATTTCAAAAATAAGGTTTGGCAAGATAAAACTATTAAGTCGCCGAAAGATGCGTTTTTGAAAGGTCTGTCGACAGGACTACGAAGTCCGAAGGGGAAAGGGAGCCGCCTGATAGTTGTGCATATGGGCTGTGAAGAGGGCTTTTTGAAAGATGGATTAATGGTGTTCCAATCAAAGTCTACTGCTGACTATCACGAAGAAATGACCGGGAATGTATTTGAAGATTACTTTCGAGAACTCCTACCTTCCCTGGAAGATAACTCTGTTGTGGTGTTAGATAACGCACCATATCATTCAGTAAAATGTGAGAAAATTCCGAACATGTCGTGGAAAAAAAATGAAATAGCAAATTGGTTAAAACAAAAAGGTTTTAATGCTGATAGTAGTTATCTAAAGAAAGAACTTCTTTATATAGTAGAACAAGAAAAAGGAAATTACGACAAATATGTTATTGATGAGATGGCCAAGAAGGAAAACACGACAGTATTGAGATTACCCCCCTATCACTGTGAGTTAAATCCCATCGAGTTGATCTGGGCTCAAGTGAAAAATCATGTTGCGGCTAACAACACAACATTTAAGCTTGCAGATGTAAAACGGCTGTTGGAAGAAGGGGTGGAAAAAGTAACTGAAGAAGACTGGAAGAAGTGTATAGAGCACGTAAAGAAAGAAGAGGCGAAACTGTGGGAATTGGACAACTTAATAGAAGAAATGGAGAAGAGTGGCCCTTTGATTATAAATGTTGGTAATGATGACACTAGCAGTGACCCCGACTTAGCTATGGAATTGGAATAAATGTAGTTTCCATTGTTGTAAATAGCCCAATGTACGTACATACTGTAGTAGATAGGCTGATGTAAATATTGTAGTAAATGGCATGTTAGTATTATCATAGCAAATAGGCTTATTTTATAATTAATTTCATTGTAGATTTTAGTATTGTGATAGCAAATGGGCCTGCCTATGTTATAATTTTAGTCCGGGGTTCTCCGTACCACAGGTTTATGTGATCTAGGCCTGTGGAAGCCTCTTTCCCCTAGCATAAAAAGAGTGATCTCCGACAAGGTGGAGGAGTTGACGCTTCCCTCGGAGGCTTATTAATACTAACGTCCACCGATCACAAAACATCAATTTATTAGATGCTCGGTAGCCCGTGCGCCCCCCGCACGTCCGCCTGTCAACCGGCCTCTACCATTCGCCAGTGTCGTAATAGGCCAACATTTTCTGCAAACACTCGTTGAACAAAGTATAGTTGTAACGCACATACGCTGGTTCGTATGCACACAATACGCCACATTTACATGTGAATCCGACAAAGATCCCGTTCTAAGTTTCTCCTTAATACCGATACAAAATACATCTCGATATTCACATTGTTTAGCATTCCACGTCCCGTTCAACAAATTCATATAAACTGTCTGCACCATTTTCGTTCAAACATGGCTTGTTTTGTGGAAAACCGCATCTTCGTGGATCGCCCAAATCCACTGGGGCGGGGATAGGGAAAACCCTCCCCTCTCCAAATGGTAATTTAAGACGAAATTTTTTCGTCGTTTAGTGATTATGGAATAGTTTTGTGTTGTAAATATGATACATAATTCATATCACGTAATGTAGGTTCATGCTTTCATTCTAAGATTACTTTAAATTGTAACTTTACCTTCCTTGTATATGTTAATTTTTCTTTGATACATACCCTAAATGAGTAGTTTTTACTTTAAACTGACAAATATATGATTTTATACTTGCAAGTTGATAAACTTATTGTGTTTATAAATAACACACTATATTTTTATTTTCATTCATTCCCGTCATTTATACTTTAGATCTTTAAAGAATGGTCCAACGTTTCGTAATCCCCCCCAAAAGTCTACTTACTTTATAAAAAAAAATTGTTTACTGGATCCGCCCCTTCTCGGAGCTGCCCCGTAGTCGTCCTCCTTGTCGAAGACACATTACCTACGTTATCCGATTTTGAGTCTTAAACAGAATACAGTTTCATTCTTAGGTTAATATCTTCATGCGATCTACAATTCGTCCGGTAAAATGTAACTCGCAGTAAACTCATTTTAAATGGGTACATACCAAGAGCATACTTTCTATACGACATACAGACAAGCAAGCGAGCGAACTTTGTTTGTCATTGTAACAAGACGACAACATAACATATGACAATTTAATGACAACAGATTACTGTTATCAGAGACGAATGAATATCGCGTTTAGATTTTATTTTATACGTACACAATATTTTTATATGTTTAATACTTCAATAATTAATTTGCCAATTATACTGTGCGGTTGCAAAGATTAACTAACGAAGGAACACAAGAAACATGATCTCGAATTTGAAGTAATAGCCTACACATATGTAATACACGTATACACGAATGTAATACACGTACTTCATGATTGGATGAGCAGTACGGTAGTGCTGTCCTCTACCACCTACCTTGTTCGACTTACTTATGGAAGAGGCTATTTTGGTAGTGAGTGGGTAAACTAAAGGATTCTCTAGAACCTTTGCAGATAGTAACTTTGCAGATACTATAGAGAAACACGGCCACATTTGAATTTGGAATTGAACAGGACGTAGGTGACCTTAACGAAAGGTCAGTGTAAAGGTGAATATAAAATTTGATAATGTGAATCTAGAGAATTTTAATAGTTTTGTGCAGTGTGATTACTGCTAATAACGTCTTAGCAGGGGAAAACAAGCGTTTCAGAGTAAACGACTTTGCTACACAACAAGCACATTAGTATTGATACTAGGAAGTCTTTCCTCTTTTGAACTGTGTTGATGTGTTTCATCTAGAAAGAGGAAGAGTACAGAAATTAGGATTGATGGAACGTGTATTGGACGGGTTGAAAGGGACAGAATGGGAAGAGCTGTCTAAGAATAGGAATGCATGAAGAAAGATTGTAAAGGGGACTTGGGCTGATCAAGAGGAAGTTGGAAGATTGTAATCCAACTGACGTAAAAGTGGACGTCAGCTACTTAGGGGCGACGATATGAAGCAACGGTTCAACAGGCAAAGAAATAAGTTGCCAGATTACAAAAGCAAACGAAGTGTCGAGACGCGTGAGTGATGTTGTCTGGAACATCAAACTTCTTAGTCTGGATATGAAAGCAATGACATATAAAAGTACAGTGAGACTTATAAACAAATAAAACCCGTCCAAATAAAATCAATAATAGACGACCTGAAGTATAAATATTTAGGAAGTATAATTAGCGATGATGGAATATGTGATGGAGATATAAGACATCGATTAGTTTTAGGAAAAAGCACTATACGCCAATAAACTCACTTTTATGGTCCACCAAAATCGGGCTACCGACAAAGATATTGATCCAAAGCCATTGTTGACCCAATTACCACATATGAGTCAGAATGTTGGAGAATCAACGAAAAGAACCGCAGGAAGATTGAAGCTGTAGAAATGGACTATCTTAGACGAGATTCCAGAGTTTTTCGTCTGGAACGTGTAAGGAATGACGTAATAAGGGAAAGAACAAATAGAAAAACATGGAGTTTGGAATGTCATATAAAATTATTTATTAAATTAACATTAAAACTATATATTCAGATTTACGAGTAAAGAGAAGAATTTCGACGAAACTGAAACATCGAAGCATGATAATGTTTTTAGGCTTTAAAAATAAGATTTCTAGACTGTGGGGAATCGAAAGTGTGGAAAAAATATAGTGTTAACATCACCTGGAGCGTTACATTTTTCTATGACGTTACACATTTTGTATCATGCATTTTGTGGAATGACCTCCAGCCTAAAAACATTATCATGTTAAAAGAAACTGTAATAGAAGATATAAAACGTAAACAACTTTCCTAGTATGGACACCTAATGAGAATGAGTGAAGAAAGAATACCTGTGAGTGTGTTCAAATACAGACCTAGCAACAGAAGAAAAAGAGGCAGACCTAGATTAAAATGAATAGAAGGGATCGAAAGGAGTATGGAAGAAAAGAATCTGAACAATGAAGATACACAGAATAAGTTGATACGGAAACTGAGATGCGGGATGCGGCAGTAGCTGTGGGATCCCCGCCAATATATATATATATATATATATATATATATATATATACTCACCAGACACAAGATCGCAAAAGCTGAGGATGGGAGCACGGGAGCTCTCGAAACATGTTCCAAATAAGGAAAAATAACAGCTTGAGGTAAATTTAGTTATAAATATTAAATGTAATATATATATATATATATATAGACGACCTGAAAAGACCATGAGTCAGTTATATTTGAAGTATATATCGGGCTGTTTGGCCGTGGTCCAGGGTTTACAAACAAACCAAACGTTTCATCAGCACCACTGGCTGCCATCTTCAGTGGAATTCGAGTCTACCTAACGCGGGGTGTCAAACGTCAGGCCCACAGTACTGAGGTGAAGGCTTAGCCGGCCGTGAAAGCCTTAGAACAATATTAGACCATGAGCCAACTGAACACTTTTTAAAAATACTTCGGAACAGTTTTTCCAACAATTTCAAAAACTGTCATTCTCTTCATTATTAATACGTTCACACAAAACTCCAGGGCCTGTCATATCTGTCATAGACGTTACAACTTTGTAAAAGTCGCCAAAAGAGGCGTTAAAGTGGCTGGAAACCGTGAGTGATAAAATCCAAGTGTCACTGTTATTGACATATTATTTTAATTGCACCGGAAAAGCCGTAAAAACGGACGTGTTTGGCAATTGATTTGTTGGGAGGGGTGAGAATTAATCGACCTCAGAGCGGCATGAGGGTTCGGATAATTTCCACCACCCAAAAAGAAAGATTACAAACGCGATAAATCGTCGACAAATTACAATATCAAAGTAACAGATAACCTTCCATAATGTTACAGGAGATGTAGGCCTTCTACACACAGTTAGGCTTAGGAATTAACAAAACATAATTACGAAATACTCAGATTTCGTCCACACAGATGTGTCTGGCAGAGTATTTTGCGATTCATCTCTTCAGGAAAAAAATTAAAACTAAGAATTTTTGTTTTAATCTAGATATAATACGTCTTTTTTTACATCGTTTTCGTCAAGCGCTGGAGTTTCTCACACACTGTTTTACCCGTTCTTGGCCGAGTCTAACGCGTTTCTCTTCATGTTCTTTTTCTTCCTTCTTATGGGCGCGTTACCGTAATAAGATTCGTTGTCCTTCCAAGATCCGTCCTTCTGGCATAGCCAAACCGATGAAACCGTTACAAACTAACAAAAGGCAAAAATACCACATAACAAAATTATACAAACTCTGAGTAAGTTTTACAAAATGGTAAGTTTGAGGTATAACTGTTTATACAAAAATCAGATTAAAAGGATCGAATCAAATAATTATCAGCTACGAAAAACAAATGACGCCCTTACAGTTGAGGGAACTTGGATTGTACGAAAAAGCCGTTGGAGATCGGACAACGACGCCTAGATGTCAAGTAAGACAAAACGACGCATAAACTACAAATTTCTTAAATTTCGTAACAATTTTCTTAAAATTTATTACTATTTTTTACATTTCTGGGAAACGGCATACAATTTTTTTTCTTTAAAGCGTCACATGTGAGGGGGCAAACGAAGGCGTATTATAAATTAGAGGGATTGTGTAGCAATGAGAAACGTGGCGTTGTTTGGCGGGTGCTGTTTCCATGACGTCTTATACAGTCCTAATCGCTAGGAATGACAAAGCGCAAGTTGCGAATACGCTCATTTACTACCACGCGGCGTAACCTCTGGTATTACAACATATATTTTCTTATGCGCCTCATTTGTTATGCGGTTTACGCGAACAAGAAGAATTTTATCTCGCATGTGAGAAGATATGAGGAGATTTAAAACGCTGATATCGTACAAAATATTAACTCAAGGTAGCCCTATTAATTAAATGCAGATATTATTAGATTGTAACAGTATATACGGATCATATCTAACTGTAACTTTCGATTACAGAACCGATCGGAGTAAGTGAGAACTTCATATACGGCACTTTGGTGCCCTGCTCACTCCCGTACACCTAGCGCTCCTAGCTCAGTAAACTAGATTTCAACACGTAACGAAATAAATGCATCGAAAAAGCAGTGTTGCCAGGCCAATCAAAGCTCTTTTCCCCACATAGCTACCTAAAGTTTCCCCACTGCCAGAAATATGTCTGCTTTAAGCAGAACGTAATATTTTAAAGAATGTTAGCGTATTCTTAATGTTTAAATACTATTACAAGAATAACGTAAATATTACAAATAAAAATAATTTTATTTATGATAAAAGAATATGTACTCACATGCTGAGAGATCGAGATCAATACTCTTGAAATCCTTTTCGTATACATAGTTCATTATTAGCCTAACATATTTACACAACCAATTGTTTAATTTATTAAAAACAATTCAAAACCCGTTACATCTATTTTCTTCTTCTTCTTCTTCTTCTTCTTCTTCTTCTTCTTCTTCTTCTTCTTCTTCTTCTTCTTCTTCTTCTTCTTCTTCTTCTTCGTCTTCTTCTTCTTCTTCTTCTTCTACACTTCAGGGGTTAGGCAATGTGCCAGTTCCGACTTCACATTATCAGATCCATTTCTTTCTTGGTCTTCCTACATCTCTTCTTCCAGAAGGTTTGTACTTGTTTACAATTACTGCTAGGCCTATTCTATCTTCATCCATGCGACTTAAATGTTGTCTCCTTTTCCGCTGTATTCTTCAATTTTCTCATTTAGATTAATATAAAATTCGTTTTTTATGTAGGTATTTAATTCGTCCCGTATATCTTCATTTCTTATATGATGCATCTTTGTGCATCCTTTAATCTTTCTTAAAAGTCTCAGCTCTGCTGACTGTATGTTGCTTTTATCTCTTTGTTTTGTAATCTAGGATTCATTGCCATATATTAGCTCTGGAAAACCCATTGTTTTGTAAAATTTTAATTTTGTCTCACGTCTCGTTTTATTTTTATAGTTCCACATATGTGTTCAAATCTATTGACTTTATTTTGTATATGTTTGTCAACGTCAAAACTTGTATCACAACCTAAATAGTTAAAATTTGAGTTCTGTTCTAATACTTTATCCTCAATAATAACCTTTGAGCGTACTGGAAACTTTCCGTAGTGAGCCATAATCTTTGTTTTGTTGTTAGATGTCTTTGGTTGTAGTATTGTCGTCTCAGTTTATGTAGTCTGTACACAGAGCATTGTAAGTCTTCTTCATTATTTTGTAGTATAACCACATCACCTGCATAAAGCAAAACAATTAAGCCTATTTTTATTATAATATTTATAGTATCGTCAATGATAATGCTGTATACGTATCTGAAATGTCGAAAGAGTATAACTTTGTATCTTTGTTTACATTGCGTATATCATATTGTTACACTCGGCAAAATTATTTGTCACATATTGTTTGTATATGTACACAAACGACGAGTGACATGATTATATTTACGTTCATTGTACGCCTAAATACCGATTTCTTGCAATAAAATACATATAATCACAATTATACTCTCATATTTCATTAATTATCCTTTCACTCTTTATTTGAATCTTAATAAATATAGCTATTAACAAATGTCACTATTAACTTTTATTTGAATACAGCTAAACCTCTCTTACTCGCCAGTCAACACTGAAGTTCTCACTTCTGGCGTGAGTCTCACGACACACCCAATTTTTTTACCTTTAAGTTGCAATACTTCATGATAGAAATTACTGATTTATAGACGTTTAGTTGGTCACTTGTATTCCTCTAGCAATACCACGCGTTTGATTCCGTCACACTCATCATTTGATCCAACCAATCACTTGGCGACCGATCTATTGATCTTTAGCTAAAATGTCTTGTCCTTATATTATTAGTTTTTCCGATCCATCTTGCTTTATCGATTAAACCTAAGTAATTTAATACTTTGTCGTTTACAGTCTATGGTAATAATAACGAGATACGAAGTGCATTGTCAACACCAAATTTCGATACCGGTTTTCTTCCGAACATTTTGTAGTAGTGTCTAAATGTCTGCCACTTACAAGAATGCAGAGTATACTGACGTATGAACTAATCGTGTCTTACAAAAATGGTAAGGTTCATGAAACTTGCAAGTACAGCTAATAAAGAATCGTTTTTGTACTGATAACTGACGTTTAAAATAAAGTACGAGTATAATTTAATTGCATACGTTTAAACGTCTATTAACGAAACATGGCGTACACTGTTAAAAGTAACACAAGAATATGTAACAGTGATCTAATTCGTGAATCAAGTACAAACATTCTAATACATAATTTTATATATTAAAAAAAATTAACGTTTTGAATTATACAACACTATTATTCTGAATTTGACTCTTTATTAATCGACGTAATTCTTACATTTCTAATACATATACAAATCTCTGGCACTGGCAAGATCGTTGAGGTAGAGAGGATATAGGAATATGGACCGCAAGGCTCATACAAAACTTGAAGGTATAGATCCACCTGCCAACACGGTGATGTCAACTATCATCTGACCCAGTTGCTCAGTGGCCACGGCAATTTTAGTGCCTACCTCCATAAAATGGGAAACGTGCAAAGCCCAGCATGCCAATAGGGAGACTCTCCCTATGAAGATGCATCGCACAAGTTTTTCAAGTGCTGCAGATTCGCAAGACAGAGGATGGTACTGGAAATGGAGCTTGGCGAGTTCACGTGCGAGAGCATAGTTGCGTTTATGCTTCGTGATAAGGCGGAATGGGACCGCATCAATGCATTTACTCAGTGGGTCCTACTAGAAAAAAAAGACAGGCCCAACTTGTACCCAACGGGCAGTAGAAGGTGAGGAACATCTAGAAGGAGCCTGATAAGGGCACAATAGGCTCCATCCTGAAGTAATGCGCTAAGTGGTTCCAGGATGGACATGAATGCCTTCAATTAGAGGTGGGTTTTTTAGTGGGTAAGAGAATCCCACACACCAGGGGAAGCTTGTCTAAAAATTAAAAGAATTATTAGAATTCATATTTACGACAGTTATAAAACAAAATCCGGAAGGTCTTCCAATAATCTGTCTTTGGTTGAACATGTCCTCAGATCTCTCAATGCAGGTACATTCTTTATTAATGGTAGGTACAGAGGTCGTAGTATACATAACGAAGAAAATGGGTGCGTCAACTTTAAGTTGCATAATCAGATGCTTAATTGCCATCAATTCAATAATAAAATTGAGTCGTGTGAATGAAATTCATACCATTTTATTGTATCAGCTGCATAAGTCGCGTGAACAAGAACGTTTCATGGTAGGTCTCCTCCCCCAGTATTGTAATCTACCTGTTCCTTGAACTTGGGGTATAAATAACATCACCCAATTGTCTTTCCGGCACACAGTTTGACCGTATTCCGACTAACCAGTTCTTGTACAGGGGTTACTCACTGTCGTGCTGTTTTCATGTGCGTACTTTTCATATCAACACGCACCCTCCATTTATTCTATGGGGTAAGGCATGGTCGGCTCTAGTAGAAGGCCGGAATATAAAACGTGGCAACGTTGCGTCTGAGGCCTATAAGCGTTGTGTAATAAAATAGCTAAAGTAAACATGTTATATTTTTATTTAATTTCATATCATTACTAAAATCATGAGTAGGCCTATTTATAGCTAAATCTAAATTGTAGGTCTTTGCGCACTTAGTACCATACGTTTAAGTTGAAAAAATTTGTGAATTAGTGTTTGGCCTAATTAATTAATTTTGTTCAAATTATTGAATTCGTATCATATGAATAAGTTAATTATTATATTTCTTAAATAATATAACAGTATTTTACATAATAAACTTTTGATTTGTAAAAAATGAAGTTTTATAAAACTTCTGTTAATCGGCAATTAAAAATGACGCGATTTTATTGTTGAAATACATAAATTAAGAGATCGTCTAGTCGGCCTCAAATAACAGTTGGTTCCAGTGTTCCCACGTTTAATATTCCGGCCTTCTACTAGACCCGGCAGTGGGTAAGGTCCTTCCTAAGCTCATAAAATTCTCTGTGTTTCGTAATATTCCGCGTCTGTTTTTTCACACTAACTTTAAAATGTTTTTAAGAAAAACTTTTTTTGTATATACCCATCCGTCATGTAAACGGCATACATCCGCTTCGTATGTTACGTCCTGATTAAAGTATCAGGGTATTACACGTTGAAAGTAAAGTTTTCGTTTTATTGTTTACTCTTTCACACTCCAATGAAAGCAAAGTATGCACGATTCTTTGACCTCCTTCTTAAACTAATCTGGGTTAAAAGAAACAGTGAAAGATTTTCTTAAGTATTGTTCTTTATTGAAACGTTTTAAGTACCGGTAGTTTTCGTACACCTGGCAAACTTTCCTAAATCTGGGTCGCGTTGTGTTGTTGTGTTGTTTATATTTGCCCCCCCCCCCCGGCAAAACAAAGATAGATATGAAGGTAGCCCCCGTGAGGGAAATAAAGTCGGACCAAGTGTTGTCGTTGCCACCCCTGTCCAAATTGTCGTACGTATGTTTTAATTAACACACACCCACTAGCTTGACCTGAATTAGTCGCTGAATGGAGATTAATTTTTGAGAATAAACAGTAGCAAATGTAGAGGAAAGGGACCGGTTTCGGACAGGAAAGATAACTGCATTATTGTCTCTGCTGGATGGTTGGTTCTGCATCTCAAAAACCAGCAATTTATCGCGAAAACCTATATCATATTTTTTTTTTTTTTTAACAGCTGTTATTTTCTGTATATTAACTAGACCGTTTTTAATATAGTTGTGTCACGAATCAACGTCACGTAGTCTACGAGATGCGCATTCATTCTGAACGTTTCGATTATGCGCTTTAATTTCGTCATCATCATCTTCAACAATGATAAAACCAAAAATGGTTTGTTCCGTTCCCAAGGAGATAGACTAGACCTGGTTGTTTTTGCGATGCGGCATATTATTTGTTGTATTAATATTATTTGTAATTGAAAATGCTTAACTAATATACGTTCACTAATTCAGATGAATATCGCAGAGTCAAATTATGAAGCAGAAAGCAGAAAGCATAGACGTCAATGTTAATAAAACGAAGCTAATAATTGTATCTAAGAATAAGTTCATAAACCACACCCTTAATATAAACCAAAGCCCAGTTGAATGTGTACGCAAATTTACATTTCTTGGTACAATAGTCAATGAACAATGGGACCACTTTCAAGAAATCAAGAGCAGAATTGAAAAGGCAAGAGCACTACACTACAAGAGCAGTGTACACTAGAATAAGCAGTTTATTCAAAAGTCACAATTTACAATAAACACAAAGATGAGACTTTTACGCTACTACGCATTTTCGGTCCTCTTCTACGGTGTAGAATCTTGGACTCTGACTGAAGCCACAACTAAAAAATTGGAATCTTTCGTAATATAGCTTTACCGTAGAATACTGAGCATTTCATGGACAGCACATATAACTAATATTGAGTTCTTAGAAAGATGGAGAAAGAAATGGAAGTTATTAATACAGTGAAGATAAGAAAGCTTCAGTATCTGGGACATCTCATGAGAAATGAACAGAGATTTTACTTATTGCAGTCCACAGTACAGAGAAAAGTACTTGGAAAGAGAGGCGACCGAGAATATCATGGCTGAGAAAGTTAAGGACCTGGTTTGGCATGATTACAACTCACTTATTCCGTGCAGCAGTACAGAAAGTTAAAGTAGTCTGATGATACCCAACGTCCGAAACGGATAGGAACTATCAGAAGAAGAAATTATGAAGAATTCTGAAATAATAGGTAGCCTATTATTAATGTTGGTAATAAGTTGTTAAAATTAGTACCCTAATTTAAATACTATGTTTAGTACACTTTTTCTTGCTTCCAAAATTAGACCTCCTTTACGTATTATGTAAACGTTAAATGGTCGAAATTTATTCTAAGTATACAGTGGTTAAAGTTTCACAAGTAACGAAATCAAGATTCTTTTTACTGGGATTGCCACGTGTCATTTTATGTGATCGCGGAGTATCCATCATTGGTCTATGGTATAACCACATCATACGGGTTCTATGTTTCAGGTTCATAGAAGCGTGCCATAATATTCTTCTGTTGAAAAACGCATTACATCTTATCTTCGTTCATCTAGCCAAAACGTTTGTTCAGAATAATATAAATCATTTTCGTTTTTTTTCCGTTTCATATTTTTCTCTAACCCGTTTACCTTCACTTCACTCATATCGATTGGGCGTGTTAATTAAACGACAAATATAGAGAACCAGATATCGCCACTGACATAAAGAAAAGTAGAATCCGGTGCGCAGGGCATGTCCAGAGAATGTTAGAGATATCCATATTGAAGAACATTTTTACGGGGTGACCTAATGGAAGAAGAAGGAAGGGTCGGCCCAGAAAACACTGGATGGGTGATCTTGAGGACGACCTCGGTGTAAGAAGATGGAGACTGAGAGCAGAGGATCGAGACGACTGGAGGCGGATTGCCCAGGAGGTCAAGGCTCTCCAAGACCTGTAGCGCCAATTAAGGAGAAGAAGAAGAACTAAACGACAGATAGCCAAAAAAGTGTGGATAGATAGCCTGAAGAGACGAAGCAACAGAAATTAAAAAACTGAAGCGATGACAGCACTAAATCTGCACTCAGGCAACTTTAAAAATAAAAATTACTGAAAGCCAGGCACGGAGAGATACAGGGATCCGTTATATGGGTAAATACACCATATGTTGATGCGTTCCAAACTGGAATGTGTATTTAAGTAAAGCGTCTCGTTATTAACGACAAAAGTACACTGTATTGACACACGGGTAGCCTACACTACATTTACCGTCTTTCAATAGCATCCAAGCTAAATAAACAACACTGGACATGTGTTAAATACGGTTCCTCGTTATCAAAATAGACAGACATTTCGGTAGACATGCGATAGACAGATGTTCGAGTTAATTATTCAGAGCGTCCCCGACAACGTAGTAATTGCTTCGGGCCTTTCGTCCCCCCCCCCCAGGCCTTTATAAACACCTGTAATATCACGCCCAACGCTTCACACCTAGCCATCAGGTATTTTCATTTGTTTACGTAAATTATAAAACAGAATTGAGCTGCGTCCCAAACAAGGGTGACAACTTAACGTTCCGAAATAGCGATTTGAACGGTTAAATATATTCACCGACTTGCACGCTGCAACGGGGACTGGATAAGCGATTTCCTTGCTTGACGCAAACCCATGACCGCGCAATAGCGGTAGACACTGGCGGTCGACGGAGTGTGACCCGGACAGTGACACAATTCAGGGTGCTGACACACTCCTGTGACAGTGTCATAACATTGTCTTTATTCACGATATTAATTGATGACTCGTTGGGCACTTGGTGAAATATATTAATACAAAGGTTTTGTAAAATGTTTTTATATATTTTAGATAACCTTTGTATTGTCTTTATTGTCTGACAGTTCAAAGAATCGAAAACTTGCGCGCTAGACCAGCACCCTAATCTTCTTTTGCTACAAATAGATGGCTGTTTTTGGGACCTCAAGGAACTAGTGCTCTTCAGAAATACGTTACTCGCTATTAAGAAATACCTCGTTCAATTCCAGTTCGCCAGTCAGTTAAAGATTACCATGCTTCACATAATCAAGACCATCGTCCAGCTGAGTCGAATTTTATAGCAGCCCAAATGTTTCTGAAAGACTTATCATTCGTTTAAGTTTATAACCTAAAACTATAATTGTAAAATATCTCTGTTACTTTTGTGTTTGGTGTGCAATGATCGTCATATTAGTGAGTTTTGTTCACAGACCTTCTTACTCTCTCAACCTAAGTTATATAAAGATAAAGAGAGATAGACAGATAGACAATTATAGGAAAAATTATATACATAACGATTCCTCTGCTATTTATTTAGTAATAACATAATTTTCTCATTTTCACATTAAAAATAATAAATGAATAGAGACGGGAGTTTAATTGTGAAACAAACTTGGCCTTTGTTGATTTGACAGAAGCCTTTGACAAAGTTAAAAGGACATTATTATGGCAAATACTTGACAGAAGAGGTTACCCATATACATCTTATAGAAACTATAAAGAGCCTTTATGTAGAAGCCACTGTACGACTGGTTATAGAAGGAAGGATGACTGAAGAAGTTCCCACTAATAAGGGGATAAGACAAGGTTATCACCGACGCTTTTCAATATATATAGACGACATGTTTAAACATGGAAATCTTATGTTGACCCCAGGATTTTTCTGAAAGAAATGTTTTTAAACTCCATTTTGTGCGCAAATGATATGGTAATAATTCAGGACAGCGAGGATAAACTACAAAAATCAACGTTCATACTAAATCGAATAGCAGATGAATATGGTTTTCGAATATCAGCATACAAGAATAAATCATTGGCATTCAGAGGAAAGCAACCGATAAGAACTAAGATAGTTATAGATGGAAAGATTATGGAAAAAATCCAGCATTTCAAGTACTTGGGATGTTACGTTACATGTGGGGCAGAAATTGATCTGGATAAAAAATTAAACAAATTTAGAAACATCTGTAGAACAACTTACAGATACCTTAAAAATAACACAAAGAAGAAAACAAGGATAAGGTTTTTTTAACACTATAGCGGTAGCAGTTTTGCTGTATGAAGATGAAGCCAGAGTTATGACACAAAGAGACAAAGCAAAGATTCAGGCAGCAAAGATGAAGTTTACGAAGAGTACTCTGGACTGTACCATTTTCGATAGAAAGAAGAACGTGGATATAAGGGCGGAAACTGGAGATCGACCCATTGTTGGAACAGCTGAGGAGCAACAAAAGAAGGTGGTGTGAACTAGGTGTTAGCTAATTTGATACTCCATATGATTTTTGGAATTTTATGAAGTTTTGGGGCTTTTATATCCAAAATTTTGAAATTTTCAAACAAGAACACGATATTCATATTGTACTTAATATTCTCTTTAATTTAACACTCTACCTGGGCTTTTGCGATTTTTTCATAATTTTTACCTTTACATTTTTCATTGTGTATGGTCACCAAGTTGCAACAGTTAATCTTTAAAATAGGTTAAGATACCTGTTATTCCTTCATGGAACTTACTTTGGTCGCTAGGCACGACGCGTTTCAGGATCAAGGTCCCATCCTCAGATGATGATCACTCAGGTCGAGTTCGTCAGTTCATAAAAAACACATACATAAAAACCCTGAATTTAATAAACACTCATACTGCACGAGGGGACGATGCGCATCGTCGAGAAATTAAAAGCGGAATCTTTCTCGACGATGCGCATGGTCCCCTCGTGCAGTATGAGTGTTTATTAAATTCAGTGTTTTTTATGTATGTGTTTTTTATGAACTGACGAACTCGACCCGAGTGATCATCACCTGAAGATGGGACCTTGATCCTGAAACGCGTCGTGCCTAGCTACCAAAGAAGTTGCATGAAGGAATTAATTTTAACGGACGTGACAAAGGTATTCTCTGTGTCTGCTCCCTTGACAGTGGCAGTTTGAAATTACTTTTATTGATTCCCTTAAAAACAAATCACAGGCTTAGAACTGAATTGGGAAACACATGAACACTAGGTAGACAAAACAAAAAATGTAATCTAGAATTATCTTCTTCTTCTTCTTCTTCTTCTTCTTCTTCTTCTTCTTCTTCTTCTTCTTTAGCGCTACGTCCCAACATGACCCCTGGCTTCCAACACCAGTCTTATCCAGTGTCTCCTGTCCGTTACCATCTCAGCATAACCCCTCACATAATGACTTACTTATCTTCAATATAGTCGTTATCAAGACCACATTGAACAAACCGCAGACTATCTTCAGTGGCTACGCGTGCGTACGCTCGTTCCTGCGAGTAAGTGTGCTTGTGTTCTTGGAGACGCGAAGCCGCCTGTCGGCTCGCGTCCTCCTTACATACTAAACATGGCAAATCCACAAAATATACAGGGCTACCCTGTTCAACAAACAAACATGTTGCCAGCTGGTATTGGACCCGGTACAAGCGATATGTCTAATCAACTCAATCAAGTAGCAATGCAACCATCAAATCCTCCACATTTTTCAATGCCTAATACACAAATGTATACCAACCAAATAGGTCAGTCACTTCCAACAAGTAATCAAACCCAGTTTATGCCAATAATAAATCAAACCATACCGACCAGCAATATTTCTTATACACCATCGACCCAGCAACAAGCAAACTGTCAATCTACTGATGGCCTAAAATATCCATTCTCAAATATGCCGCCACCTAATGTCTGTAATCAACTCCCGAACCAAATGTCATTGCAAATATTAATGAACACTAATACCAATATGGCCCAAGCAATACCTCCATTCAGCTGTCCTACCAACATGACACAGAACTCCCAAGAGGACATAGATTATGATTCATTAAGTGAAGACTTATCCTACTCTGAACCTAATGAAACTGAAACTGCAAATGAATCTTGCGTACATAACGTGCCTTGGCATCAAGTTAAACGCCCCTCTAAAAAAAAGGAAACGATCTGCTACAACAACTAAAAGCATTTACTTAACTCAAACAGCAAATAGATTCGATCCCTTGTCCAACATAGATACGTCTCTTAATCATGACCATTCTGGCAACTAAAATAACGTTAATAAAAACAATCAACCGAAAACACCAAAGCCTCCGCCAATCTATATATACGGTGTTACCAACTATAAAGCAATGACAGACTTTTTGGCATCGGCTGCAGAAGACGAAACATACCACAGCAAAGCCCTCTCAAACAACACAGTTAAAATTCACCCCACACCGTTGACACTTACAGAAACTTAATTAGACTACTCTGTGAAAAAAATATAGTCCATCACACCTACCAGCTGAAACATGAGAGAGCCTACCGTGTTGTCATAAGAGATCTTCACTATTCAGTGCCACTAGAAGAAATTAAAGACGAGCTAGCTAAATATGGCCACAAAATTCGGAATATCATAAACGCGAGACACAGGAAATCCAAGGACCCACTGCCTCTATTTTTTGTAGACCTTGAGCCCCAAGATAACAATAAGGAAATATATAAATTGGAATATCTACAAAATACAAAAATTAAAGTTGAAAAACACAATAGTCCAATGCACACGATGCCAGGAATATGGCCACTCCAAAACTTACTGCAGAAAATCATTTATCTGCGTAAAGTGTGGAAAATCTCATGACACTAAAACGTGTAAGAAACCTAGAGATACCCCTGTTACCTGTGCACTATGCGATGGCAGTCACCCAGCCAATTATAAAGGGTGTTCTGTCTACCAATACCTGATAAGATCTAAACCTAGGGGCAATCCACAACTGCTAAGTAGTGCTACTCCACAGACACAATCTAATGTGATTCAGAATTCTCCATCCCCTCTACCACCACCGCGAAATACAACTTCTACATATGCTCAAATCACGGGCGGAAGTAGAAGGACACAAATGACTAGCAACAGCCACGCAAACCCCACTAACAGGGAAGTAATGGACCAACTGGCAATTTTCCTAAGTGAGTTCAAAACTATGTTCGCTCAACTCATTTATCAAAACAGCATTATCCTCAACATGTTATCTACAGTCATAAATAGAATACCTCAGCAATGACCACGGCACTAAGAATAGCTGTCTGGAATTCGAATGGGCTTTCCGGCCGCATACAAGAAATTATCCTCTTCCTGAATATCAATAAAATTGACATCCTCCTAATTTCAGAAACCCACTCAACGGATCGAACAGTCTTCAAAATACCTTATTATAACATATTCTATGCTAACCACCCTGACGGTTCAGCTCACGCAGGTTCAGCTGTCATCATACGAAACACTCTTCATCATTATGTAATGGAGCCACATGTCACTGCAAAAATCCAAAGTGCAATCATTAAAGTTCTCGCCCTTCCATGGCCCTTGACCTTAGCAACTACATACAGCCCACCACGCCATTCCATATCGACAGACGAATATCTAGAGTTTTTCGCCACTCTGGGACCACACTTTCTTGTAGCGGGGGACTGGAATGCAAAGCATACTGCCTGGGGCTCAAGGCTTATCACACCAAAGGATGAAATCTACTGGAAGCTATACACCATCTTCATCTCAGCTACTTATCAACAGGAGAACCTGCGTATTGGCCCACAGACTTAAATAAAATTCCAGATCTTCTTGATTTTGCGATAACAAAAGGAATCTCGCACTTATATACCAAAATCGAACCAAATCTCGACTTAAGCTCTGATCATAGCACCACTATAATTACATTAAGCACTAATGTAATCTGGAGGGAACCTCCACCTGTTTTATGCACTAAGCAGACTAACTGGGATTTATTTGAACATATTATCAATGAGAATATCAACTCTAACTTTCGCATTACGGATTCCAGAGACATTGAAGTAGCCGTTCAATACTTTACTAAACTACTACAGGATGCTGCATGGCAAGCTACACCAGAAAGAAGAAAAGTTTTACCTGATTATCATAATATACCTCTGCACATCAAACAACTTATTCAAGAAAAACGACAAGCTCGCGGTAAGTGGCAACGAACGAGAAACCCCCAGTATAAAACAATTCTCATAGAATATAAAACACCCATAGAATTCGCGCAGCTATGCACGAGGCCCGAAACGCATTGTTTGAACACTACGTAACATGTTTAACACCCCATGATCATTCAATATGGAAGGCGACAAAAAAATCAAACGACGGGTAATCCCAGTATCCCCCATTCGTAAACCAGACGGCAGTTGGGCTCGAGCAAATGAAGATAAGGTGAATGTGTTCCCAGATCACCTTTCC
The DNA here is from genome assembly GCA_034769895.1 of Magicicada septendecula. Taxonomy (NCBI): domain Eukaryota; kingdom Metazoa; phylum Arthropoda; class Insecta; order Hemiptera; family Cicadidae; genus Magicicada; species Magicicada septendecula. The sequence goes on from CM068373.1 coordinate 151,900,779, forward strand.
CAGGTTTTCACCCCAACCTCATCAGCAAGTGATGACTCAGAAATTCTAACTTACCTTGATGCTCCCTGCCAATTATCTCCTCCAATCAAAGCGTTTGCATTCTCTGAAGTTCTCAGGGAGATAAAACATTCCAAGACACATAAAGCCCCCGGTTACGATTTAATAGTTGGAGAAGTTCTGAAACATCTTCCCAAAAAAGCGTTAGTACTATTTACAACAGTATGCTCAGACTGTGCTACTTTCCAATCCAATGGAAATTGCCCAAATTATCATGGTCGCAAAATCTGGCAAACCCCCTACTGACTCTACATCTTACAGGCCAATAAGCCTTCTTCCACTCTTGTCAAAAATATTTGAACGACTACTCCTGACCAGAATAAAACAAATAGTGCCCTTTAGGTACCTGATCCCTGAACACCAATTTGGGTTCAGAGAAAAACATTCTACAGTGCAGCAATGCCACAGAATAGTGAACAAAATTAGGGATAGCCTGGAAAATAAGACGATGTGCGCAGCTGTCTTCCTAGGTATTCAGCAGGCTTTTGATAAAGTCTGGCATGAGGGCCTTCTGTACAAGCTGAAGAAACAACTTCCTGATCAACTATATTTACTGTTGAAATCATATGTGCAAGATAGACACTTCCAAATCAAAATCGAAGACACTGTGTCAGTAATCTCTCCTATAAAGTCGGGAGTGCCTCAGGGCAGCGTTCTGGGGCCATACTTATATCTTATATTTACTGCTGACCTACCTGAGACAGACTACACTACCACCGCCACCTTCGCTGATGATACCGCTATCCTCGCAGTAGATCCCAACCCGGAAAGAGTCTCTGAGAAACTGCACAGCCATCTTTACCTCCTGCAAGATTGGTTCCAGCGGTGGAGGATCCGAGTTAATTCTGCAAAATCCACTCAAATAACCTTCACCATGAAACGTAGCTCTTGTCCACAAGTCACCATAAACGATGCCCCCATACCTATTAAATCAGAAGTTAAATACCTGGGGCTGCATTTGGACTACAAATTAACATGGAAAGCCCACATTCAGTCTAAGAAACAACAACTCAACTTAAAAGCTAGGCAAATGTACTGGCTCATAGGTAGAAAATCTCAACTATTTCTCGCAAACAAAGTCATCATATATAAAGCTGTGTTCAGACCAATCTGGACTTACGGTATAGAATTGTGTGGCTGCTCTAAACCTTCCAATTCAAAGATTCTGCAGACAGTTCAGTCAAAAATCTTGCGCTGCATAACGAATGCTCCCTGGTTCATCTCTAATTATACTCTTCACAAAGATCTCAACATTCCATACATTTCTGATGTCATCAAGATGCACGCCGCTAAGTACAGGAACCGCAACATAGGACACAGCAATAACCTGATCAACGAGCTCCTCAATGCATCACTGGATGTAAGAAGGCTGAAGAGACAGTGGCCAGATGACCTGACCCGGTGAACGTGGTAATCATCGCTGGATGGTTCCCACCTCAAGTGACGACTTATACATCACTTTTACTTATTACTCTGTGAAATGAGTAGATTGTAAAACTGCATTATAATAGATAAAAATCTGTGGTCGTCGATTTGTACTAGTCTAGATCTCTAGTCTAAGATCAAGGATAAAAGGCCGAACGCACCGTGAGTACGAATAGTGCCATCCTACTAGACCTAAGTGTAAGTGATAGTACTAGATCCCCTTTTATACAGTTTAAGTGATCTAGTAAATCTAGCACTTTTGTCATTCCAAATAATGTAACGCCACTTACTGTGAATTTTCCAAATGATGATGAAGAAAACAGTTGTTTAAGAGTTTTTAAGGAAATTAACGCATCATGACAAATGATTATAAATTTAACAACATTAGTCAATTAACCGGTACGATGCCTTTCTTATTTATCAAAAGCAAGTGAAATAATATTTTCAGCAGTAACAAAAAATAAGGACAATATAAGAAATCAATTACAGATACTTTCATGAATCGAGTCTTTCTGATAAACAAAAGTTTGAAGCATTCGTCAGTTACAGATTTTACTTTTGAAATAAAGAATAAAGAGTTAAATAATTTTGTAAAATCTATTAAAATTTATGAACAAACGTTCCTAGAGTTTTTATTGCGAGTTAAAACCTTTATATGTATATACGTAAATAGCATATTAATTAACTAAAATTAATGTTATTAAATTTTGATTAATAAATTTAATATTTCATTAAACACTAAATTAGGACCAAAAATTTAAATGTCACAGTAATGTTATATGGTAGAAGTACAATTGAGACTTCTGTTATAATGAGGAAAACTACAGGTCTTGGACTCACAAACGGCTACAGTGAGGTGTGAATGTAGACTTTATTCTTTTCTTTTTTGTCGTACGTGTGTTAATTTAATGGTTTTACATTCAGTTTTCTATGATAGTAAGTAAGGTAGTTAGTTATATCGTAAAATTCTTTCAACAGATTGAAACGAAAGCAAACAAATATTTAGTATTTTAGTCGATACAATACCATTTTTTTGCGTAAGTTGGTACAAAATATTTTTGTTGGGTGGCCACCCTAATCAAGCGTAAACTGGGGGCCACGGCACAATGCGATATTTATCAGTACCATTCCAACAGAAAGATGGTATATAAATTAGTAAACACATGTTTTAGACACCGTACGTGACCGGCGTTCTAGTCGTAGGTACCCGTTAATGGAGAACAGCCTAACTTCTCCCAAAACTCATTGTACAAAGTGTTTATTGTACCGGCATTTTATGACGATGTTTACACTCCCAATCCCCCCACAGAGGGCGTTACCGCGCGCCAAACTACTTTACGCAGGCTACCGATAAACTCGAGTAATCTTAGGTTATTGTTTCTTACGAGACACGAGGAACTCCCCTCCGCACTTTGACAAGATACAGTGTCTCCTATTATAGTGGAATCGACAATTGTTTCTGTCCTTGTAACACTAATTGATAGTTAGGAATCGCCAACAAATATTAAGACAAAACACAATGACGTAGTTTTGCAGTTATTGTTATCTTCTTCTACATCTCCTGAACCCTCCTGAACACTGCGTGACCTCCTTGCACTTTCACGTACGTCCAAACATCTCCATTCTGTGACAGTAACTGCTATTTAGCAATACCCAAAACATCTCTTCCATTAATTAGTTACTTCAGTATATTCTGCACAGTAAGCTGCGCCGACTTGATGCATGAATTACAAGCTGTCTAGAGTTGGCGAGAGGGGAAACGTCGCGATAACAGATCACTGTGTCACTTCCATATTATCTCCCTCTCTATCACACACATGCTTTCATTCTTCTCGCCGGTCTTGTTGCAGCCGATGTTCACGCTATGTTGTGCGCGTGTAAGGAATAAATGAAAATTTTATTAGCCTCGCAACGAAGTGTTTGTACACTGCGCAGCTTTAAGCCACTGTTCAAATTTCTATCGTCAGGTTTCTACCAAACTTTACTACTTTTTTTTACTTTATTATAGATTAGAGCAGCAGTTGGCTACCCTGCGCCCGTCGATAAGGTTTGACGCGCCCGCGAACCAATTTGTAATTTTATATTATTTTGTACGGGAACGCACCCGCATTGTACCTGCTTCAAAGTACTGTATTATAAAATACTACAAGTCATTTACAGAACCGAGCTACGTCTTCCCCCAATACAATTGTCGAGATTGTCGCCTAGAGCCTTTCTCCACAGTGATTTTTTCAATTTTTAAATTTTTGTGCACTTTATAAAAATAAATAGTGTTATTGTGGCAAGTCCTTTAATTTATTTTTATTAAAATGTTTTCTTGTTTAACCATTTTTTCGTTTAACGTTTTGTTAGTATGACAAACCGTTGATGACCTACTCCTAATGTGAAAAATTTTCAATAAATTTACATGAAAAATACTGCAAACCTTTTTACTTCCATGTTCCTTAAGGAAATGGAAGTATGGTGATGGCAAAAAAAATCGTGTTCGAGATTATTGCAGATTCTGATTGTACTACACTCAAAACATGAAAAAAGTCATTTTTCGAAAAGTGTGTGTGTGTGTGTGTGTGTGTGTGTGTGTGTGTGTGTGTGTGTGTGTGTGTGTGTGTGTGTGTGTGTGTGTGTGTGTGTGTGTGTGTGTGTGTGTGTGTGTGTGTGTGTGTGTGTGTGTGTGTGTGTGTGTGTGTGTGTGTGTGTGTGTGTGTGTGTGTGTGTGTGTGTGTGTGTGTGTGTGTGTGTGTGTGTGTGTGTGTGTGTGTGTGTGTGTGTGTGTGTGTGTGTGTGTGTGTGTGTGTGTGTGTGTGTGTGTGTGTGTGTGTGTGTGTGTGTGTGTGTGTGTGTGTGTGTGTGTGTGTGTGGATTTTTTCTATGGCAAACGATAACAGCCGCAAATTCAAACAGAATCAAATATTTTTTTGCATACGTTCATCAATTGTAAAAGACTGAAGGTCTGTTGATTTTGGTGAAGATCGGTTAAGGGAAAGGGGTAGTTTACCTCTTACGTTTTATGTTTTAACATGGGTAATTTTTCCTATGACGAATGATAACTGCCGTAAATTCAATCAGAATCAAATAATGTTTTGCATACCTAACTGAGCTATAGAGATCTCATTGTCTGTAGATTTTAGTGAAGATCGGTTAAGGGTAAGGGGTAGTTTACCTGCAACATTTTATGTTTTAACAACGGTAATTTTTTCTATGACGAACGATAACTGCCGCACATTCAAATAGAATCAAACAATTTTTTGCATACAGTCCTGAATTGTGGAGTACTCAAGATCTATTGTTTTTGGTGAAGATCGGTTAAGGAAAAGGGGTAGTTTATCTGAAACGTTTTATGTTTTAACAAGGATAATTTTTTCTATGACGAACGATAATTGCCGTAAATTCAAACAGAATCAAATAATTTTTTTATACCTCCCTAGATTATAAAGAACTCAAAGTATTCTAATTTTGGTGAAGATCGGTTAAGATAAAGGGGTAGTTTACTAGCAACATTTTATGTTTTAACAAGGGTTATTTTTTTATGACGAATGATACCTGCCGCACATTCAAAGAGAATCAAATATTTTTTGCATAGATTCCTGAATTATTAAGTACTCAAGGTCTGTTGATGTTGGTGAAGATCGGTTAAGGGAAAGGGGTAGTTTACCAGCAACACTTTATGTTTTAACAACGGTAATTTTTTCTATGAAGAACGATAACAGCCGCATATTCAAACAGAATCGAAAAGTTTTTTGCATACAACCCAGAATTGTAGAGTACTAAAGACCTGTTGTTTTTGGTTAAGATCAGTTAAGGGAAAGGGGTAGTTTACCTGCAACATTTTATGTTTTAACAAGGGTAATTTTCCTATTTTTCCTATGACGAATGATAACTGCCGCAACTTCAAACAGAATCAAACAATGTTTCGCATATAGCCCTGAATTGCAGAGTTCTCAAAATCTATTGTTTTTGGTGAAGATCGGTTGTGGGAAAGAGGTAGTTTACCTGCCACATTTTATGTTTTAACAAGGCTACTTTTTCTATGACGAACGATAACTGCCGCATATTCAAACAGAATCAAATATTGTTTTGCATACGTTCCTAAATTGTTAAGTACTGAAGGTCTATTGATTTTGGTGAAGATCGGTTAAGGAAAAGGGGTAGTTTACCAGCCACATTTTATGTTTTAACAAGAGTAATTGTTTCTATGACGAACGATAACTGCCGCACATTTAAACAGAATCAAATAATGTTTTGCATGCATCCCTGAATTGTAGAGTACTCAAGGTCTTTTGATTTTAGTGAAGATCAGTTAAGAGAAAGGGGTAGTTTACCAGCAACATTTTATGTGATAACAAGGGTAATGTTTTCTATGACGAACGATAACTGCCGTAAATTCAAACATATCAAATAATTTTTTGCATAAATCCCTACATTTTAGAGAACTCAAGGCCTGTTGATTTTAGTGAAGATCAGTTAAGGGAAAGGGGTAGTTTACCTGCAACATTTTATGTTGTAACAAGAGAAATTCTTTCATCAAGAACGATAACTGCCGTAAATTGAAACACAATCAAATAATTTTTTACATATGTGCCTGAGTTGTAGAGGACTCAAGGTGTATTGATTTTCGTGAAGATCGGTTACGGGGAAAGGGTAGTTTATCTGAAACATTTTTTGTTGTAACAGAATAAAGTACTTAATTTTGATAAATAAAGTATACTGATAAGAAGATCTTAATAATCCACTGTAGAAACTTAGATGAAATATCTATAAATGAAGCTAGTTGAACAGGGTGGGGGGTAATTTTCTATAAATGAAAATTATGGTTGAAGGGGGAGGGGATAATTTTTATTTATATGTCATGTGTACTACGTTATCGGCAACAAAGAAGTAGTTTGTTGTTAAATTCCTTCCTGGGCTGTTTGGGCTTGATCCAATGTTTTCTACAAAACCAGACGTTTCTGCAGTGCTATCGACTGCCATCGTCAGTGAAAATTGAGTGCACTACCGTGAGGTGGTATACGTTAGTGATCACAGTACTGTGGTTAAGGCTGAAGAAAGAATTAGTTTCTATGGAAATAGTTCATTTCGAAAAGTATTTTAAATATAAATCTTAGAACATGGAAGTCATGTATGGTTCTCCATACCGATATTTGATTCGGTGTTCCACGTCACTAAATATAAGCGCAAGTGTATTATAAAGCGACAGTTAATGTTTGTAACGTCCGGCTATTGAGATCCGCACCTTTCTATTTTCCATTGATGGGGTGGGGAGGAGGGCGCCCATCGAACTGGTCCTATATATACTCCCCCATAAATTCAAAGGTTGCCTATGTCTTGATTAGCGTAAGGGTAGTGAGATCGGTGGAGCACCTTCTACTTGACATATATTTTCTTGACTTTCACATGTTTTGCTTAATATACAGTATATCTATTCTAGTGGGGACATAACATTGAGGAATTCACTGTGTGCTCTCTTCACAAATAGGAACTCTCGTGTAACATGTTTTGTACTGTATGGAGAGCAGGTCCTGTTTACATGCACCGACAGTAATGTGTTTACATTTCCTCTACGGACGTAAACCGCGTTATTGTTTTAGCCGTTTCTGTTCATTCCCGTTTGAACTATCGTGGAAACGCAAACAAGGACCTAGGACGATAGGCCCCAACAGGGTTGAACCGTCGCCGTCGCGTACGAAGTGTCCCGACGGAATGCTGGCGCTTACTGTAAAAATTACAAGCAAAATACGGCAGTGACGCGGCGCTCTGTAGAGTGCTTTAATGGCCGCCCATTACAAATTATATTATTAATTGAAACTGTTGTAACAAAATGAGGCAGACTGTTAGTCAACAATAAACTAATATAGGCTACGATAGAAATATCGGTATGGAGAACTCATGGCTTCCATGTTCTAAGGTTTATATTTAAAATCATTATCAAAATGAAATATTTCCATAGAAACCAATTTTTTCTACTTCTTGCTTCAGCCACAGTACTGTGGTCACTAACGTATACCACCTCACGTTAGCGCACTCCATTTTCACTTATGATGGCATTCGATAGCACTGCCGAAACGTCTGGTTTTGCAGAAAACATTGGACCACGGCCAAACAGCCCGGAAAGGAATTTTAACAACAAACTACTACTTTGTTGCCGATAACGTAGTACGCATATAATAATTATCCCCTCCCCCTTCAACTACCCTTTTAATTTATATATATTTCATCTACCTTTCTACAGTTGGTTATTATGACCTTCTTTCAGGATACTTTATTTATCAAAATTAAGTACTTTACTCTTGTTAAAACATAAAAGGTTGCAGGTAAACTACCTCTTTCCCGTAACCGATCTTCACCAAAATCAATAGGCCTTGTGTCGTCTATATTTTACGGACGTATACAAAAACTTAATTGATTCTGTTTGAATTTGCGGCAGTTATCGTTCAAAGTTATCGTGATATAGAAAAAATTCTACACACAGACACACAGATAGACACATAGACAGACAGACAGACACACAGACATTTTCGAAAAATGACTTTTCTTCATGTTTTGAGGGTAGTACAATCAGAATCAGCCCTTATCTCGAACATGATTTTTTTCACCTACGCCATACTTCCATTTCCTCATGGAACATGGAAGTAAAACCACTAACATACATAAATTACGCAAACATAAAAAGTCGCAGTATCGTATTGAATAACTAGCCGATCTTTAAATCCAATCTATACGATACCTGCTTTATCAGATAAAGACAAACAACCACTCAGTGGACGACTAAACGTGAATACACGCACCTATGGTTGATTCGATCCAAGTAAATATGAGTACTTACTCGATACTTTTGATTCGATACTAGCGAAATTGGTATCGATATCCTGTTTTTTCGATCCAAGTATCGAAAGAAAGACGTAATATCGAAATAAAGAGGACCTGAAATGCTGTATCGCAGCGACAAAGATTCATTAAAGCAGCTGATGTCTTTATTGAAGCCTTTTGAATTTGTGACTCGTGAAGCTTCTGCGGAAAATTGTATTACAATTTCTAAGATAATTTCTATGGTGAGTTGGTTAATTACGCAATTGCAACATCTATCGATAACAAACTCAATGAAAGTAGACCAGCAAAGTCTATTAAATGAAATTAACAAAAGATTTGGGCCAATTGAATACACATATAGCGAAAGGAATCTTACTGGACATCAGATTTAAAAATATTATTACGACGGTCTAACAGATCGTCGTATAGTACAGTGGAAAACAAAATACGAGACACCAATTAAGTCACTAATCACCATCTTTAATTATCATAATTAAAGAGTTTGTAATTAACAAGATAGTCTCTTACAATAAATCAAATAAAAATTGTTCACACGCAATAAAAGTGTCCACTAACAGAGTACCGCACAATTATAAAACACATAATACTTCACCACAATACTTCAAACCGCACTGTGTAAATCGCCACTTAAACACACTGTGTACTGTGTAATCGCCCGACAAATAACTGAGTACTTGTATTTATATCCCGCTGAGGTTCCAGAATATTCGCTAATAGGCGTCTACTAGAAAACACTAGAACGTAATTCATTGCGGCCTTGAACACAGCACGTGCGGACCGGTATGGTCTGGTACAGACCCGATGATAGTTGACGCGTAATTGTCTTTCACCGCATTATGTACGCACACAAACATTACAGCTGGATTCTACTGGAACATTCGATAAACTTGTAGAACGTTCCGTATTACGTAACACTTTTTTCGCATTACGTAACAATATTCATTTTCGCAACTCCTCTGCGTGTGGGCAAGCTATTCAAAAACTGAAAGATATTATTAAATCCGATTCTATAGTTACTAGTAGTGAATCAGAAGAAGAACAGTCTGTGTTTGACTTTAGGCAACACCACAAACAACTTGCCCACAATAAAAAGAAAAAAGTGTAACTAGGAACGTGATGAGCTTTCTTCGTACTTGAATGCTCCTGTTTCAAATTTAAAATCTAATTCACTTGAAGAGTGGGAAGACACGAAATATGTTTTACCATCGCTTTATAAGCAAGCGCGAGTATTTCTGGTCGTGGTCGAATTTTCAGTTCCTTGCCTTGCGAACGCTTGTTTTCTGAAGCGGGGACCATAATTTGTAAAACTAGAAATCGACTTAGTTCTAAGCATTTAGAGAAATGTATATTATTAAATGGCCTTTCCGAAAAATAATTTTTTGGTCGATTTATATAATGAACTTGATTCGTTAACTGAATCCATACAATCTTTTATTTCATTCGTAGATAGTAATCGTCCAACCTTAAAAAGTATTCCATAAATAAGTTTCAAGTAAGCATCGATACTTTTGATTCGATAGTCTACAAGTATCGATACCGCGATGTGTATACTGTAATGAGTATTTGCATGATACTTCGCTTGTATCGAATCAACTCTATGCCCACCTACTAACGCGTACATTGCAAATGCAATTGGTATCTATTTTAACCGGTGACGACCTCGGATGATATCTGTTGATGAATCATATGCTTTCAAACGCGTCGTTAATTGTAAATAAAGAAGTCACAAGGCGGATTGAAAATATTACTTTATCTGTTTATACAAGTGACTTCGACACCATTGAAAACATGTATACTATAAATACATAAATTCACTTACGTAAATCACTTTTTTTTTTTTTTTTTTAATTATTATTATTATTATTATTGTTATAATTATTATTATTATTGTAGTTCGGAGTTTTTTAACGTTTTCCACTGTCTCTCGCATATTACCTTCTACCTTTGCCTGCACAAATAACTTTGACCCAGTAGTTCTTTTCCCGTTTACCTCTTCCATATTCTTTGTCTCTCTCTTTGATTTACTTTTTTCACTCCTATTTGCACATGTTCAGTCGTTTATTAATAATAATAACAATCTTCTTCTTCTTCTTCTTCTTCTTCTTCTTCTTCTTCTTCTTCTTCTTCTTCTTCTTCTTCTTCTTCTTCTTCATCTTCATCTTCTTCTTCACTCCACGTATTGGGCTATAGCCCGTTTCGACTTCACAGAGTTACTGACTACTGTTTCCAGGGCTTTTCACGATCCCTTCTACCAGCTGGCCTATATTTCAGCGTTTCCCTACGACGGGTTTTACCATGATACTTCCAAACTTACTCGTAGTTCGTTATCCTTTCCATAACTGATGCTACCCTGAGGTCATTCCTTCATAGAATACATTGGTACCTTGACGCTATGGGACCATATCCCCGTTTCGAAGATGGTCCCTCAAACTACGTACTCTAACAGCTCTTAAAAATTTGATTTCAGACGCTTGTATTTTAGAAATATTTTCTTGCAGAAGAGTTCACCATACATTAAAATCGCCAGTGCCATGACATTATAAAACTTCAGCTGTGTCTGCATCCATGTTTTATGCTTTAATAATCGTCAATTGTTGCGCAGGTACAACTAAATTTATTTAATCACCTCTCGATATATTTTTCTTTCTTATATGAGATATCACAGTCCAAATACTTGAAATGTGGCATCCGCTCTAAAATGTTATTATCAATTTTCCTACCTCCAGTTATAGACTCTGTTGTAGTAATTTCAAATTAACCTATCTATGCAGTAATAATTTGTATCGTTGCAAAATATTTTATTTTATATTTATAATTTCTTTTACCTCAAGATGTTTTTCCCTTATTTGGTACATGTTTCGTGAATCCTATTGTTCCCATCCTCAGCCTTCCTGGTTTTATAGCTTGTGGAGTATTTGTGTTTTGGTTGGTTGTTGTTATGGTTTCCTGTTGGTTTTTGGTATTTTATACTGGTATTATTGTTTGTAATTGTGGTGTGTATATTAGCTTTTTGTGTATTTTCTATGTTCAGTGCTTTGAAAATTGTGTCGTTTTTTGTATTGATTTGTATTTGTTCAGGTATTAGTTTGTTTTGTGTTTTGTGTATGTATAATAGTAAATTTTACCATATGTTCATTATGGTCCCTTTGTGTGGTATGTGTTTTATTAGTGTCGTGTTGGTTATGTCTGGAAATTCATGTCCTGTATTTATTGCAAGTGTGATTTATATATTTCTTTTTTTTGTATGCGTTTAGATGTTCAAAATAACATTTTTCCAGTTGTTTTTTGTTTGTCCTATGTAACATCTATTGCAATCTTGGCATTCAATTTTGTGTTTTCCGTTGGTTGTTGTATTATCTTTGTTGTGTGGATTATTTTTATTAGTTTTGTATGCTATTTTATTGTCTGTGTTTTTAAATAGTTTTGTTAGCTTTGTCATCTTATTTTTGTATGTGAATGTGGCCCATTTTTTATTGTTGTTATGATTTATGTGTTGTTCATTTTCTTCATTTCTTAAATGTTTAGTTTTTATTTTATATTTGATTTTATTTTCTATTTTGTGTTTAGTGTTTTACTGTATCTTTTTTTATCAGAAATTTGGTAAATTATATATCTTACTTTGTTTGTTTCCTGTTTTTTAGGGGTATATTTGTACACTCTGTTGAAAAGTGAATATAAAGCTGCCATTTTATGTTGTGGTGGGTGATTAGAATGGTTAGGTATAATGATGTTAGTGGAGTTTGGTTTTCTGTATATTGCAAATTGTAGTTGGTTATATATATTGAAATTAAGTTATTTTAAACAGTTTAATTTTTTTGAACATGATTCGCGTTGACCGGTGAAAACCGCATCGTGGAATATTTTATGTGCAAGTTTTCTCGCTCGAAAATAACTCTGTTTTGCAGCCAACAACGCGTGTTATTGTCACTAAAGCGATCTAACACGCTATGCTGACCTGAATAAAAATGCGTTTCGCCACAAAGTAGTGTTGTTTTCAGTGGTACATAAAATATTCAGTGTTTCGTGCCAAACAATCCGCTAGTGTGTTTATTATTTAACAGACTAATCTGCGCATTTTCTGTTGAGATAACAACAACACAATGGAGACGGTACGGCCACGAAGAAAGGAAATAATGGTCTACAGATAAAGGTCCAACAACGGAGACTAACATGAAAGAAAAAACAAGGAGGAATTGGATGATAAAAGTTGGTTCTTCCTACTGACTCGGGTCGATTAGCAAACAAACACTATCGCATGGTTTGTCTCTTGTGGAATAGTGTACTGATGCGATGAAGACGTATATTACTGTTACGACGGTCTCCCTGATCGTCGTACGGTACAGTGGAAAACAAAATCCAAGACATTAATGAAGTCACTAAATACCACCTTTAATTATCACATTTAATTTGTAGTCAACAAGTTATTCGAAAAGATTATACTCGTACAATAACTCCCGTTAGATTTGTCCACAGGCATTAATAATGTCAATTAATAATGTTTCACACTAATTATAACATAATAAAACTTCACAAAATACTTCAACAAACACTCGATCCGCGCTAAGGAAATCGCTCCCTGTCCACTGTTCCACAAAGCCAGCCTCTGTTCCTTCATACGTAGCGCACGTAATATAGAACCTTTCCATCCTTCCTTAATTGCTGACGCTAATGCGTATTTCAAATGTGCTCTTGAAGAATCTGGAACATACTTATACGCGGCCTTGACTGAGACGACACCTGCACTACTAGCGAGGAGGATGAGTGGAAGACACTCTCGGCTGTTCTAGGAGGTTCGATACAGTTCTCGTTACAATATATTTGGTCAAAACGTATGATTAATTATCTCTGTCTAATCGTAGCAATGAGTTAACATCAGTCATACTATAGTTACATCTGACAAACACTGTATTAAGGAACCACTGTGAAAGTATGAATGGACATTTGCTCTCACAGCGTTAGACCAATACAATGCTAAGATAAGGGGACATGTAAATCGCCCACATAATTTAAAATTAAGGGAATAAAGTAAATAAAAAAGTAAAAAGGATGTTTTAATTCGTTATTTTTGTTTCCACTTTCAAAAATTAGGCTTGTGCTACTTTTTCACCTAGTCTCTTCCTATTTCTATGCACTTAATCTATATTTTAACGAGTTTTTGAATTTCTCCCTGGAAGAAACATTTTCAGGAAGTTCATCTTGCTTTTCTTGATTTGGAAAAAACATTCAATCAAGTGCCTTGGGAGAAAATGTGCCAAACAGAAACTTCTAATGTTGGAGCTGAGCTTGTCAAAGCTTTTCAAAGGTTTTACAAGAACAGCCGCAACTATATCAGAAACATCAAACGAGTATAGCACCTCAGCTGGAGTGAAGGAGATATTTTTTCACCTTACGTTTTTGTTGTACTGACGAACAGTACAGGACGAACAGTTGAGGAGAGCCAACAAAGAAGTAGTAAGTTTATGGTAGGCAACTGGAGGCTGCAACCAGTGTATTTCACAGACCTTGCGTTTGTAGAACAGAATCTGCAGCATAACATAAATGTGTGGGAAGAAAGGATGAGGGGGGAAGAATATGATTATTAGCCCCACCAAAACAAAGACAATACTAATTAGTAGTCAAGTAAGATAACACAGAATAGTAATCAACAATAAGGGAATTGAACAAGTGGTGACATTCAAATATTTAGGTGCCGTTTTCAGTGAGGATGGCACATTTGAGTCAGAGTTAGACATGAGGATCTAACCTGCAAGCAAGCTTTACAGTGCTATCAACAGGAAGTGTCACAGAAAACCAAACTGGCAGTATACAAATCTGTATATGTTCCCACATTGTCGTACAGTTGCGAGTCATGGACTCTGAATGACAGGCATAAAAAGAGAATACAGCCAATGGAGATGAGATTCCTTAGGATAATTGAGAAGGGTGAGAAACGTTAACATCCGGAAGAATTTGAAGATATTTTCTTTAAATGATAAAATTGAAACCTTGCAACTTTGTTGGTTTGGCCACGTCTGAAGGGTGAATGAGGAAAGGTGGCCGAGACGAGCATGGGAGCCAAAATCAGAAAGCAGAAGAGGAAGAGGACAGCCTAGCCTAAAACAAAATTGAGCCTATAACATCAAGATGAGTGTAGAAGGCATAGGAGCAGTTTGGCACTGGACATGTAGAAGGCAGGGTTTTGACACTCGACTGGATGGATGAAACGCCCGACAGGTAGAAGAAGATTAGTAAGAAGAAGGAGAAACACTTTCGTCTTGGGGATAGCCAATTTTGCATCACTTGTAATACCTCTTCATCTAAAAAAAGGTTTACCTAGCAGTCCTTCTTTAACAGACCAGAAAAAATTAAAAGACGTATCTATAAACACTTGTCCCGTTTGGAGACAAGTCACTACTGAATGATGAGTGGTTTATCATCTCAAAACCAAAATTTTGAAGACAAAGGCTCCTTATGTTAGACACATGAGTTTGTGCGTTGTCGTGAAGCAAATTCACATCTTTTCATTAAAGTCGCCTCTTTTGGATAATTGAAAATGCTAAACGACGGTTTATATATGACTCATTCGCAATTCAAATTTGGCGATCACCATGAATCATTTGTTAAATCGCTTCATTATTTGTGGTGGTGGGAGGCCTGTCTTTCCATTGTTCCTGAATGAGAAAAATCCGGTTACTTTTAAAGTGATCAACCCACTCGTACATCCTGCCACCGCTCAAGTAACACGCTCGATTATGCGTATTAGTAGTATTATGCTACTGCAGTCCAGAATAATCTCTGCAGGTTTCACCCCCTCTAAATTTAGAAAAATTATCACTTCTAGTGTTTCTTCTTGCTACAGTCGGCAATGTAAGAACTCATTTTAAATTAACTTTTTACTAGAATTGCAAACCATTAATAATGAACCAATGCTGCCAATTAATATGCACTCTGATGTTATGATTTACGGAAAAGCAATTGCCCTCGCCATAATTGGGAGGGAAAGAAATATTTTCCTTTACATTTTTACTCTTTCCCATGTATGGTCCGAGCTTTAAAAACGTGGAAACGCAAGTATAAAGGTATGGGAACTTTAATTAACCATACGTATAGAAACAGAGAATGGAGATGATCTTGGTTGCATTATAAGGAAAATATACGAGAAATCAAAATATCTTTGTACAGAAGGTCTAAGTAGTATAATAGTGCTCTATAATGGGCTGTAAGCAGTGTAACGATCTTGGTCGAAATACGACGGCCACCAAGTAAGTCTCTCTGTTGTACGTATTACAAACTGGTGAGAGGATTATCCATAACGCTAGGGTATGCTGCAGCACCGGGCACCAGGACTCAGCTGTCAGAGGGGGCACCATCCAGCTGAATTGACAAAGCGAAGCAAAGCTTATTACGCAATTGTTTGGTTTTCTTAGGGATTTGCGAATATTAACCACGGAGAGTGTCAAGTTGGACAATCAAACAAAAGCTCTTATAGAAATTTACTCGGACGATTTGGATAACGATCTTCTAATAGAATTGAAGCACTTTGTGCCACGAGTAAAATTCCAAGGAAGAGTTTTTTTTATATCGTTCGAATGAAGATGATAAATTCTATGATACTACAGTTTGTCCGCTCACCGTATTAAACTGAATTATCGGTTGAAAAATTATTTATATATTTCCGAATATATACATTGCTTATCATCTGGTTTTGACGATTCCAATAGTTAACCGCGAATCTGAAAGATCATCTGACGTTTTCTGAAAGAATCTGAAAGTTTTCTGTACTAAAACGTATTAAAGATATGCTGAGTTCAACTAAGGGAGAGTAAAGATTATCTTCGTTAGCAAGGTTGAATACTGAAAGCGAATTACTTGAAAATTACTTGGATCGCTTGATTTAGAAGAAGTTATACAAGACTTCGTTAAGGCAAAATCAGGAAGAAATGAATCGACAAGTATTTTCTAAGCTTAAGTGCTACTATGCTCTTGTTGTAATTAGAATTAATTAGAATAAGTTTAATAGAATAATTGTTAACTTTCGAAAATGTGTAGGCCATTTGTCGGTGAAAATAATGGATAAAAGTTTGAATTTTGAATCGGGGGGGGGTACCAGTCTGATGGCAGCACAGGGCACCATGCGCTTCTAATCCGTCCCTGATTTTAGCGCCTCTTGGAGACATGTTATGTTGGACTGTTGCGATAACAGTGCAAGAGCCGGACGCCAGTTCGCAGTTCTAGCTACATAGCCATGGTATTTACATTGAAAGTTGTGCCCGACTATAAGCCACGCACTGTCATTCGAATTCTTGGAATTGTTCAAACATTATACTGATACACTACCTGCCAAAGAAAGGACGTCCATCGATGCCAAACACTTATAAAGCTCGAAGCTGCAATCAAACGTAAAAGACCTGGCACATTGTCAAAAACAGTCTTTTTAGTGCGCGGCATGCTCGTCCCTGCTTTGCTTATTAGACACACGAACTTTGAATTAATCTGGATGGGAGATTTTTGAACATCCATCCTATTCCCCTCATCTTTTGCCTCAACAAAGGTTTGCCTCAACTCGGTGTTCATTTAGTAGGATATACTTATAAGAATGATGAAGAGGTTATGCGTTCCTAGCTGTGGAAACAAGACACGCTTTTCTATAAAATTGTTTTGGAAAAAATTGGTGCCACACTTTTTGGCGTCACTGAAATTTGGGGGAGGGGGTGACATACATAGTAAAGGTCCCACATGTGAAAAATCGCACTCGACTATAATGATTTGTTGCCCAAAAAGTAAACAACTGCAAAACGAAACCAAAATAAACTCAGATGAAGATTCTGATGAGGAAGAGGCAGATGAAAAAGACAAAACCGTAGCTAAACTGTGGAGCTTTGGCTAAAACAAGGATATATTAAACCCCATACATATTTACAGGACCTTTCAAGATTTACAAATTTAAATGGGCTATATAAAATTGTTTTGTTACTATCAGTAACAAGCTGTTAGTCTAAGAGAACGATGAGAATCGTGGAATATAAGTTTTTTGAGTACGGACCAACTTACGAAAACTGTATTTAAATTAAATACGTACTAACACGAACACTAGACTACTTTACGTGGGTACTAAAATTAAATTTCGATTTTAGATTTAAACAATCAAGGCCATACTGAATATTAAAATTTACCCTAACACAACATTAAATTTTGAATGTTTATAAAACCATTATTTATTTAAAAAATTAAATACAAAAAATTAAAAAATTACCACTTGCATAATGAGTGGTAATAGAGTTTTTTATGCCCACCAGAAAATTTTCAGATCCAGTTTAGTCAGCAAAAGAACCTTAGCAAGACCAGTTGTGACGTATGCTGCGGAGACCTGGACACTACTTAATAGTGACGTACATAATTTAAGAGTCTTTGATAGAATAATTCTAAGAAAAATCTTTGGACCAGTGAAGGAAGGTGAAGAATGGCGCATACGGAACACTAGTGAATTGAAGGAATTGATAGATGGCGAGGACACAATGAGGTTCATCAAGTCTGTGAGGACCGGCTGGTTGGGACATGTGATGCGCACAGAGGACGACAGGATGCCCAAAACAATTCTTTGAGGGACAATAGATGGACAAAGAAGGAAAGAAAGACCTAGGAAAAGATGGCTACAGGACGTAGGAGGATGGGTATCGGGAATTGGAGGACCGAGGTGTTTGGAGGCGACTAGCCAAGGCTCATCATGGGCTGTAGTGGCAGAGAGTTAGTCAGTCAGGTGTTTTGTGTGTAAAGCCATAACCTATAAACCCGAAATGTTTTACATTCCCTAACGTGGGAAAATTATCTTACTTGTTTATTTTTTCGTCCACATAACAAATAAAGTTTAACAGTTTTTATGTAATCAATTAGTCGCTGAAAACCACATTTTTAACTCAATACAAAATGCGTGTGCTGTGCATACAATTAAATAATATTTACGATTTTTCCTTAAAATGTATTTTTCATGTCTCACAAATTACGAAGGATTTATGGAAGTTAAGCTAATTAATTAGATCTATTTTACAGCACACACCATTGTTGTTTTAACAAAAACAATTTATATTTAACACCACTGGCGTCACTGCCGGCGGAGGGGGGCTCAATATTTTCCCAAAGGTTAAATCAGTGCTTCTAGGAAACTAAACGCTTACCTTAAGTCCGATTATGACCCAGACAAGGCTCGACCATGTAACCCTATGGTCCACAAAAGGGTATTGGACGACATCGACAATAAGAAGATAGTCAAAGTATTTAAGTATTTATTCCTAATGTTGATGCTAGGAGAAATGTGTTTGGAGCTTTTATTATTAAGCGATGCTAAGAATATTTTGAACTTTTTATAAATTAATAAATTACCTTATATACGCCGTGTGACTTTGTTTTATATTTAACTTTGTTTTACATTGTTTTAAGCGTTTCGGAACATATGTTCCACCATCTGAGTTCATTACTTTACTGAGTTGAGATCGTTAAATGTTAAAGTCACATTAATCAAATGCTAAGAACACACGTTAGTATGGTGCGCACCCTTTGAAGGCTGACCGGATACTCAGCCTGTTAAATGTGTTTTTAATATTTGAGCAATGTGATTTTAACATTTAACGATCTTAACTGAGTGAAGTAATCTGATGATGGAACATATTTTCCGAAACGCGTTATTTTAAATATAAAACAAAGTCACACGGCGGATCTAAGGTAAATTATTAATTTATAAATAACAAAGTGACTTGAATACCAATAATAATATCTATGTCAAATATTTTGAATTGTCGAACTGTTTAATAGTTTTATTATAGTTAACAGAAAACTTACCAAAGTAATGTTCAATACTTACTGCAAATAAATATTTGATTTCTCTATTTGAGTCATCTTAATTTCTACACTTAATCTTAATCCAATAAATTGATAAAGCCTTAAAATTACCTGACAATGTAAACATAAATTATATAGGTCTACAACATTATATCAATTACATTAGTAATATTAAAAAAATTAAAACTTAAAAAAATAGAAAAGAATACCCCTAGTCTTTCAGAAATTTGACCATATACCAAATATTCTATATTACCATAATGTTATAATGTTCCGTCCTCCGCACTGGTGACGCTCATGTTTATCACTGCTTCTTTTGACTTGTACAGGAAATTGCAATAAATTCGGATTGCCAACAACCGACATAATTTTATATGTAAAATAATATCTACTACTCACGGACGTTCAAGTTACGTAAGTTTAATTCTACTGTCACAACGTTAATGTGACCTAGAATTACGTTTCATTTACATTTGTCTGCTTTTTGTTACAGGTAAGTCACACTTCCTCAAACTTCCTACTTAATACGATACACCGAAGATTTAGTCTTACCTGTGGCCTAAATATGACAGAGCTGGTAAGAAAATGTTCAACTGCATTGTATTTATAATTAAGATAAGTTTTCTTACCGGAGCTTCGGCCGTATAAGCACTGAAAAACTCCTTAATTTGGTACATTTAATTTATCACGATTACAGAAGTGACTCGCAGCGTCACACTGTTTGTAATGCTGCCTCGGCCAAAAGAACAACAGTCGGAAGCCTTTGATGTGATAATGTGTTCTTAAAAGAGTGGCACTTCCGACACTGTCTCTTTGACCTAATCAGAATGTACCATCAGTAAGATGAGAATCCAGAATCATTTATTCCACTCTATGAAGTTGCATCACGGTTCTTATATTCGCGATAATATTCGTTCAAACTTCCAAACTATCGGCTTTTCAAATATCAGAAACAAAGTAAAACAGTATACAAGACACACAAAGTTGTATTTATTTTTACACTTAAGATTTAATCTTTATTCAAAGGTATACAAAATACAAAAACACAACGTAAAAATAAAACCAATGTATACACGGTTGGTTGGTTGTTGGTTGTGTGTGATACATTACACATAATAATTTCCTTTAAAAAAAATAGTAAATTCTTATTTGTAATGTACTTTCTTAATAAGTTAAAAAAAATTAACGTGTACAGTACAGATTGGTACCTCCCTAGCAAGCTGTGTGGAGGTTACTTTCTTATAGTTGTCAGCAGAAGTGACACATATTAAGCTATACATAAATATTTATACTTCTAAAAAAAAGTAAATGGCGTTTTAAAATACTCCATATTAATATATAGGACACATTCTATACCAATAATTACAACCAAAGTGATTTTTTAATATTTTTTAATTATTAACAATTGAAAAAAATAGTTTTTTTTATATTTTTAATAATTAACATTTATTCTTAATCAAAACAATCCCCAAGAAAATTTCACCGTTCTCCAAAGACAGTAACAAATTTTTAAGCGGTTTAAAAATGTGAATAAGTTTTTTGATGAAGTAAATCTATTTAGAAGAATATTATAAAACTTTTGGCGAACAAAGGGTAAAGAAACGCCTGCAGGCTTCATTTCCTGGACGTGGGATAAGTACATGACCAAGAGCTTGCAGTCTTTTTGAATACACTTTTCACCACCTCTCAAATTACCTTTCTCTGATATACAGTAGAAGATCATTAAGACACGATAAATAAAAAACTATCGTATTGGAAGTAATTTTTAATTGTCTGAAAAATGATGAAGAAAAATCATTTAATTTTGCATCGGTTGTAATCCTAACTGTCTTACTCTGTGCTGTTACTATTGGACTGGTATCTAACATAGAACTTCAAAAATTTTGCACCGCTATTCTGAAAATATTGAACACTTTTGTTTTATTTATCGATTTTTCTTCTTCGTCATTTTGAAAAAAAAAAATCTTTGAGATATTTTGGGTATTGTGTTGTCTGCTAGACAGTATAGTTACATATGACTCCAAAACGTAAGAGATCAATTACAGGAACTGTCTATACACCAAGCATTGAGAATTGATTATTGGAGGAGAAGCTATTGTGTATCCTAAATGTGCCCGAAATTAGGTGATCAGAATGTGAGCGAACACGAAACAAACAATAATGTACAGCACAAAAAATAAACCGTTTAATACGGTATAGGCTGCATGCCGGATAATCGATGGTCTGAAAAGCTGCCAAACTTGTCCGCAGGCATAGACCTCGAATGTTCTGGAGGGGCGGGAGTGTCGGAAATTGCTAAATGCATTTCGCATAAACGCATATGCGACTATGGGAAGAAGACATGAATAGAATGACGCTCTTGAGAAGTGGCCATGGAGAAATGTGAAGAGAAAATGCGATGACAGAGTGAATAATGAGGAGATTCTGAAAAAAATAAAGGAAATCAGAACTCTTTTAGATACAATTACGAAGAGAAAGAAGAAAAGGCATATTAATGACTTTTTCATGACACAGTGGAAGGGAAAGCAGAAGAACAAGAAAGAGATTTAAAATAAGGGGCGATGTAAAAAGAGGAGGAGAACTATAAAACAGGCCTGGAACACGACTAGGTGGACTCAAGAATCAGCCAATAAAAGTGATTTTAGTATGTTATGGATAAAAATAGATACATTAATATTGCCGAAAGAAATATAACTAACGAACTAATAATATAACTAATAGTATATAACATAACGTAATATATAATATCAATATGACTAATATTGAATGATGGTTTATTGAAAATGAATTAATTAAACAATTGTGGAAATTTAAAAGTTTTACTACCGATTTACTTGACAAATTAGTCTGTTGAGCTAAAATAAATTTACTAAACATTTAATAGTTGTTTTTATACAAATTTTATATCTTTAGAATTTATGATTTTAACGATAATGTTAATGTATAATAGTAATTTAGCTTTCCCTTTAATCTGGGCTGAAGAACGATGTCCGTAGTTGGAGTCCCCATGACCTGATGACCTGGTACCTCCAACAGTTGCGTTGTACGCCAGTAAGAATGTACATGGTAGAGTCTCTCACGGTCGCTTTCGACGGTTCTAACTTCACGACCGTGTCGTCACGGTCACGAAAACTGACAGTTCCAATTTGGTAAACATTATTCCAATTATTTGTGTTACCAAAAGTCTATGCGACACTAACACGGACACTAAAAGCCTATACCTTCCACTAAAACGGAATGCACTTAGTTTTAACTTCGGTTGAAGCTAGACTTGTTTATAATCTTTACGTGCCTGACATATTATCTTTTCGGTATCAGCAGCATTCGGTACGATGACTTCGCGGACCTGCGAACAACTTTTCTCCAAACTTATCGTATGCAGACAGAATCACGTCCATCAGGACTGAATAACCGATACTCGCACGAAGCTTTATTTAATCGTGAGTGAAATTCTAAAGGTCTGATTAGGCAGCTGCGTGTTCCTTCTCTACAGAAATCTAATTTAACTGAAATAATTACAATCAGATTATGTACAGACGAAATAGTAAGATATGAAATGGTTCGCGAATATCGTACCGGAGAGTAGGAAAGATAGTACTGGAAGTGGGGTGCGCACACACCAACCATCAGCTGTTCTGAACTCAAAATGGTTGCTCCGAAAACAACGTGTCAAAGCTACCCATGCGCAATGAGATATTTTCACACTGCGTAACCGGACACTCGTTTCATGCCTGATTATTTTAGCTGTAAATTTCGGCTTATTCTGGTCAAGAATTTTTCTAAACCTGTAGAGAAATTTTCTAAAATTTTGTGTTGTTTTTTTGGGTTTTCTAGTATGAGTGGTAAACAGAATTATTTTAAAAAAAACATATGCACGCCCAGTGAATAGTACATTTAATTGGAGCGATTTTTTTGATATTATAATTAACATTTGTTTATTAGATGATTCCAAAAATTATAGAGGCATAACAGTTACTTGCACACTAAGTGGACTTTATGGAAGAGTACTTAAACATTTTTTAGAAGGTGAGTATAAGGAAATGGAGGCTCAAGAACAAGTAAGTTTCAGAGTTGGTAGATCAACTATAGATCATATTTTCTCCTTACAGCAAATAATTGAAAAGAAAACAGTTCGATCACGACCTCTTCATGTAGTTATTATTGACGTTGAAAAAGCCTATGACAATGTACCGTTAGCTAATCTGTGAACAGCTTTAAGATCAACTAGTATCAACCCCATTATCATAAAATCTATAAAAACTTTCTATAACAATTCAATATCGAGAATAAAAATAGGAAAGAATTTGTCACCAGGGTTTCAAGTGACCAAAGGTTTACGCCAGGGATATTGTCTGTCATCCACGCTTTTCAAAATTTATACGGAGAAAGCGATAGAGACTTGGAAAAAAGTGTGCAGGAACATGGGAATTCCACTTGATGGTGATACGGTTTATTCATTACAGTTTGCTGATGACCAATTACTTTTGGCTCAATATTTTGAAGACATAGAGTACATGACTAGAAAATTGGTACTGGAATATCAGAAATGGGGACTAAAGGTAAATATGAATAAAACAAAATACATGGCAATAGGTGACCTTTAAGACTTGATATTGGAGGAAGACAAGGGGAATATTTCATATACAGAGGAATACAAGTATTTAGGGATGAAAATTATGGCCAGTGGGAAGAAAAACAAAGAAATACAATTCAGAATTAATTTGGGAAAGATAGCTACATCTACATTAAATGGAATCCTGTGGAATAAGCAAATTATAGCAGAAACTAAAACCAAAATATTTAAAACCATTGTTAAAAGTATCATGACTTTTACTTTTGACTATAGATTCTGTACGAAATTTATAAGTATTCTGTAACAACCCCCTAATTTTTACGAGACGCCAAACGGACAAATATGCTGTCTGCAAATGTGACTGAAATCGTTACAATTTACAACTTCACAAACCTAATGTAACATAATTTAGATGTAATATCGGAAGGAAACATGAGTGGGGCTGTCTACAGATTGGTCTGTTTCGCTGCCTCCTCTCTCGCTCTCTCTCTCTCTCTCTCTCTCTCTCTCTCTCTCTCTCTCTCTCTCTCTCTCTCTCTCTCTCTCTCTCCCCTCTCTCTCTGCCACACGCACACACGCGCGCGAGTCCGCCGATGAAGGTACGTAAACTACATTCGCTTCAAAATGATACTGATTACACAGTTCTAATCTGTTTACTATTATCATATGATATTGTACAACGTGAGAGACAACGAAAGCAAACTTTTCTCCAAGCGCTCCACTTGAGCGTAATAACTTGAGACGTCTTAATGCGAGATGCCGGGGGTTGAAAATTTTAATGTCGAAGATAATACAGCAATGGTGAAGGGGAGGGAGAGAGAAGGAAAACGGCGAAGCGGAGACAAAGAAAATTAAGATTAACGGATTTACAAGCATTTACGTAATTTTGGAAGGCGGGAATTAATAGGTTTTCTCAGACTCGTCGAGTTTCCAAAAGTTACATGCGCCTCGCCTCGATTCTTCACAGACCTAACATTATTTACATTAAAAGCACCTTGAGTTCACTTTTTTTAGTTTTTTCTGAAAAGTTAACTTGTTTAGTTAAGTTGGAAATAAATTAAATATCAACGCACAACTTTTATGGTAAAATTATATTTTCAATTGTCTTATGTTGTAGGAGGAGCAAAGTAAAGTGGCCACCCGAATCGAAACAATTTTTTCGATTGTTATTTATTTACTTACAAACCTCTGATGATGCTGATTTTTTTTTCAGTAAAACCTGTGTAAGGTATTGAAACGACAAAAACACAATACACAAAAATACACTACTTGCAGAAGAAACTTATTTAACAATATCACAGTATTATAAAACACCTTATACCGTTCTCAGTCAGCATACACCGAATTTAAATTTTCCACCTAATCAAGCTGTTTTCCCCGTAAAAATAAGTAGTAAATGGGCACTGTTCTCCAACACACTGAGTAAACAGAAAATATTTCTCCTCCTCCTCCTCCTCCTCCTCCTTCTTCTTCTTCTTCTTCTTCTTCTTCTTCTTCTTCTTCTGTACCTCACGGAGTAGGCACTTTGTCTGTTCCGTCTTCACAGAGTATCTTTCTATCTCGCTCTCGGGCTTCCTACATATCTTGTACCAAAGGGTCTATATCGAAACGCAACCTTAGGTAGTCGGCCATCCTCCATTCTGTCCAGATGCTGTAACCATTTCCTGGGATAAGTCTGGATTTTATCATTTATCCAGAATGCCTGTAGCTCTTCTCTAATATCCTCATTACGCAAACGATCCTGTCTCTTGCAAGCCTTTGTTCTTCTCAGAAAATTCATTTGTGAAGTTTGAATCTGGTTTCTAATCTTCTTTATAGGAACCCAGGTTTCACATGCACATAGTAAATCATACACTGCCATTGTTTTATAAAATTTAACCCTTCTAAAATACTGGAGAGGATTTTACCCCTCAAAAGTACTGGAGAGGACTTTTCCCCCAAAGTACTACAGAGGATGATTAATATGGTCTCATTCCTCGATGAAGGGAAATATCTAACCGCACCGCCTCGGGGTGGGGGACGGGCGACTAACGCGGCTCTGGACACCGAGTGACAGCCGATACAAGTTGTCCTCCTCTACTTGTTATTGTAGATAGAGGTTAGGGCATTCTCTTGCCCTTGGGGTAAGAAATTGCCCCTCAATGCGGATAGCCGATCATCTGGGCAACAGCATAGGATGCAGGAGGGAAGGAGAAACCTTCGCATTAAAGATCCGTATGGATATCTTATCCCCAACGTCCAGGGATGGTATGGAGCCACGTGCCCGGGGTAACAAGGATGAAGCCTCTAACGGTCAGAGATGAGCGGATGGAGCTACCCCTCAAGTGGGGATAGCACGCATGATGGCTAGACTTAAGCCGTAAGACAGCAGTCCTATCACGTCGCCCTCTGCGAAGGGCTGGTAACTCTTCCGGAGTAATTAATTACTCGAATTTTTCACAGTAGAAAACCGGACGGATTTAAGGGACAACGACCAAGGCATGTTCAAATATTTCATTCTGATCCAAATATGAATTCACGACTTACAGTTTTACCAAACGCAGAATGATTTAATTTTTGTCGTTAACAAGAAGACTTTCTAACCCGTTTTACGTCAGTACGCCGTTTCTCCAAAGCACTTTCTGTTTACTCTACGTAAATAACATGATCGTACATCCTTAACATATAGAAAGTCTCTCTATCTGTATAGCGAGCTAACCAATACTATTAACGAGGGTATTCCTGCTGATTCTGCTGACGGGTCTCGTCAATAAGTTAGTAGTATCCGACGAGAGAGAGCGAAAAAGTAATATTCTCTGCAGGAACACGGCAAGCGTCTTTGAACGATTTTAAACGGGTACGGCCTTTGCAAGCAGCATCTTTGTAAACGCGCGTAAATCCTTCCAGACGTAGTAAACATCTGGGAATTTTACACATTTATAATTTTACCCCCGAATTATCCGTGTATATACTTTGTCCGCTGCTACCAATTCTCAATTTTTAATTTTTTTTTAGAAATTCCATATTGTTATGTATGTTAAACATAGACACAAATATAGTTGCTATGTAGTTATACCACTGTCAGATCGTAAATACGTAGTGAAGTAACTAATTGTATAAAACATTATCTAATGAAAAAATTATTGTTAGGCCTATGTGTAACTAGTGAGTTCCCTGAGCTGCAGAACTCGTTCACCTATTTCGAACGAATTATATTTATTATTAAGTTAGATAAACCTCAATATTACATAATTTTAAATTATCAGAAAATTATGAAAACCTAGATCGGTCTGCTATTTTTTAGTCAAACATAATTGTAAGACAGTCATACAATTAACACTAAACATTCCAAACTACTACATTGGTTTATTTTAGTGAAATTTATAACAACAATGCTTAAATAACAAATAACATAGTCCTGGAATTTAAGTTTATGTGTGTTTTTTGTAAATGTCTATGAGTCCACGTCTATTAATTTTCAGAAATATACATAGGCCTAACTGATAATATGTAAATGTTGCAAACAATAGCCTACAAACTTTAAGAAAACGGTTTTAGCAGACATTCATTTTATTAAATTCTTAAAGATACTGAGTTTGTGTTTTGAACAAAATTCCTCAAAATCTTGGCGTTATGTAAAAGTACCTAATAAACTTTTACAATTGTTTTAAAATTTTAAATTAACTTTCGA
This sequence comes from Magicicada septendecula, assembly GCA_034769895.1. Classification (NCBI taxonomy): domain Eukaryota; kingdom Metazoa; phylum Arthropoda; class Insecta; order Hemiptera; family Cicadidae; genus Magicicada; species Magicicada septendecula. The sequence continues at coordinate 151,928,141 of CM068373.1, forward strand.
CTGGTGGTGTCCGTAAACTTGAAAAATTTTCAAAATAGGTAAACACTAAGTCAGATTTTGGTTAAAATTTCCTTTAGTATGGCACCCTTCGCAGATTTTTACACACTTTTTGTTCAAATCTTGGTCATTTTGCTTGTCCTGGTGTCCTAAAGTTTTTAAATTTTTACATTTGAACAATATATCTAGATTTTTATTAAAATGGTCTTTATTTTGATACCCCACAAGAATGTTTGCTATTTTTTTTTTTATTTCGACTTCGCATATTTTTGCTTCCCTCTACTATTTTCTTGGGGATCATATGTAGGGTGCGGACGAAAGGTCTAATGAAAGACTAGGCCACGGCCTAATAGCCCAGAAAGCGGATTCACTCACTATAAAAGTAAAGTTATTACTTATATATCAACTAAAGTGAGACAGAATTACAGAACTAAGAAAAATGTAAACAGAAAGAAATAAGAAATTGTGAAACGTAAGTTAAGGAGTATTTTAGATTTAGATGTAAATTGCCCACTAATCACAGGCTTAGACTTAATTAGACGGCACAAAATTGCCCGTTAGACACTGGAGTTAATTACATGAAATGGCGATTGAATGCTTTCTACGAAAAAAAATGTTGAACAAATAGATGACAAGCAAACAAACAAATTAAATAAAAATTGTTCGCCGTGTTAAACACACACACACACACACACACACAGACACAGAGTAAACGTAACGAATACTGACCGAATTAATAAATCCTTGTGTACTTAGGCTCAAAAGGGAAGAGGCATAAAAAACGAACCCTCAGCAAACAGCAATTAAACACCAGGAAGGCACAAAGTATGAGCAGAGCGAGTGGGGGGAACGAGAAATTGTGGAGGTAATTTTTGGCCCAGTTATCGTACGTCAATAAACACACTGCTTGTTTATGGGAAAAAAATTATTATTTCCGCCCTCGTGACCTTGTTATCTAAGAAGCGAAGAAAAAAAAATCACACGGGTTCGAGACCCCGTTTGTTAAATTATTTATATCCGCCCGAGTGCGTATAAATATATAATATATGCGGAAAATATAATATATTAAAGGGAGTTAATTAAAAGAAGTCGTTTTATGATATGTACATGTTTACGTAATTCTCCGTGTTTACGTACTAATGTTATTAATCCGTAGTTATAGAAAGTCGTGACCCTAAATATGAATATTATGTACTTTCGTAGATACATGGATCTGTAGTACGCACTGTGTTAGTTCAGTACAACCTGAGCCTTGGGGTCGATTCCCGATAAAATGGCAAATACAATGCAAATTTTATACGGTAACTTTCTCCTAGTGTCCCTGCCTAATAAGCAGTGGCGAATCCACTGAAAGTGGAACTTGCGAATTGGATTCTGATGAATTCGTGAAAAGAGATAATCCGAAATCATGCGACCGCTCCACATCCACAGGCCCCAATATTTGAGTGAGTTCTGAATTCCTGCTGTGACAATCGCGGATGATGTTTGTCGTTTGTATGCTTTGAGACACCTCTATTAGGGAAGATGGGAGGTTAGGCCCAAGAAAAGACGGTAAAAGTGGGGGAATTGCGGTTGTTGAAACTAAATCAGTTCTAAAAAATGTTGTCATGTGTGAAACGATTTATACAATGAGAAAACCAGCGTTTCGGAAATACAGTAACTTCCGAGAGACGATATCTACTCAAGAACGAATGGCTATAATTATACCGGTAATAAAAATAATAAAATTAAAACTTATCAGGCTTGTTCATATGTTTGGTCACCACGCCCTACACCTTCTATTGAACGTTCAGCATGAGGTAGTTAGGTTGTCTCTGGTGCCCTAAACACAGGGCCGCGACTAAGAAGGACTAAACACAGAAGGGACATTTGCCCCGGGCGCCGCTCTGAGAGTGGGTGCTAAAATGACAAATAATATTTGTATATTGAAAGTTTCCCCTACTTATAATAATTTACAATACAATAAATAAACTAAAAATCCGGTTCCAGTCACTACAAGATGTTGGTGGCATGTTTAGACGTTCCAAATAGGGATAAACTACACAAGATTGACGTAATATATATAAAGATATGGGGCTCAATTTAAAGATAAAGATGATATAAATGAATATATGTAATATTTAAATTAATAATTTTTAATAATATGTGTACTTATATAAACGACACAGTTGATGTGGAAAGAATAAGACGGTAAGGGCATGTGTGCCCTACGGGTAATGATAGGTGCCCAATGAAAATACCAGAATAGACCTCGAATGCGAAAGACGATTTTAAATATTGTTCAAAAATCGCTTTATACACAGCACATCTTATAGTAAACAGATTTTTAAAAATAATTTAAAATATTAAATGACTAAAAGAATTGATCTAATATGTTATAAATGGTACTTAGAATCGGAATTCACGTGTCTTAAAAGTATTGTTGAATAAAAATCTTGGCAACTGTACCAGAAATAACATTGCAAACTAATGTTCTTCTCTGATGTCCATACTTAATTCGTTGCAGAAATTAACACAAAGAAATACTTAGTTCAACACGAAGAAATGTTATTAACTTGAAAAGTCATTTGTTTACTTATTGCGCCACAAACTTATTCTAATACGGATAAGCAACATAACCTAGAGAATGTAGTGTTTATACCAGACAAATAAGTTTTTGAATTGTCACGAGTTAGTTCATACGACCGATGATTAGATCCGCGACCCATTTTAATTCCCAATGGGCAATGCTGATGCGCATTTGCTTGTAACCATTAAGCTTAATCTGTCCCTTACGTCTAAAAACAAAATGTTCGATAAAAGCGTATTCCTGTATGTTACTGTATACAAAACATTCGCGGACGTCTAGAAATTTTTGACTCCATTTATTTTCATTTAAAACTTGAATTAGTTATATTTTTGAAGTTTGAAAAAGCATTGAGGAAATAGCCTAACTGAAATTTAAGATTTCTAAATCTTCATAGCCATTACTTGTATTAAAATTGTTGTAAGTCTTAAAACAATGTTTAGACAATGTTAACAATCAAAACAATGTTTAGACTGAAATTGCTGCTAATCATTGCAAAAAAATAGCAATGGAAAATATATATCCTTTTATTCTGTTATTTATTACTCAATAGAGTTATTGAGTGTCTCATATGAATGTAAGTTATGGCAACATTAGCCTAAGTCCCCCCCTTTTCAATCTCTTACACGTAAGATAGCCTAGTCTTCACAATTACGGGCCAACAATCGTACGACAATAACTAGGCCTGTTTAGCTACTTTTCAACCGTCTACTAGATATAAATTTGGCAGAACCGTGTGTACTGGCATGAACACAGTACATCCAACTGGAAATCTAATGACGCTTACAATTACGAATAGACAGCATTTTATATGTATTTTCTTACTATTCATTTATATTTTACCGATTACCCGTATATTAAACTTTTTTATGTTGACAGTAGCCACTTATTAGTGATTCTCAACCGAGTCATGTACACAATGTTTTCTCCTATTTTTGCCAAATTTGTCAATAAAGTGTTATTAAAACCCTCGTAAATATTCCTAATTACGAAATTTATGACACAATAAAAAGATTAGTTGAATGTATTATAAAAATCTTAAAAGTTTGCAAACAACTTATAAGGATTTTAAAGGTTCACGTACACCGACAGTGTCTTCAGTCCAAATGACAAAGAAAATGTTGAGTCAGACCTTGAACTTCCTAGACCCGACTACAATCTAGAAGGCGCTGTCATATCTTTTCATCGGTAGACTGCATTGTAGCCTGTACGTAATAATCGGCTTTGTTTGTTGACAAAAATTATTATTCAAAATTTAGCATGTAGAAATAAAAATTTAATAAATATAACAACACAGATGTAACACGTGTATTTGCTGTGTAACTCTACTTACATATAAAATGCAACCGACACTGAAACTTCGAACAGCAATTAACCATCAAAATTTCGAGTCTTTCCTAAAACAAAAATTGTTGCCTACAAAGCACAATCGAACAAAATCGAAGGAATATATATTTAAAACTATCTAAAACCTGTCTTTAGAGATTTTCGTAATTCGTTGTAATTTTTTTTTATTGGAAAGAGACAAATCAAAACAATGCATTTTTGCCCCCCTCCAAAAATCTTGCTTGTTTAGGGCCAAAATTAATGAAATGCTAAAATTAATGGCTGCACAAGAGTCAGGTACAGTGAACTGATAGCAAATTAAATGAATCCAAATTTCGTATTTACATCACAAATTAAATCTTTTACTTTACTTGTGACCTTTTTAACAATTTTCGTTAAGTATTTCACGGCAGTTAAATCACGCGTTAAGTATCTAATGGTAGAGCACCTATTTCACGAAGTTCAGTTTAAAGTTAACTAGCCTTAAAAATATTTGGTTAAGGTAATGGCGGCGTGATAAATACTAATGGCCATTCATACGACGATTACATTATTACCTAACTTAAATCATGTTAGGTGCCACATTGTTTTTTGTCAAGAGACATTTTTTTTTAATTAAATAAATATGCTAGTAAGCTTCCTCCGCAGCAGAACTCGCTCACTATTTGAATTAAGTACATTTATTGTTACATAAATTTCAATATTAGGTATTTTTTTTACTTCCATATTCCTTAAGGAATGGAAGTATGGTGATGGCAAAAAAAATCGTGTTCGAGATTATTGCAGATTCTGATTCTACTACACTCAAAACATGAAAAAAAGTCGTTTTCCGAAAAGTGTCTGTGTGTCTGTGTGTCTGTGTGTCTGTCTGTCTGTCTGTCTGTCTGTCTGTCTGTCTGTAGATTTTTTTTCTATGGCAAACGATAACTGCCGCAAATTCAAACAGAATCAAATAATTTTTTGCATACAGCCCGGTTTTGCAGAGTTCTCGCGACCTATTGTTTTTGGTGAAGATCGGTTGAGGGAAAGGGGTAGTTTACCTTCAACGGTTTTTTTTTAGCAAGGGTAATTTTGTTTGTTTGGCAAACGATAACAGCCGCAAATTCAAACAGAATCAAATAATGTTTCGCATACAGCCCTGAATTGTAGAGTTCTCAAGACCTATTGTTTTTGGTGAAGATCGGTTAAGGGAAAGGGGTAGTTTACCTGTAACGTTTTATGTTTTAACAAGGGTATTTCCTATGGCAAACGATAACAGCCGCAAATTCAAACAGAATGAAAAGATTATTTGCATACAGCCCTAAATTGTAGAGTTCTCAATACCTTTTGTTTTTGGTGAAGATCGGTTAAGGGAAAGGGGTAGTTTACCTACAACGTTTTTTTAACAAGGGTATTTTCTATGGCAAACGATAACAGCCGCAAATTCAAACAGAATCAAATAATTTTCTGCATACAGCCCTGATTTGTAGAGCACTCAAGACCTATTGTTTTTGGTGAAGATCGGTTGAGGGCAAGGGGTAGTTTACCAGCAACGTTTTTTATCATGCGTATTTTCTATGGCAAACGACAACTGCCGCAAATTCAAACAGAATCAAATAATTTTTTGCATACAGCCCTGATTTGTAGAGTACTCGCGACCTATTGTTTTTGGTGAAGATCGGTTGAGGGGAAGGGGTAGTTTACCTGCAACGGTTTTTTTTATCAAGGGAAATTTTTTTTTTTTTGGCAAACGATAACAGCCGCAAATTCAAACAGAATCAAATAATGTTTCGCATACAGCCCTGAATTGTAGATTTCTCAAGACCTATTGTTTTTGGTGAAGATCGGTTGAGGGAAAGGGGTAGTTTACCTGCAACATTTTTTTAACAAGGGTATTTTCTATGGCAAACGATAACAGCCGCAAATTCAAACAGAATCAAATAATTTTTTGCATACAGCCCTGATTTGTAGAGTACTCGCGACCTATTGTTTTTGGTGAAGATCGGTTGAGGGGAAGGGGTAGTTTACCTGCAACGGTTTTTTTTATCAAGGGAAATTTTTTTTTTTTTGGCAAACGATAACAGCCGCAAATTCAAACAGAATCAAATAATGTTTCGCATACAGCCCTGAATTGTAGATTTCTCAAGACCTATTGTTTTTGGTGAAGATCGGTTGAGGGAAAGGGGTAGTTTACCTGCAACATTTTTTTAACAAGGGTATTTTCTATGGCAAACGATAACAGCCGCAAATTCAAACAGAATCAAATAATGTTTTGCATACAGTCCTGATTTGTAGAGTACTCAAGACCTATTGTTTTTGGTGAAGATCGGTTAAGGGGAAGGGGTAGTTTACCTGCAACGTTTTTTATCAAGCGTATTTTCTATGGCAAACGATAACAGCCGCAAATTCAAACAGAATCAAATAATTTTTTGCATACAGCCCTGATTTGTAGAGTACTCGTGACCTATTGTTTTTGGTGAAGATCGGTTGAGGGCAAGGGGTAGTTTACCAGCAACGGTTTTTTTTTATCAAGGGAATTTTTTCTTTTTTTGGCAAACGATAACAGCCGCAAATTCAAACAGAATCAAATAATGTTTCGCATACAGCCCTGAATTGTAGATTTCTCAAGACCTATTGTTTTTGGTGAAGATCGGTTGAGGGAAAGGGGTAGTTTACCTGCAACGTTTTTTTAACAAGGGTATTGTCTATGGCAAACGATAACAGCCGCAAATTCAAACAGAATCAAATAATGTTTTGCATACAGCCCTGATTTGTAGAGTACTCAAGACCTATTGTTTTTGGTGAATATCGGTTAAGGGGAAGGGGTAGTTTACCTGCAACGTTTTTTTATCAAGCGTATTTTCTATGGCAAACGATAACAGCCGCAAATTCAAACAGAATGAAATAATTTTTTGCATACGTCCCTGAATTGTAGAGGTCTCAATGACTTTCGATTTTGGTGAAGATCGGTTAAGGGGAAGGGGTAGTTTACCTGCAACCTTTTACGTTTTAACAAGAGTAAAGTACTTGAAAATTTATTTAAACTTTTTGAAACAATGGTAATTGTTAAAAATAAAATAATTTTGTTGCCAGGCAATAAAATTATAATTTTTTCATTTTAATGTAATATAATATTTTTCATTTAATACAGCAATAAAAAGGCAGGTAAGACACAGCCTGGTTGTTTGGCTGAAAATGATTTTAAATATAAATCTTAGAATATGGAAGTCATGTATGGTTCTCCATACCGATATTTTAATTACTCTACTATTTCTTTAGACTTGAGTCTGCAGACTGACGAGCGTGAAACCGCTCGAGCAACTTCGTTACTGTTCGTCTGCCGCTATTGTCTAGTTTCTCGTCAACCCGTTCACTACACACTTACATGTATAATAAAATCCACGTATTTTTATCCAAATCGGGTTTTGGATGCAGAATTGAATATTAAAATGAATATTGATTGTGGCCACAGTTAAATATTAAAACATAATAAGCAGGGCCGGCCCAAACCTTTAGATCTGACCGGGCCGAGACACAATTTTGCGCCCCCCCCCCAAAATTGTGATGGTTATTTTCTTATCAATACTAATTTAATAACATTATACTTTAAGAGTTTTATCATGACTATTGTATACTAGTGGCGGCGGTTAAGCCCTACACATAAAAAAACTATTCTGTAGGTCTACATGAAATTATTTAAAAAATTTAAAGTTTATACTATATAACTTTTCAAATGTTAACAAACATTTTTTTATTTTTCGTGAAACCCCATATCACTAAGACCTGTTTTTAAAATTTAACTTAATATAGCTGTAACTTGGACTCACCTATATAAGTGTTTCACATGGACGCTCAATGCCAGTGGAAAACATCAAATAAATAGAATCAATTTCAAACAATTTACTATAATTTTAATTCAGTCAGTGTACATTTCTTCTTATTATAAGTATATGTACAAATATTATCAAAACACAAACGTCTTTTCACATGTAAAGTTTATTTTTACTAAAAATGCCACACCAAGATTTATTGCATTAAAGTTTTCCTTTAAAAATAAAAAATAAACATATTTTGGTTTTTGATAGTTTAGTTAAATTTCTTTTTTCTTGCTCTTGCTTCAGCAAACCTTTTAACAAATTTCGTTAAATCTAACTGGTTTGCAATGTCATTTTTAATAGAACTTGTTGCTAGAGATGATAGGCGGTCTTGCGCCATTGTAGAGCGTAAGTAAGTTTTAATTAATTTGCGCTTACTGAAACGGCGTTCTCCACTATCAACCGTGACAGGAATTGTTAAAAGAACCCTTAATGTCATCCATATATTAGGAAAACAGTCAATCATGTTACTTTTTGAAAAAAGTTGTAAAGTTTAAACAGGAGTTTTTAACTCAGAGTTCTTCAGAAATACACCCAGATGTTTAAGCTCCTCAAAAAGATGGTTACCATCGATGTCACTTTCTCCTAATTTTTCTTCATCTTGAAGAACTTTTTGAACATTCAAACATTTTTGTTTCAAGATTTCGGATTCTGGAAGAGTTTGCACGTTGTACAAAAAACCCCAATGCTGGTTATGAGTCTCAAGTTGTGTAAAGCGCTGTTCGATGGATGTCAGAGCCTGATCTATAAGCGATTAAAAGACAACTGTTTTAAACAACTGCTCTGGATCTGTTGGGGCTTCGTCTCTGGACTCTTAATCAAATTGCCGTTTTTTCTTTCTCTCAGGCTGCTTCTTGTAAACAGCTTCAATTCCAAGTCTTCAGCTATGTCTTTGGCTGTTGCTACAGCACCTGCGTATCCAGTTTCACGATATTCATTTAAAATTGTTTGGCACTTTCCAAGAAGATGTGTAGCTGTTAATAAGTCACTGTTGGCGTTTTGCATGGTATTGCTGACCAACTTTACTTGAAACAACATATCATGCCAAACAACAAGGGAGACAATTAAGTCAAAAGATGTTAAATTGTTTTCCAATGGTTTGGCTTCAGATGTCACTTTTTGATCAATGAGTTCCTCTTGCATTGCCTGTAGCACTTCACAAACTTCAACCATTTGATACCTGACTGCGTTTACGCTGTTAATTCTACACTCCAATCTAGTTTCACATAGTTCTTTGACAGTAAGAGTCAACTGACTTTCCTTGAGTATTTTCCATCTTTTAATAGATGATGAAAACAGGATGTACAGATGTTGTAAAACTCCAAACAAAGAAACATTTTTTTACTGATGAAACAACAGCATCTTCAATTACTAGGTTAAGTGAATGACATCCACAAGGATAGAAAAAAGCTTTAGGAAACATTGACGAAATTCTTGACTGCACTCCTTTAAATTTTCCAGTCATGTTGCCTCCATTATCGTAACCTTGCCCCCTACAATTTTTCATTTCTAACCCACAAGTCCCTTCAAATTCTTTCAAAAGGCCCGTTGTCAAACCTTCTTCAGTAGTGTCATCAATAGGAAAAAATGACAAGAAATGCTCTTTTAGGGAAAATAACAAAAAATGCTCTTTTACTTGAACATCTGTTTCAGTACATCCAACAAAACGAATTGTAAATGACAATTGTTCTTGGTGGCTGATATCGGGCGTACAGTCTAATATTAGTGAAAAGTACTTGGCTTGCTTTGCTCTTTCAATGATATAATTTTTTATTTCAGACCCAAGCAAACTAATCAACTCATTTTGGATTATTTTACCTAAGTAATGATCATGTCACCGTTTTGTGGCTCAGCGTGAACGTCAAAATACGTCAAATAATACCGCTTTGTAAAGATTTGTATTGATTCTCTTATTATGTACCAAACAGTGGCATTCATTGATAATAGAGTAAACTGTTTAACCTGCTTGAGAGAACAACTTCATTTATTAGCAATCATAAAGGAAAGAAAAACTAGATTTTTTTATCCATTATTTTGGCGCCCTCTAAAAATCTGCGCCCGGGCCACGGTACGGTTGGCCCGTCCTTAAGGCCGGCCCTGATAATAAAGATTTGATTTAACCATATCGTTGTACTCCATTTATTGCCCTGAATTGTAGTTTTTGTTTTAACCTTTGTTTCCTCCAGAAACAAACACAATTTCAGTGGCCCCCCAGATAAATATGAACCTTTTGACTACATCGTCGGATTAGTATATGAAATATATGTTTATTAAGAAAACTTATTTTATACTGTTTTGCCGGTTTTTAGGTTCAGTTTTTTGTACTCACAGTGTTGGTTTTGATAAATATTGCTGTAATCAGTTGTGGTAAAACTCCTCTTTACCTGTGTACTAACTTCGCAGGTTGGTTTCCTATTTATCTGGAGTCAAATTAATCAATTATTTTTGTTTCTGGAGGGATAAACGCTGAAACAAAATATACAATTCAGGGTAATAAATGTAAGAAACGATATGATATGAATTAATTTACAATTGTATTTATTATTTATCTTCGAGAATTATATAGTTACCTTTATACCTTTACAATAAATATTCATTTTAATATTAAATGTATTTTTTCTCTGTAAACACAGAACTGAACGTTCTGCAGTTGCAGACGATAACAAAAACAATGACCAATCAGAACGTAGGAACATTAGCTGCTGGTAAAAACCCCGTTGGGACAAATATAGGTCTATACCCAAGTGTGTGAACTAAGTCTACTTAGCAGACAGTATGTGAATTATTGCAGTTTGAAGAGAATACACAAAAACTAAAATAAATACACAAAACTTTAACCAAACGTTTACCAAACTTTAACTCACATCTGACAACAGAATATAGGCGGGCATAGCTGAGAACGAAGGTAGCCGAAGTTCCCCGAGCGGTTTCACGCTCGTCAGTCTGCATGCTCAAGTTTTCTGTAGTAATATAACAATTGTAGAACAATTTGTGTGTGGGGGGGGCCTGCAACACATCGTGCATAACCTGTTTAGTTTTTGTGTTCAGAAAATTTTGTTTTATGTCCAGTGTTATGCATATGTTTGTTATATGGAAAAAATAATGTATTCACAAACCAAACATATTAAAATACATAATTCCTCTTTAAAATGTTGTTAAAAATTTGTTGTATTATTTTCGCAAATACAACCGAAATAATTAAGCAGAACAAACGGAAACTAAAAAAAGCAAAATTAAATAAAGTTACAATTTACGCATAAGTGATAATAAAAGAAAAATTAATTTTAAGTCGTTGTATCGCGATTTCTTATACCAATCAGAAGAAACATCGACAATTATCTTAGTAACATAGTCGTATGCGTTATTGTTTAACAAAACGTTAAGTAACGGAATGACCAACAATAACATTAGCGAAACTTCCGCTAAATATTTTAACGCTGGTTAATAACCTGTGTTAGCAAGGTTTGTCAAACAAAGAAAATATCTCTAAACTGTATAACTCTACAACAATAAACACATTACTATTCAGATTCAATCATCAACCTTCTGTTTGTGTGACGTTCTTGCGAGGAAGGCTTGGGTTTGCGACCCACAATAATAACAAATACGCGATGTCTTAAATAGGTCTGTTCTCTTAGTTTCACTAAAACTAATCCAATCACTATCATTAAAACAAATTAATCTTTAACATTCGGCCTTCACTTCACTTATGTAAAATGATTTTATAACTATAAAATTACTGAACACATAACGTTCCGACTACTGGTTCCTAAAATATCAAACCCATTTATCTATACTTATTTCTTTACATTGATAAACAATATTCTATACTGCTTGCATTGTTAAAATATTTACGATAGTTAAAAGTTACGATAATATAACGAGATTACTTAAATATGTTACTTAAATAATATTAAAATCTTAGCAAGGCCTTACCAACATTTGTAGCACCACGCAGACCCAATGACGTCTTCAGTCGTAATGACACAGAAACAGATACAGTACTCAGACTTCGAACTTGTGGACCGAGGAGTTCTAGAAGGCACTGTCATATATGTTCGTAACAACAGGTCTTGGTATTAAACGTTGTCTACCTAGTGCGTTTTTGTTTTGCGTTATTGTGCAGAATTTTTCTTGTTGAAAGATGACTTTATAAAAATTCACGATAAATTCAAACAGTTCTAGTGAATTGATGTTTTAATATTAAACTGCAATAAAATATATAATAAAATTGTTATTTATTCTTCAATTAAAATTTTTTAATTGGTTCACATTAATACCGGCAGAATTTCTTACTGGAGAATTGTGTGTGTGTGTGTGTGTGTGTGTGTGTGTGTGTGTGTGTGTGTGTGTGTGTGTGTGTGTGTGTGTGTGTGTGTGTGTGTGTGTGTGTGTGTGTGTGTGTGTGTGTGTGTGTGTGTGTGTGTGTGTGTGTGTGTGTGTGTGTGTGTGTGTGTGTGTGTGTGTGTGTGTGTGTGTGTGTGTGTGTGTGTGTGTGTGTGTGTGTGTGTGTGTGTGTGTGTGTGTGTGTGTGTGTGTGTGTGTGTGTGTGTGTGTGTGTGTGTGTGTGTTTTGAACGGATTTGCTAACTTAAGCTAAATTATTATTCATTATCTTAAATAATGTTTACATAGTTTTTACATTGTCTTAAATATATCAAAAGTATCTCATAAGCAGGGGCGGATTAACCATTAGGCTGACTAGGCTGTAGCCTAGGCCGCGGTACTTTGGGGGGCGCAAAATTTTAGCTAAAAAATAATAAAATTTTACAGCTAAATGTAAAATTGGTAATAAATTACAAGGATAAAAATTTGATTTCATTTTGAACACAGGCGCCTGTTTGCGAGAAATTATGGTAAAACTGTACATAAATAATATGCTTTCCAACCTGTTTTCGCCGGTTATGAGCCATCGGCGGCAGGCGCTCATAGAACTATGCCGCCGCCCGACTTTCGTGGAATTGCCGACCACGTTATCTATTCCTTATTATGCCCGTCACTAACTGCAGTGGCGAAAGATCTTTTTCAGCTTTGAAGAGGGTGAAGAATTATTTACGCTCAAATTTCCGCCAGGAAAACTGACCAGTGTAGCCCTCTTGTTCATTGAAAGTGACTTTCTGCAAGGACTTGATTTCAGTGAAGTGATTAAAACGTTTGCTCAATCTAAAGCGAGAAAAAGAATCTAACTTGAACTTTACATGAGTCTTAACAAATCCGCAAGATATTTAACTGATTGTCTTCTTTGTGTAAATTATGTTAAATGTACCCTTAATAAAACTGTTATAACTCTGCAACTACTTAGTTAATTTTTTCCGTATAAAAGCCATGCAAACTACAAATGGTTGAAGGTGTAACTCTAAAACAATTTCTGAAAAATAGCCTCAGTTTTCAATTCTTGAGACTATTTCCAAAAACAGTAAGATATTTGAAATATTCGTAAGAAATATATTGTAGAGTGTTTAAAGCTTCATTCAGCCCCTTGGAAATAAACGTAAGAGTAGCCTATGGGTGGCGAGGGGGACGCTAAAATATAATTAGCCTAGGGCGGCAAGATACCTTACTCTGGCCCTGCTTATAAGTTTATTAATTTATTCTAAATTGATGTATACCTACATTGCCATTAACCAATGTTTAGGCCTATACTTCCTTTCTTTTTGAAGCTACCAAAACAGATAGAAATGAGTACATCAAAATGAAAATAATTAAGTATGATGGTTAGTGTGTAGTGGTTATTTACGTAAATTTCCAACTCGATTTACAAAAAAATAGTGTTTTACAAAAAAAACAAATTGCGTTCCAAACTTTCAGGTAGAGAGGTTAAGTAATGTTGGTCTGACAATCTATTCTCATTTCTAGACCCATTTACAGTAAAACTTTAGTTTGTAAAAAAAGAAAAGTGTACAAAAGCGTCATGTGTTATATGTTCGATCTTAGTTATTATTGATATAAGTATCAAATTTATTATTAATAAACAATTGGTTCTTACGTGGCACGTAAGTTTCCTCGATACAGAAGACTGGGCCGCAGATGATTATTAAGTCAAAAATTAGATTATCTATTTACGAAGAAAGTTAGCTGTTATTACCAGATATGTATAAGCCTATATGTTCGACATATAAAAATAACTTATTACAGGGAACGCTGTAACCCGGTAAGCGATCATGTCTATTTCGTTAAACCTTTGCCACTCATAAATGGCGATAAATACAGAAATACAATTAACTAGGCTATATGCTGTAACATTCTTGTTTCCGTTTCTTTTTTAACACTCCGTTTAGTGAACGTATAAAAAACGCCAACATACTCTTTCCATGCTGTAGTGTTCTGTTGTATTTGGATTTGTTATATTATTTTATTGGTTCTTCTTCTTCTTCTTCTTCTTCTTCTTATATCGAATTATTGCGGATAAATTGTAAAGTCATGTCTATTGCTCGGACTCTGTGTTTAAGAACTTCAGTTATAATCTTCTGTATCATGTTTCTTTCTTGGAAAATGTGAACACGAAATCGGATAGGCATATACGAAACATTTCAAGTATTTTTTTTATATTTTTTTATTCTCTTGGCAAGTAAAATCAAACTAAGTTAATTATAACAAACAAAAATGCAAAAAGGAAACACAATACAAAAATCAAAAATATACGAAACAAATGTAATATATCAAGAAACCATTCCGTAGGCCTACATACAATGGTCAAGTTGTTATGTACGTTATTAACTTGCTGTATTTCTGACACCACAGAAACAACAGTGACAAAATTATCGTGGTAAGATGGTCGTAAGTTTTAGTCTTTAACAACTATGTGCGACATTTTAAGATAACGTCTGTTAAATACTTTATCGTTAGTTAACGAACTAGTTAGGAAAAAATTAACAAAAGCTCGTGGAATGAAGCATCTGTTTATTTTTTCGGTACTGTGGTATGGTGTTCGCAAAAATAATAATGTTTACACGTTATCTGTAGATAATCAGTTATAAAGATAAATGACTCGCTACAGGCAAGGGAGATTGATCACAGAACGTTAGTCCGGTTTCTCCGAATTCCCAAACGCGAACGACCTAATTAAAGATTACAAATACTGCGTTGTAACAGAAAGAATTTCCTGCCTGTCATTGTCAGTACCTACTAATACCGATAATTCTGTTTACATTCGATTGCGAGTTATATCCTGCAGTGTAGAGTTTTTGCTATAATACTACTGTAATCACATACGTTCAGAACCGGTATTTGGTATTTGGCGCCCTCTGCGTCTGACCTCCCTGTAACGAAAAAAGCGCAAAAATAGTACACCATAACTAAATCGTAAAATGGTATTAGTTTTATTTTAACTATATTAAACTCTCGTCCTAACTCACTTTCACAGTCTTTTGGTTCAACTTCTCGTGATAACTCACTTTGACAGTCTTTTGGTTCAACTTCTCGTCCTAATTCACTTTCACAGTCTTCTGGTTCGACTTCTTTCCTATCTCACTTTTACAATCTTTTGGTCGACTTCTCATCTTAACTCACTTTCACAGTCTTTTGGTTCAACTTCTCGTGTTAACTCACTTTCACACTCTATTGGTTCAATTTTTCGTCCTAACTCACTTTCACAGTCTTTTAGTTTAACTTCTCGTGTTAACTAACTTTCAGTCTTTTGGTTCAACTTCTCGTGCTAACTCACTTTCACAGTCTCTTAATTCAATTTTTCGACTTAACTCACTTTCACAGTCTTCTGGTTCGACTTCTTTCCTACCTCACTTTCACAGTCTTCTGGCTCGACTTCCTTCCTATCTCGCTTTCACAATCTTTTGATCGACTTCTCATCTTAACTCAATTTCACAGTCTTTTGGTTCAACTTCTCGTGCTAATTCACTTTCACCTGGCAGTGTGGTGAGTCCAGCGAGGTTTTCTCGACTCATTGAGCGTAATCAGAGGCGTAACTAGGATTGCTCCTGGGTGGGGGGATGAAACTACCTTGAAGGTTGTTGGACTTCCAATTCTCTCAGGACAAATGAAAAAACAGGAATCTTCCCATATAATTTTATAATTACATTTTTTTTTAATTCTTTGCCTCTCAAAGTTTTTGAGAAAACCGACGTGAAGAGTGCTGCAAACACGTCCGTTATTTACCCGCGATTGTCATTACTAAGAAAACAGTGACATTATTTTATTTATTAAAAAAAATGCAATTCCTTTCATTTCTTCAATTATTTATAGCCTAAGTCTTACTTTATCACACGCAACTGGCTTAGAATAGGCCTACGTTAAGCGATTACGGAATTTCAATGAAATTTTCATTAGCTCTGGTATCCCCCTGATCGCCCTCCGTACTTATGTCAGTGCTGGGAATGTAAGACTTTATAAATTTTATGTATAGCAGAACTTCCTTCAGCACTTGCGACAGTAACAGTGTCCAGGACTTGCAGTGTGGTTCTTTGAAGAATAACAACTTTTACCCCAAAATATGGTAGATTCTATTATTTTTTCTCTCTCTCAAAATTTTCCGCCCCCCCCCCAAGCGGTGCACACTTTACCTATCCATTCTAATACGAATACTACATGATCAACATACTTCTTTTGTTTACCTTTCTTCATAAGGTATTTTTGCAGTGCTAAATTTAAACTTAATATTTACACGTTAAAAGTAAACTGGTTGTTCTTTCGATAAAAAAAAACGAAAGTCGGTTAAAATGGCTGCACTTGATTTTGGGGACGTCGAAACTATAGACGTGTGAAAATTATAAGAAAAATTGTGATTTTTTTTAATTTTGTGTTTATTCTTCTGAATAAATACAACATTTCATTAAATATTAACTAAATCCCTTACGAACGGTGTAGAGGATTTTTTTTTTTTTTTTTTTTTAATTTCGAGTGAGATTACTGCTGGATCTCTGCAGAAATATGCCATGTTGATTTCACTCCGTGACAACGGATTAACTGCTGCCTTCAGATGATTACCAGATGATTTTTAAAAGCGAGATTATGTTATATTTCGTTGATCCAGAATTATTTTATATCATTTCGGCTTACGGGGGATTTTTTGTGTGGATTACTTAGTTTCAGAGTAACATTTTAGAGTTTTTTATTTGAACTGCTTCTATGTTGATATTATCTTGCTCATTTTTTGAATAATGTTAAGACAACTGATCTTTCTCCTAGTAAAGTAGTTCTCGGTGAATGCCTTTTCCAAGAAATGTGTTATACACAAGCGCAGATAGCAGACAGATTAATAAATTTCAAACATCTCTGAGTAGACTGAAGAATGCGTTATATATATTTTAAGAACTCGAGCGTTTACGATACGCACAACTCTTCAACAGCGCTTCTTCTCTTAGTACTTTCTTCTGTTATTTTAAACGTAAATTCATCATAATAACGTGCCTGAAAGGCAAAAATATCCTACTGAATCGTATAAACAAAATTAAAATTTTCAGTTTCATGTCAGTATTAGGTATAAACTGATTGCATGATGTAAAAAGAAATTAAAACTTCGAATCTACTGGTTAATCGAAGAAGAATTAAACTTAATTATTTTATCTTCCCATAAATGTTTCTCAGTTATTTTTAGAATTCTTAAGGTTAGGTTAGTCTTTACTTTCGCACAACAAATGTGGTTTCAGAATACTTCCGATCTCGGCATCCAAAGAGTCCACAGCAATCAGGTATCGACAGACAGAAGAATTACCAACATTCAACCGTAGTTTTCCGTACTAATTTTTAACCCTTTGCTGGTAGCTCTTCTGTAGCAGTTTTACTATGTTTCTTTTTTTCATTGTTGAGTTTAATTGACACTTCCGTCTAAAGTTTTCTACCCGAGTGGGTACGTATTTACAGCTAAACGGAAGTCCTTCTCAATCCACATACAGATTTTGGGAAAATCCTATCTGCTGCTTATGTTTGTGTATCAATTCTTCTTGTCGTGAAGAGACTTGGTCTGATCTACTTTACTAGGGGACAAATCATTTGTCTTGACCATATTCAAAGCATAAGCAATAAAAAACTAACTATGCAAAAAATTAACTAAAAACTTACTCTAAGGCTAAATAATGTGCAGTAAAATCTCCATATGAGCTGCAATGACAAAAATATTATCATCGAAATATAACATAATTTCACTTTTAAAAATTATCTCCTAATCATGTGATTTCTCTATGCAGTGAATGTAGCCTGACGTATTTCTTATATGAGGTCTTCCTAAACGCAGTAATCCCACTCAAAACTGTAATACCATTCTACATGATAGAACGTCATATTCATGTTCATTTGATAAATGACTTGCCCATCCGTATATGCCCATCCGAACTTACTTCGACTTGCCAGCAGTTTAAATACTATTCATAATGGTGCAAAAATCACTTGACAAATAGGATAATTACCCGTCGTTAAATCTACGAGAATTAATAAATTCGTTTAATTTTTCAGAAATATAATAATTTTTGCTTCCCATATTGGTACCGCAAAATCGATAGTTTTGTCTTGACAGTTTGACAATTTATAAATTAATTGTTAATTAATTAATTGAAGAACTTTTTTTAAACTATCCAGAGTGTCACTTAATCTCACAAATTATTAGTATTAGAAGAAAAACAATTTACCTTAATTTTTTTTAGATGAGCTACTATTATTAATAATAAGTGGATGTAACATCATTTTAATTCGGATTAAGAATGCCTACGAACGTTATACGACTTACAAATTTGAAAAATATCTATCTCTGCGAACTCCCAAATATCTGGACGTCCATGTGCGGCTCAAACAGAAGAAAACAGAATTCAGTGGGTGTTTGTTTAGCCGTGTATCAGAGTCCTTGACAACAAAATTTGTACTGTAAGTGACTTTAAATAAACACAATTAAAAATCAATAATTGTTTACACAATTTTTTTAACTCACTTAGGTCTAAGTGTCAAAGAGAGTTTTGCCACTTTCTATGTAAAAATTATTGTCTCTTTCCATTGTTTTATGACTTCGTCAATGTACGAGGAAACTGTCTGAGGTTGATATATTCGCTTTACCTCCTATGAATATAGTTGTTTCCTGCTCCATAGCTATTATTACTTCTCACCTGTATTTCTAGATTTATTTCTGTCCTTAATTTAATTATTTGTTTAGGTTATAAGTCAAAGGCTACTTATTATAATTTTTCATAACTCGTTTACAGTAATTTCAGATTTTTTAAAAGATTAATTTTAAATCCTTAAATTCGTAGTGACTGTCAATCAATGAATTTTTCAGTGAAGGGTCAGTGAATTTTTCAATGAATGATCAATCATTTCATAGCAACAATTGTCTTGATGATGACAATAAACATTGTCGAAACGTCGACACAAATAAGTTAAAATTTGTGTTATATTTTTGACTGATCCTGACAAACCCTTTACTGAAAAATTAATTTTAAAAAATGGTTTAAAATAAAAAGTAAAGATCGATGTCCATTATTCGATACCAATAGGGCAGCGGAGCCGCGGATCCCCCCAGAAATTGCCGTCACGTTAATCTCGGTGGACAGCGTTCATTGTGGGTGTTTCAAACCTCCAACAAGTGAAATAAAGTACACTGATTAACAATGGAATCATTTTTATTACCTCAACTACGCCAGTCGTAAACCGACTCTCCGAATAACAACACACTTTTGTTTTTCGTTGCAAAACGAAAACAAGGTATCTGCAGTAGATAATCACGAGAATAAAGAAACCATAATATGCCGGACACGTTTGGCAGTAACTGTTCTCCATGTGAATACATTTTTATTTTCCCCCAGTAATTCATCCATTTTTATTGCCTGGAAACGCCACTGCCGCATACCACAACTCTTGTTCGTCGCTATAATTACGCGATATCTCGGTTCTGTTTAACTCTGTTTTAAACGTATCACATTTTTAACTAAGACTCAGTTTAATACGACCACACTCTTCCTTTTCTAGGATTTTCAACGGCCTTTGCTCACTTTGCTACGTCCTCTTTTACTGGTCATATCGTTCTTTTAAGCATAAAATTTTTAAATTTCTATTCGGGAAAACGATAAAAGCATCAGGCATTTTAGCATTTAATATATTTTTAATATTCCGCGATTTTATTTTGTGTTTTACGAAAGAAACATTTTTTTAATATCTTTCTAGTTCTGTTGCGAAGTATTTTACACAGAAATTCAGGATCCTTCTCAAATAATTGTATAAACACATTTTATAAATTCTTTGCGTCTTAAAAGTTTTTTAAGTAAACCGACATGAAATATACTGCAAAAACGTCCATTACTTACCACATGTTACGTGACTGTCACTATTAAGAAAACTCTAACTTTATTTTATTAATTTACAAACAATGTACTTTCTTTTATTTTTAAAATTATTTATTATAGGCCTTATTTTAACGTAACTGGCTTAGAAATAGGCTTACTTAAAGTGATTACAGAATTTAAGTGATTTGAGGATTTTTAATAGCTCTGAGGGGGGAATAAACCCTGATACCCCCTCCGTAGGTACCCCATTGGGTGATGTGGTATGACCTGTATAACAGCCAGAGGGCGCAACAAGCCGTGGGCCTGGCACTTGAAAGAAGAAGAAGAAGGGATTTGGTATCAACATCTGGTCTAGTCACACATTCCTTTTATGGTCGTTGGATCCCCTGATCCCTTGCCAACTAACTAGAATTATTCAATCAGTTGTTTTTACAATCTTCTTTTCAATACAGAAGTCTCAGTTTCGTCCTTGTTTATTGGACCGAGACTGCGCGTGTTTCTGATCGTAAATTTTCCAATAAATAATTTATAAAGTACAGAAAATTTATGGAATATTTTGAGAATTAATTTTTAGAATAAATAATGGCACAATTTGCAACACAATTGAAGGGAATAAGTTAAATAATTTATGAAATAATCTTACAGTAATTAAAAAAATAATTTATGAGATAATTTGGAATGTATTTTTGTGATACAAAAATATTTAATTAATTTAAGCAATAGTTGTGGAATGTATTTTAGAGTGCAATAGCATAATGATATCATGTTTATATTACTGAGATTTGCAAAGGATAAAATCTAACCTTGCAAGCAAGACATTTTCGAGATGTCACCAAACGGTCAAGAGGTTAACAAGTGGTGGCCAGCTATTGATTCAATACACTAGATAGTAATTAGGGCAGTGAAAGATTATCCTTTTACGCCTGACATAATTTGATTTTCTTTTTTTTTTATTAAAGCTTAAAGAGAATAAATATTTAATAAATTTGAACAAATTCGTTAAAGCGCAAGCTGTAAAATATATATTCCGTTGAGAAATTCTTCTGGCGGACATAAATATTAATTTTTCCGATTAAATTTTACAAATTAAGATGGCCGTTGAACAGTCAAATCTAATTATAATAACGGTATACTTAGTCAGCCTGTTACTAGAGAAAGACAAAAAATAATAATAATTGAGGTACTTCCAATGAGAATTGGTGACGAAGAAGCAAAAGGGACTGAATGTTGAGACAGCTGGTATAGACAAATGCCCTTTGACGAAGAGCATTTATGCTATCATCTGACGTATCACAACAGATCAACTTATTTACGATCTATGCGCCATTGTGTGTGTGTGTGTGTGTGTGTGTGTGTGTGTGTGTGTGTGTGTGTGTGTGTGTGTGTGTGTGTGTGTGTGTGTGTGTGTGTGTGTGTGTGTGTGTGTGTGTGTGTGTGTGTGTGTGTGTGTGTGTGTGTGTGTGTGTGTGTGTGTGTGTTTTGTGGGCCCAATAATAATAATAATTGTTATTATAAATTTTAGGCGCTTTGAAGAGCGGGTGTTTTCTCATTTTAAGCCTTTATTAAAATATTTCTTATCTGGTGTCACAGCCTTTAGTGAGCTTTTGCCTCTTCGACAATACTCCTCCATGCTTGTTCTCCGCTTTTCCTCTCCATCCCCTGATTCCCATGCTAGCAAGATCTTCTGTTACGCCATCCAACCATCTCATCCATGGTCTGCCTCTACGTCTAGTAGTATACAATCTTCCCTTCAGCATTCTTTTAGGCATTCTTTCCTCAGACGTTCTTTCCACATGTTCCAGCCAACGCAACCTCTGTGATTTGATGAAATTCACTATGTCTTTTCCATGCATGAGAGACTGCAGTTCATTGTCATTGCGTATTCTCCAGCTGCCGAGGAACGTGTTGAATGACAGTCTCGAAAAGCCGAGAGCGTTACGTAATTGCCGTAGCCATATTAGATGTGTGTGTGTGTGTGTGTGTGTGTGTGTGTGTGTGTGTGTGTGTGTGTGTGTGTGTGTGTGTGTGTGTGTGTGTGTGTGTGTGTGTGTGTGTGTGTGTGTGTGTGTGTGTGTGTGTGTGTGTGTGTGTGTGTGTGTGTGTGTGTGTGTGTGTGTGTGTGTGTGTGTGTGTGTGTGTGTGTGTGTGTGTGTGTGTGTGTGTGTGTGTGTGTGTGTGTGTGTGTGTGTGTGTGTGTGTGTGTGTGTGTGTGTGTGTGTGTGTGTGTGTGTGTGTGTGTTTCATATGGGTTCACATATAAAGAAAACTAAACAGTTTTAACCAAAATCTAAACGTGGTGGTGTTTTTGCAATTTTAAAATTTTAGGATGCCAGACCAAAACGGGGATCAGAGTTTTAAAAATTTATAAAAATCCATGCCGGATATTAGACTACAGGGAATTTTAATCCGAATAAATTCTATGTGGGTCATTAAATTGTGAGGAATATTGTTCAAGATACGAAGTTAATATCTTTAATAATTTGACACAATTAATATCAATCAACACCCTTTGCTAATTTTGGACTGCGTTCTAAAAATTGTTAAGCTACTTTTGCAACAACAAAAAATACTTTACATATTGTTATCCGTTATGAGTATTTGTGAAAATTGGTGGATGTAAGTCTACAATATCTAGGGACACATACAGAAATTTATGTTTATATATGGTCACGTATGTGGTGTTTCCTGGCTTACGAGAAAAACATACATACCAAGACCTCTTTACTCGCAGCTTTAAATAATTAAAATTTATTAATTTTTTATTGCATATTATTTAATAATATAAAATGTGTTCGTTGAGAAGACTGACTGAGGAGTTTTACAGGTCAGGGAGTTTACTAGATTATATGAAAACAAAACGTACACCTTAAGCAAACTAGTGGTCGTCAAACAATTCCTTCTGTAGGCCTACTTGCACTCTTTTTGCATTTCCACAGTTCGGATGAAACGCTGTTCGGCTCACAGTCGGGGATACTGCCCAAACTATTCCTTATATAATTGTAGTTATATCGGCGAACACGTTCTACGAATTCATGAATTGATTTATTTCAAAGTTGAAACACAGTACGGAATTCTAAGCAATGCAGAGTCAAAGGGAATCACTATAGGTGTTCAGGTTACAACTATTGTCCCCAAAACTTCGACAAACTGCTATCCGGTTGCAGTAGTTTGATGAATGGCCCGTCCACGCGAGCGCGCTCGGCATAACGATTGCGTCTTACGACTGGCGTTCTTTGTTTGTTGTGAAGTTTGTATGCTACGGTGGACAATGATGTTTTCTACAAAGGAACAAAACGCAAGTTGAATGCTGTTAATTTGATGGGAAACCAATCGACGCACGGGACGTTGGAAACCGAGCTGGTGGGATCAGTGAAGCGATATAGGCCTACTTTGAATCTCACCTTTGTGCTCACACGGAAAGTGAAATACTGTATAAGTACTCCTAACTAGGAACATTTTTCGAGAGTTATTGTGCTCTCATCTTCAGCCTTCGCGATTCTGCGTCTAGTGAAAATTCTGCGTCTTTTATTAGGAAAATAAAATATCTTGCGGTAATTTCACTATAAATAATAAATATATTATATAAATCAAGAAACGGTCTGTAGCAAAAAGAGTTTGAACTTTATGATAGTATTATAGACGACATGCTTACTCTGCAACTGATTGTAGAGCAGTTGCAGCCTGTTATAACCACCCTGCAACTAGTTTCATGTAGGGTTGCGTAATGAGGTCTACAAACACTGTTGAATTAAATCGACAGTTGGAAATATTCGTCTCGTCTTATAAGCTGAAGTTCAAAAACATTGCGATTCATCGGCTGCGATTAGTTCAAACGCCGCGGCGTACATCGTCCATCGATTTCCAAAATATAACTTCCAATTCGAAACCAATTAATCCGGCGATGCAAGAAATTTGTTTATTATCGATAACGTGAAGACGGGTGAGCCCTACGTGTCGATCGCCTCCGGAAATTCAACAGCCGGAAGTTATTTTATGCGCGCAGACTTACCGTGCCCAAACGTTCCCTAAATTCGCAACCATCCCCTACTGTGGCGGTATTAAGTCTATAATAACAGTGTAAACGTATTAACTGCTTTTACATCTCTCGCTAGATTAAGCGACTGGTCCCGCGTCTGAACAAATACGTTTTCCAAACCTATTTCTCTTGACTACCTGAGTTACTGGCAATCGAAAGAGAGATAATATGACGATTCCCATTAAGTAAAATTAAAAATTGTAATTTTCCAAATTAATTTACCTCAAGACTCCTTTGAATTAGAATTTATTGTTAGAAGACTGTTAAAATGTGTTCTAAACTTGACCATATAAAGAATGAGGCCATAAGAGAAGAATTACAAGTTTTCAACTTGAATAAAAAAAAAAACTAAAAGTTTCTTGTTGCCGCAGTTGGTACAAGTGGCTCACCCCCGACTCTATTAGATGCCTCCATTTACTATAAGACAACAGGCATTCAGTAGAATTGAGCAGAAGAATGTTCTTTACAAAACAAACATTTATAGTATAACGTACTTCTGTACCTCTTTTAAAAGCCCCAAGTTCTTGGCGTCAATTTATAAAGAAGCCGATAGCGTCCTTCTATATTTTGTTTGATCAGTAACTGATTATGTAACGTGACTCGCCTCGGCGTTGATCTTCAATCTATCGCTAACGATGACGATCGCGAACGCACTAATAACCAGTATCAAATGTGTATCGTTCGTCTCCTTACCTGTCCTTATATTAATGTACCTTAATTCCCGATAGGCGCCAAATTGTTTTACTAAAAACAATTAAAAGTTTCTTCCTGCGTCATCTTCTTTTTCTTCGATAATAATTTAAACTTACCCAAACGGACTGGCGCGAATTCAAATCTCGAGTGGAGTCTAAAGTGTTACCAGCCTATAATTCTGGTAAAAAATTTTCTTCACTGCTGAAGTACACAATTATTAAGACATATATCAAATAAAACAAGGAACGATTATTAGTGTTCAGTACTAATTTATTAGTGTCCAGATTCGCTGATGATTTATAAGTTAAGTACAAAATATTTGTTATTATAAAAACGTTTGCTCCGGCTATTAAATTTTACTCGCTCATCGGGTGGTCAGGCGTGTCTTCAAGCGTTCTGGTTAATGATACAATGTTTTGTTCAGAACGATGAATAAGTTCTTTGGATTACAACAAAATAAAGCAAGATGTTTATGAAAGTACACAACCTTACATCAATGTTAATTAAATACTATAGCCTACAGGTTTACTTGCAACTCGGTTCTTAGTGTCTAAAAAGTGTGTCGATTTATAGGCGTCGCATAGAGGTTAAGTTATAGTTTCAAATAGGCTGATGCAGTTTTAAATAATTTTTCAACAATGGTTTGTGAAGTTGTTCAGTTTTTTTTTTTTAAGATACAGTTTCAACTAATCTTTGAAAGAATTTATTATAAGAAGTTCAGAGTGAGAGTTATTGTGTTGTGGAAAAGTTAATTAATTTTATTCGCAATTATATAGAATTCATTTATACTTAACAAAATCTTGTTGTTTTTTTTTTATTAGTCCCAGGTAATTCTTCAAAATATTGTTGATTATAGTATTTAGTTCTTCATCAGTCGGGTTTTCTTTTTTTTCTATTTTATTTAGTCAATGTTCTTTTTTATTTCAATTACTGAATTTTGATTTATGGTTTCATCATGTGTTCAATGGATCCAGATTCAATTTCTATTATTCATATTTGTTCACTTTGAGTACATTTCCCTCTTATTACTT
Source organism: Magicicada septendecula (assembly GCA_034769895.1). NCBI lineage: Eukaryota > Metazoa > Arthropoda > Insecta > Hemiptera > Cicadidae > Magicicada > Magicicada septendecula. The sequence continues at coordinate 151,953,861 of CM068373.1, forward strand.
TTTAATTAGAGCGGATTCAGTTTGGCATCTGCATACCTTGAGCGTTAATAATGGACTGTCTAAAAATTCTAACGGTTTTCTTAATTCCAAGCATAATTCCCTGCTTCTGATTGGTTAAGAATTTTGTTTACATTGTTATGAAAGCTTTGGTTTTTGGCCCCAAATTGACCTAATATTTTATAATTGCTATAATTCATTGGTGTTATTACCAATGTGTGAGATATTAACATCAATGTCTTTATTTTCTTTCAAAGATTAATTTGATATCCCATAATGCTGGGCTTGGTCCTGTATCAACGTTTTGACCGATTTGCTAATGTTATTTTATTACATATTTCACTTATTTTTTATGTTTACTCTATTTCTGACATACTCTTATGGTTAGATAATTGAAATTAACAAGTCACTTTGTCTTATTTCTCAAATACAATGGTTAATTGCTTATAAATTGTTTTTTCTGAATTTTGACAGTTAAGCATTTTATAGGCCTAAGCTATAAATGTCTGGAATTTCTTAATTTACACAATTTAAACATTACCTATTACTTTCATAGGTTCTGCTTGCCATTACTTAGTTATAGTGTCTACTTTTGAATGACTTTGGGCCATTTTACAATAAATAAATGTTATTATAATTTTAAAAATCATTCCTTGACCTTTGCTAGTTCATTTGTCTAACACCCTTTTTTCCTATCTTATTACAATTGTGAGTACCATTGTGAGTATTAAACTTATACAATTGCTTGTCTGTATTTTCTAATATTTCTTGCACAAACTTTTTACCACTTAATCTTTCTATGGTAACATATAACATTAAAATCGTTTATGGTCTTCTCATGATCCAGCCCCATTCCTTCTTTTAAAATACAACTTTTTTAGATAAACTAACAACTTTGGTGCATGGTGTCTTGACACCATTTACAATATTGTGATCACCATCCTTGTTACTATTTTGTAACATAGGATGTTTTACTATTACTTAAATCATAAGTAATTTGTTTCTTAGTTATTAACACAATAAAATTGGTTGACATACTAACTTTGTTGTCTACCATTTGTATGAACATTTAACATTATTTCTTAATTGAACAAAAGAATTCCTTTAATTAAATCTAACAATATGGTTTTTAAATTGATCTTATTTTCTACTAAAACTTATCTTTTAATAATCGTCTAACATAATTTTTATACCACAGGTACCACACTACTAATGTTTCTTATTGTTTATCTATCAACATTTTAGAATTGTTTATTGTTTATTACCACTGTTCTTTTCTTTTATTACTACTATTAATTGTTTATATTAACTCATCCCTATCCTATCTATCACCTTCACTGATTACACTGGTTAAGTGTTTATTAAACTACAGTCACATTTGAATTCTACTACAGTCATGTTTAAATTCACAGTAGTGATTCATCTTCAAACTCCTCAAGCCCTACAATCACTGTTCCTATCATATATTAGTTTGGTTCACTGGTTATCATTAACACTCACTACCTACATCTCACTCTTGGTTTAAATTAGTTTTGACAAATCTAATTTTAGTCAGTTTTTAAAACCTCATGTGTTTGTTTTTATATTAATAATGTTATTTTAAAACACAACATTCTAAATCACAAAGTTAGTCATCCAACTTTGTGTAAAGTTAGTTTTTTGGGCTACCGGTACGCGGTATTAACATTAGTCCCTATAATTCCTTCATCAAGTCTTTACAATTCGATTCTATTCTACCCCTTCTTGGTAGTACTTTTATCATCATAATATAATAACAATGGGTTTACATGTTTATTACTGGTGGTGTACTTTCATTTACATAACTTGGGTAATACATGCTACAAAATGAAATATTAGTTAGGTTTTTTATTCGTTTAATTTTTATTTTATAGCCTTTATCTGGCCAAACACTGGGGTTGAGTCACAGTCATTTGTCTGTCAGTCTAGTCTATTCACTCATTTATTATCTTTGTCTACTATTTTTCTTTTTATTCTCTCATTACCTTTGTATAGTTATTGATCATTATCTTCAAATTAGTTTACTTCTCTTACAGCTATATTATATTTGTGGATCCCTTATAGGGTCTGAGTTCTGCAACGTTATAATAGGTAGACATAAATTGTTAACAAGTAAGAACAACATAAAGAAACTTCCCCAAAATCACCAAGGGCCTTATCGTTATATTGAAGTGACAGTGGGATATTGATAAGACACAACTCAAAGGAATGTGAATACGTAGAAAAGATCAACAATTGCTAACACTATGAGGGGACAAATTTACAGGTGTTAATGGAATTAATTGAACGTGAAAAGGAAGTTAGTATGCTGAAAGAAGGTTGAATTTGTAGCACAAAATCATTATATGTGGAAACAGGGTTTTCAAGCAAACCCAATTTATTGACAGCAACTGACTATCTAGCATCAACTAGACACACACAACTGGTCCATCAGACAACAAAACACACACAACAAACTGGTTTCATGTGATGCATCAACTGGGCTGTAACCCCAGGCATGGGGATTCGTGAGGCGTCCAAGTGACTAATTATGGGAGCCATTCACCACGGCATGGCAACCCATATTACGGCTGACCTGCCTATGGCCAGTCGACCCTATTGACCATAGGCTCCTTAGGGAGCCATGGAATTGTGCCATCGATATGGAGATAGGCTGAAGCAAACATTTCTGAACCCTCCTCACACACACACACACACACACACACACACACACACACACACACACCAATCGTGTACAGAAGGGCCACATTCTAAGTTCTTGTGCTGAGCAAATGACCGTGCTGTACCGTTTGAACCTGGCATTCATTGGGCTATGGCCCAGGCAATATACACAAACCAAGGCACAAGACACCCCATGCATCTTCTCTTTGTCTGTCACACAACAACAATTCTACAGGCATTTCAATAAAAAAATTCACATGATAACAAATGCCTATTCAACAAATCTCCAATCAAACCACTGAAAACCCACCTGCAAATCACTTATGTCAAAGTTATAATCAAACTACATAGCCAGAAGACATCAGGAGTACAAATGGATCACCTAAACCAAATCACAACTTACAGGAATGTTACTTATGCCATTGAAAAAAGCAAAGAGACACGAGCGCCAGTATGTTGATCACTGTTTTCCTAAACCATACTCATTACTACCTTTACAGTATATGTACTGAAAGAAACCTACACTACAAAAGAGAAAATCTATAACTTACGGTCTCCATTTAATAAAAACATTAAAAGAAATCATTAGTTTTGGCCATTATTTTCACTAATAAAAACAGCCAAAAACAATACGACTATGTCATAATAAGTAAATTGTATACAGATTCTGACGATGACAGTTTACACATACTGCTGAAACACTATATTTAAAAACACAAAAATATATTCTTGTACAAACAAATATAATTTATTTACTATTAATATAATAAGTAAATAAAGTGTTTAAATAATTATGAAACATGACTGACTTTGATTAACTTTACTAACCTAAAACACAATTTTCTCATAATACCAACAAACTTTTCAACTAATTATGATATGATTATAACATAATCTTAATTCATGTGTACGCAAACAGCAAACAAACATGTATGACACTGAATTCTAAAGTAGGCCACCATGTGACAGTTGTGATTACAACAGTTCTATTCTATGTTCAGTAAAATTATTTTCCAGGATGTTGGTCAGTGGTCCCCTTGTTATAAGTCCATACATTTTGACTGCAACTGCAGCAGTGGGTCTTCCATTCAGCTTCTCTGGTGACTGAAATGTTTAGATTTCTAACAAGGGGACCACACAGCCCAAAACAGGATGAAAAACATTTTACTGAAGTTGACTCCAGCCATGAAAGTTTTAATCTTATGACAATTCTATGTTGTTGTTCACAAGAATCTGAAACTATTATTAGCAATTTGCCACTGTGGCCTACGGAAACTACAATAAAACATTAATAGTCTTAGTTTCACTTAAAATTATTGTCAAATAATTTATATTTACTGTAATAATTCCTACTACTTCATTACCCAAAGTGTGATACTAGGTTGTGTTTAATGATATGGTTAACCGGCACTATTATAGTTGTTTTATTTATATTTTTGTTACTATTGACTTTATTTCTTGATAAACTAATTGAAAATAATGAAAACATTAGTTTTTAACACATTATGTTAGCTAACAACAAGCTAGGATAAGAAGATTTTCTATGGTTCATCATTTCAATAACTACTTCTAGTGGTGGTATAGTACACAACATTTGAAAGCAGAGCTGGTATGAGGAGCGAATGCATATCGTTTCACTTCACTTGCTGAATTTTACTCTTTGTTTAGACCAAGCACCAATCTTCTTCCTGAGTGCTACAGTGGCTGAAGGCTGCAGTGAGGATAGCTATTATTATCCAACCCAAAATACAAAACAAACAAACTTATTACAGTTTTTAAATTTAATAAATAATAATTATTATTTATAATCAAGAGCACAGCTAAAGTCCGTTGAGGGTGGAGCCTACTGAGCGCGCGACCTTGAACAAACAAATCAGTGCGAACGGTGTTGCCACACTGATCGCGTACTATTTTTAGACTATTCCTGGAAAGGTGACTTGACTGAACACATCCTGTACCAACGTTTTTTCCCTTGTTATGATTCAGTTGAGTGGGAGCGTTTGAACAGTTTGTGACAAGTGCTATCCGATTTTGAAGTGAAGTTTTAAGTGTTTAAAAGTGTTTTACCTTGTGTAATCATGGAAGTTACAGGTGTTAACGCCAATAGTTTTAGAAGTACAGGAAAAAAAGGAAAACCCCTGCATAGTGGTGAGAGGAACATTGTTTGGAATATATACAATTTTTTTAAAAAGCTTTCGAATCCGCAGTTTAGGGAAACTGTTAACTTTAATCAATGTGCAAAATTGTGTAGTTTAGCCTGCAATATCAGTGAAAAGACTGTAAACAGAGTTTGCAAGGAGGCTAATACAATAGTGAATGACGATCCATCTGATAAAACATTACCAACCCCTGGAAAAAAAAGAAAAAGAAAATGTGAAATGACTGAAATGGACAAATTTGATGAGTACGTTATACGGAGAACAATATTTTCGTATTATGATAAGGGAGAATTTCCAACAGCAGGAAAAATAACTACAGATTTAAGAAACACTTTAGGCTATAAGGGTTCAGTTTGGTCAACTCGTAGACTGTTAAAAAAATTGGTTTCAAATATTGTAAAATGAAAGACGGAAGGAAATTTTTAATGGAGAGAAGTGACATCGTGGCATCACGCTTAAGATTTTTAAGGACAATCCACCAGTTAAGGCAGTCGGAAGATAAACAATTTATTACTAATAATAAACATGTTTATTATCTGGACGAAACATGGGTCAACGAACACCATAGTCTGAAATACGGTTGGCAAGATAACAACGAATCATTTGGCGTTAAAGTACCCCTCGGTAACGGAAGACGGCTTATAGTATGCCACGTTGGCTCGAATGAGGGATTTATGAAAGACTGTGAATGGGTTTTCCAATCGAAGACTAACAGCCAGGACTATCATGACGAGATGAATACTCAGTCTTTCAAAGAATAGTTCATCTCATTCCTCAACCTACTAGAGGAGGTTCCGTAATAGTAATGGACAATGCCCCTTATCACTCGGTGCTGGCAGAAAAAATACCAGCCACTAACTGGAAAAAAGAAGAAATTCAGAAATGGCTTACCGAAAAGTGTATTGCTTTTACTCATAATGAAACTAGGTGGAACTCTTAGAAAAGGTGAAGCCATTTAAGAACAAAGAAAAAACTTACAAACTGGATGTGATTGCCAGTTTAATGGGTCATTCAGTGGATAGACTTCCACCATATCACTGCCAGTATAACCCGATTGAGCTGATTTGGGCAAAGGTTAAGAGGGACGTTGCTGAAAATAACAAGACATTTAAGTTGTCTGATGTCGAAATGCTTGTCCGTGAAGCACTTGGCCGAGTGACCAAAGAGGACTGGCAATCGCGCATTAAACATGCCGAAAAACTACAAGATGATGTTGATAAAGAACAACCTTGATAAAGGGTGGATAACCTTGATAAAATAGTGATCAATCTGGTAAATGATAGTGATACGGACAGCAATTATTCAGATACTGAGTGTGACAACGACGACAGTGCGTCAGAAGTACTAGCCACCCCCCTCGATGACGATGCAGATATTGCCGACACACTAACAACAATTTAAGGTAGATTAACTTCAATGTCATGCTGTCAAAACCTAATAATTTATATTTATAATATTTAACTGAAATTTATAATATTTTATTCAATTAATTACATAAAATGTGTCGATTAGAGAATTTTGACACACTGCATTCTATATCAGCGCAAGAATCTGTAGCAAAGCACACAACCAAATTGTCGGCGTGTCGCTAAAGTGTAATATAACGTGTCTAACTTAATTTCATTAATAACATGACAATTATTTTGTCATTTAAATTTAATAAATCAAAATAACAAAATAAATTGTTACAAAACACATTTTCACGTTAATAAACAACTACAATAAGAATAACTCAAAGATATCTTGGCATAAAAATACAATAGTATAAAATACTATGTCCGCTCTTTTACAAATTAGAATATAAGTATTTCTTTAATGTAGAATAAAATATCACTATTCTGTTAATAATTGTGACTTAATAAAACCAATTTAAAAATTAAATTGTTTTTCAGTATAAACATCTTTACATCAGATTAGATTACAATAAGAAACAATAATTTTATAAACGTTTTATACATTACTTATTAATTATTTTAAATTAAAAATGTCATTACTGTCTTTAATAACACTGTGATAATAGATGGGCGAAAAATAGAATAGATATATATTTATTATAAAGTATTATAATATACTTTATTTATTACTTTATTTATTTATAATTATACTTATTTATTTATTACTTTATTATACTTTATTTATATAAAGTATAAATACTTTATTTATTATTATAAAAGATATACTTTATAATAATATTATAATTTATTTTATTAGTTATTTATTTACCGGTAGTTAAATAATTGGAGCTTTCTATGAAGACAACTACTATACACTTGACAATGCTGCGCTCTCACCTCGTTGGCTGCATCCCAACGGACTTCTCCCGTGCTCGGGATAATAAGGTACTTTCACTTGTGAAACTTACTTGTTGATATTCCCTCAAACGCCGTTTCAGAGTTGTATTCTCCTTCTTCAGTGAGGTTTGAATGTGGAATGCGTCAAGTAGTTGGTAATTTGTAACGGTTTTTTAGGTGACTGGTTGTGTGTGGGGGTGTGGAGATGGAAGGGGGTTGGCGCGGGATTCTGAATTGTATGTGTTGTGTATTATTGTGTCGAATAGTGTGTTGGATTTAAATTGTAAATGTTCATTGAGTACGTTGTTTGGTTGTGTTTTGTTGTGTTTGTATATTTCGTATTGTTCTGCGGTGTTGAGTTTGCGACTTTTGGGTAGGTAGTGTAAAATTTCAAGATTGTTTTTTATATTGGTGTAACTGTGGTTTTCTGTCTGGATGTGTGTGGCAAATGTGGATTGTATGTTGTTATTGGATAATGCTTTTGTTGGTAATAAATAAACACTTGGTTTAGTTCTACAGATATTTTTTATTAATTGTGACAAGTGTTTCACCAGTATCTCTAGAACAAAACATACTGGTTGTTTATTAAAGTTAAATATTATTAAAATGTTGTACTAAGTGCCAAGCTAGCATTCGATACGTGTAATTTATTGCAGTTTTGTTGGTAAAGAACAAACCATATCTGTAATGATTAACAAGCTTAATCATGTGCTGGTTACACTATTTATTATGATGCTATTTACTGATAAATATGATACTGTAGTATAAGATGCTTCAGAGGCAAAGTGGAGACAGTAGAATATATGTAACACTTACCAATTAGTATAATACATATGACATTGCAGGAATTTTACAAGGCATTCTTCCTGCAATAATATATTAACTTTTGTAATTTAACTTAGATAATTCGCTCTTGCTGCAGTTGACATTTGCTCATAACGAAAGATAATTTCTAGTTGTTGCAAAACTGATAAAAAATTTGTTCAACTTCAAACTACTTCCAAACTTTTTAAATCATTTTCAGGTGGTACCCCCCCTTCCTCCATATACACAACCTTGTACACACACCTCTGTCTCAGCACATGTGTACACATAAACATTAGTTGAGGTATGAATTTAACAAAGGTGTTGAGGGGGTTGAGGCTTAGCATGTTATCTGAAGAATTCAGTCTTGGAGGGGGGATCCAGTTGAGTCAGCTTCATACAAAAGATAAAACAAATCAATATTACAAACTAATCAATATTACAATCGTTAAAGTACCTGAAAAACATGTAATAAAATACTGATATCAACCTCATTAAAGTAACAACACAATGAAAATAAGTGCTATTGAAATGTTGTTTATAAGATTAATGACTTAACTGATTTTCCTATAATTCATATTTCAAATATGCACACGTAAATGCTGTGTAATAAAGTTGTATGTAGACCTACATTTAAAAAAGGGTTACTACTATATAATGTACACAGGTAAGAAATTAATAAAAAGCTAAAAATTAAGAGATTAACAAAAATTCTCGTCAACTTTTGACCCTCTGATGGGGGGTCCAGTCCCATTCATCCCCTTCCCCATAAATATACCCCTGTTGGTAATCACATAACATAGGTATTGGCAGCTTATAAACTTTGCAGTTTTAGGGCAGAGTTATGATTAGAGTTTCACATGTTCTCTGCTGTGTCAGTCATAACAACTGAAAATGGGTTAAAAAAAAAAAAAAAAACGGCACAGTAGGACAGAATTATGAAAAAACCTACAGAAGTGAACATATTAATCTTCATTTTTGGTGTTGCTTTCCAGGTGGATTGCCGTGGTACATGGCCAAAAGTAAAGATATAATTTGAGAAAAATGTACATCATTGGTCCAAAGCTTGCTTAATGTCTTACTTGGTGGTGTTTAAATACTGTCTGAACTGAGATAGATAATACAAGTAATTACAGTCTATATTGGGCTGCAGATTGTACAATATTTAGTATAAATATATTTTTATTTATGAATGCTAAATAAGTACTAAATTATAGTACATAATAATGTACCACTTGTAGCGTGTCAATTTTTGGGTATTTTTATTTTTAACAGTTTGGGGCATTTATATTTTTTATTGATTTCATTTTTGGGCGGGTTTGTCTAAAAGTCGTGAAAATTATTGTGTAATGAAATTCATTCCATTATAACAGAACGCATGGCAACGTTATTTCCATTGTGTAACAGAACGGTGTTAAGAAACAGTTTGAAACAGGCATAGACGCAGTTGTTGTTGTGTAATGCGGCTGAAGAATTTGCACCTCCACAAATTTCTAAGAACTATGCGAGAGTGTGGCATTGCGCTCCCATGCGCACACCAAGCAGGGGCGCCTACCCAAGCGTTGGCAAAAAACCAAGATGGCCCGAGAGAGAATTATTCATCATCTTCTCCAAGATCAACCGGAAATACTGCCAAGAGACCGCCTACTATCAATGACGTCAGCAGAGCCAAAGCCAATATTGTACTTTGGTATCCGGAATATAACTTCCATATTCCATATATAAAATGGTTACCTCACAACAACTGAGTATGAGCGACGAAAGCAGGGTGGCCGTGAATCGTTTCCCTCCAGAGAAAGGAAGATGTACCTGTTACGTTTCAGTTGCAGTCTACGAGTAACAGTTCCCGGTATCGGACTGGGCCAAAGTAGGCTCGCCAAAAAGTTGTAATGTAACAAGTTAAAGAGTGGATTAATCAGTTGAATTGTCGTATGACCGCGGTCAATCTATTTAGAGAGCCTTAATCGAGAACTTTATTTTTCTTATTTCGGACAATAAAAACCGTGTAACCGAACAATGCGTGTGCGTGGATACCGCGTGGTCGGCGAAGGGGGCATTTGATTTGTATAAAATGTTAAGGGGCTTTTAATTTAGTATGAATGTGAGTGTGGCAAAGCTGGGCTGTGTTTGTGTCTATGTGAGTTTTATAATGTCCTAGAAAAATTAAGGTAAGCCGTAGATTGTAAGTCCTATTACAACAGAAGCACGTGTTGCACAACACCTGAAACCAGTATTTACTAAATGTATTATCTTAATTTCACTAAAGTAAAAGTAAAATATTAAATGGAAATTCTCTTCCTAAACATGTGTTATGTAAATTATTTACGCAACCTTCAAAATTGTGCTTGTGTCCTAGTGTTCGTATGAGACCCTGGACCCAAAAGAGTATGTCTGGATGGTAAGTGAAAGTCATTCTATTTATTTCTATTTGTATGGTACTCTAAATAATTGTGATTAATTACGAGCGTAATTACGGGAGTCACATTTGATGGAAATTCAGACGGTGGGTCTGGAGAAATGAGAGTCAGAAAGAGAACAGTAGGAAGTAAAGGGGGGAGTAATTTCACAAAGCAGATCTGAATTTTCATCAAAATTGTGACTCATAGCAAAACACCCCCGTTTCAGGCGGGGATACTGACCACTAGAATATAAGTTATAAATATAAATATAAAATGTAAATAAATTTTAGAGTTAAGTGACCAAAAACAATTGTCAAGTTTAGTATCTGTGAGTATGGGAACGTTTTAAAAGATGGGTAGTAAAATAAAAACTTGTTAATACAAGAAGTGGGGATATTTTGGGGGGTAGATTGGTGCTCAATGAAGTGATAGAACAATGGAGTGTTGAACTGTATATGTAGAAAGTTTAGTTCAATTGTTAATTAATTGATTAACTATTAAGTGGCTATTGTGGGGTTGGCCTGTGCTCTCGCTAATAGCGAAATGGGTTGGGGGTAACAGTGAGTGTTACCTCCATCGGAGGCCAAAATGGCGATAACTGTGCGGCACCCCTTATCCGTGTAAATTAAAGTTTACACACATTGCTAAATGACAGTGTCGCACATAATAGTATTGATGAAACAGGCAGTCAAGTTAAAGTTTAGATTTCCTCGACTTTTCGGGCGGTTACTGCCTTACCAGCACTAACCGTGGTTTTGGCTAGCGGCCAGCTATGGTCATATCAAGTCCCTTGACCATAGCTGACTTGAAATTGGTATATATTAGAAATTCATTGGGGGGTGACAATTAGAGGAAATCTCCCGGAACTATGGAACAGCGGCTGCCACTCTGCCCGCTTTGGGGTAGCAAGACAGGTGGTAGATCCGTTTTAAGGGTGTATTATTATGTACGAGAACATGATGTTCAATAATTTTAAAACTTAATAGCGGAAGCAGAGGCACGGAGAGGTAAAACCCTGCTCCAAAATATCCAGTCTCTGTCGAAGCGAATGGGCGCCACAGTCCACCATAATCTGAAATAGTGTGTGTGGCTAAGAGGTGACGCAAAGGAGTCACGAATGTAAATTTTATAACATAACATTTTTTTATTCAAATTCTGATCAAATAAAACTGCTTGTGCTCTGTTCAGGTAACTAGCTGCTTAGATATTTAAAAATAAGGTGTTCATGCTATAATTTTAAGTGTATTATTTTATTGTTGTAAGTTAGATATAGGTGTTGATAAAACATGTGTTCTCATTATATATGTATATTGTTTTTCTAAGCCAATAATTAAATCGTCTGGCAGGCGGTCAATATGAACTATCAGAATCAGAGAAAGGGGAAACAAGAAGGTGAGGAGTTATGATAAATAAATACGTATTCCATGTAATTTGTTCAAGTTTGAGATGTGTTTTCATTACGTTAGGGTATCAGCTGATCAGCAACAATACGTCACTGGTGTGTTAGTTATAAATGTTTTAAGTAACTGATGTTCAATGTAATGTTTTCAATGTATTACAGATGTTTTGAAATAATGATAAAAAGTAACTTGATAAAAGGAGAAACAAAGTAATAATTTATGCAAGTTAATAAGAGATAGTTTTTTGGGTGATAAATATTTTGTGGGGCATGTAGACCCGTCCCAATTGAATTCAAAGTTGAATTTGAAATAGTAGAGATGAATATGATGTAATGTTGTTTTGAAGTAAGGTATGTTGTAGAGTTTTAAGTAGTATAGATGTTGACACGGGAGTAATGGAGAACAATTGTAGACTTTTGAGTGATATATTAATGTTCATAATTAATGAGGTTATTTCGTTGTATTTGTAGTAAGGTAATGAGATTGAGATGTTTTGGGGATGGCAATTTTGTATTAGGGGGTAGTGTCATGTAGGAGTTCACAACAAAATATGTTGGGACGGGAATTGGTATAGCTTTTAGTGAGGAGAGGCCGCCTTAGGTAGAATCCAGGCCGCCAGATAAGGGAATTGAGTTTTGGGTAGGTGAAACACGTATCCTATGTACAAAGGGTTAGAGAGTATTTTTTTTATATGTGGAGAAGGTGACGATTTGAGTTCAATGATAAGTGGGGCTTAGAGTGTCTTGATTAGTAGATATTTTGGTAGAGATGGGTGTCATGCTAATTGAAGTTGATTAATAGTAGAGTCAGAGAGTAAAGTTTATATATGTATACAGATCTAGTACAGTAAATGAGAATAAATAATTTACATCACCCACAGTAGATTAACGTAAGATTGTTGAATAAAGAGAGAGATTTATGATAAAGAATATAAAATTTTTATTTTTTCGAAACCAGTGACAGAGTTTTGATAAAATTTGGAAAACAAGATACAAGTAAGAATTGTTTATTTTAAATAATTTAAATGTCAAGTTGATGATTATTTATATTAATATTTTGTTTATTTTAAATATTTTGTTTATTATGTTTTGTATTTCAAGTTAGGATATTACAGATGTTCAATGTGTTTTCAGAACTTATATATAACATATGTAGGTCAAGGGTTTTGGACTTGACCTAGTTTCGATCAGCTGATGAGGTCAGACACCTACTAAGCTTGTCTAGTAGGGAATTAATTTTATTTGTTTATTTAATCACTTTAAACCAGTTTTGAATAATTTCTAAATATAAATGAAACCTTTGAATAAATTTAAATTTTTTGAATTTTAAAATTTTTGGAAATTTTAATTTTTTTGAAAAAAAAAACTTGATTTTCGCCTGCCAGCGAATGAATATTTTAGATAATGATTCTTTTATTATGTGTGCATTAACCAGGTTTATTTTATTGTATTGCATTGTATTGGTAGACTATAAGTGGTTCTCATGTTAGAGGAAGGATGTGTTTATATTAGTAGAAATGTCTAGGTTAAGTCATTTGAAACAAAAATTAGAAAAACCAGGAAGAGAATTTTTTGATAAAAGATTATTTTTTTGAATTTTGAATTTTTTAAATTTATAATAAATTTTAAAAGAAAGTTTTTATTTTTAATGTGTTATGGTAACATGTAATGTTAGTGTGTGTGAGCCCAGTATTTGCTAAAGGCAGCCCAGCTTGCAAAAAGGGGAAACATATCGGCGGAGGAGCTGGAATAATTTTAGCCAGGGATTGAGGATTTTGCGGGGGTAGCATGTTAGAAGGTGAGGTGGGCTGTGGTGCGAGTCTGTTCGATTTCTCGGTGTTGGGATCTCTTACGGAGAAGTCCAGTGATCTCGGTCAGATGAGTCCATAGGCACCAAGCCAGGGGGTAGCGTACCCATGAGATTAAGAACAAGGGGGTTGTTGGCACCAGTTCCTCACCGGTCCTCTTCGGGGTTTGTCGATGAGATTTCTTCTGTCGTGAACAGCAGAATTCTCATCGAGGGGGTATTGTAGCGTGTCAATTTTTGGTTATTTTTATTTTTAACAGTTTGGGGCATTTATATTTTTTATTGATTTCATTTTTGGGCGGGTTTGTCTAAAATTCGTGAAAATTATTGTGTAACGAAATTCATTCCATTATAACAGAACGCATGGCAACGTTATTTCCATTGTGTAACAGAACGGTGTTAAGAAACAGTTTGAAACAAAGGCATAGACGCAGTTGTTGTTGTGTAATGCGGCTGAAGAATTTGCACCTCCACAAATTTCTAAGAACTATGCGAGAGTGTGGCATTGCGCTCCCATGCGCACACCAAGCAGGGGCGCCTACCCAAGCGTTGGCAAAAAACCAAGATGGCCCGAGAGAGAATTATTCATCATCTTCTCCAAGATCAACCGGAAATACTGCCAAGAGACCGCCTACTATCAATGACGTCAGCAGAGCCAAAGCCAATATTGCACTTTGGTATCCAGAATACAACTCTGCCATTCCATATATAAAATGGTTAGCTCACAACAACTGAGCATGAGCGACGAAAACATAGTGGCAGTGCACAACCATTCCCGCCAGAGAAAGGAAGATGTACCTGTTACGTTCCCAGGTCCAGTTCGTCTCTGACTGTGTCGGCGCCGACACGCGAGCTCAATACGCTCGTATAATTTCATTAGTTTTCAATAATGAAAGTAAAGCAGTTCTTTTAAAAAGCAGTGATAGGAGGGGAGGAGTGTAGAACACTAACATTCAAATTTGGAATTCATTTTCGTCTTTTTCAGAGACATTTTCAATCTACCGCGGGCTGGCCACGAGGTCACCGAAGAAAGCGTTATCGGTAGTGATATAAAAAATTATGTATTCAATCTGGTAATTGGGGTTTGAGAACGGAATGTGAGTGATGAGTGAGCAATGCTGGGCGGTGTTTTTTTGTTTGTGTGTGTATGAAGTTATATAATTGTCCATAATAAGGTAAGCAATAGTCAGTAAGGTGCAAGAGTTGCACAACATGTAACACAAAGGTTTAACATTTCAACATTTCTGAGTAATAAAAAAATCTGATTTCTCTTCCATACAATTGAGAGTTAAATTCTTTCAATGCCTTATTTCGTTATATGTATCGTCAGAGTTCGTCGAACGAAATGGGTTTACCTACACTACGCGATCCGGCCAGATCAAAGTCGTAAGGTAAGTGGAAGTGTTAACTTGATTTGAATAAATAAATTTACCGAAAAAACCAAAAGTTACACACTAGAAAGTATCAGCACGTAAAATAAAATTTGGTGATGCTGAACATTACACAACTGATCAACACTTTTTGTGCAGAAAATGTGACAAACCAATGAAGCATGATATCAGTAGACATCTGCAACGAGAGCAAACTTTTAGTGACCAGTAAATTCTATAAAGTGATTGATAATTGGTATTACTTCTACAAATTTTAATAAGTCCGCATTAGTTATTACCAGCAAAATTATATTATTTTAGTTATTTTTCTGGTGGGATTTTACCAATTCTAAATCTAGAAACAAAGTACTGTATGTAACAGTGGCAAATGGAGAAACTGTTCTGTTGTTTGTTCTTTGTTCTGTGAAAATGTTTATTTTTTGTTTACTGTTGGTATGATCGATACAATATAATCTTGCAGTCTGGCCATTGAAATGTAAGCCCATTTTCAGAATTAGACCATACAACAATGGGAACAATAAAACGGGTGACCGTACAACCTATCATCTGCAGAACTTTGGACTTCAGATACTGGAGACAGCCTTAGATTTTAAAATTCTGAAGCCAAAATGTCAGGTGAAACCATGATAACCTCAAATGTTAGATGTCTCAAGTTCAGGAATTACTGGAGTATTGGGAACCATTCAAACAATTATTAACAAGTCTCATCTTATATATGAGTTGTTCATTGGATTGGTACACTCACTGTGGTCAGTCTCTCTTTAGTTTCTTTAACAATGTGAAAATTAATATTCAGTCTTCAAATTTCAATTTCTTATTTATCTAGCTAGACTTCTTTTGCCTTTAGTTCTTCACAATCAATTACACATAATGAAGATTATTCCAACATTCTTTTACCTGAAATGAAAAACTCAATTAGTAACTCTTTATTTTATTTATTTATTTTTTTTATTTGAAGAATTTAATCAGATATATGGAAATAACACTACCGAAAATATGTTTTTATGAACAAAATTTCAGTTTATAAAATAAATACAATAGAGAATTGAGTATCCGATATAATACACAAACCAGTACTCACTTTTCCAGATAAATGAGTTTTCTGTATAATTAAAAAAAAACCACTTGGGTTTTGTTATCCATGACATATCTGCATATCACTAATGGTTTGTATACACTATTCCTACATGAAACGCAGTAGTTTAGATAAACATTTTTTTAAATGTTTACCTATATGCCTGAGCCAGATTTTGCTCGTTGTGCCGCTGACAAACCTCACAAGTGAAAGAAAACTGGCTCAGCCAAAAAGGTAAAAATGTTTATCTAAAACAATGTGTTTCACATTTGAATAGTACATACAATTATTTAAAAAATACACATTGAGAAGAATTATTTCCAGGACACTTTCAGAAATAATCCATGCTTCACACGAAATGTAAAAACATTGTTTGACGTTTGATGTAGGGAAAAACTTAAAAACCGAGCACGAGTGTATTATAGAAAAAATACATTGTGTATGTTTAAAAAATTATAGTAACACTCAGTGGTTACAAATAATTATTCAAAACAGGTATCACTGTGAGATTGCATTAGGTTACTCACTTTTTTCTTGCAGGCAATATTCAAATTTCGGAGCTATTTTTGTTGATGCCTACCATTATTACACATCCCCATTTTTCATTTAATTAATAATATTTGTGCCAGTAATAAATAATATATAGACAATGACAATAGTAAAAGACCTGCATTAGTAACAAAACAACAGCTTAGTATCAGTATGTATATTCCAACTACGTCGTGCTTCTTTGCTAAACTGCTAAGTGCTTCAAGTCCTAAATCACGACGAGGTGGAAATCGAAAATGGTGGAAACACTGAAAGGCCTCATCCAGAACATGGCACTTAGCAGTTTAACAAATAAGCACGTTGTAGTTGAAATTACAGAGACTGCTAATTTAAATAACAAGATTATGTATGTATATTCCTAAATATAAGGAGGTGGGAACAGTAGAGTAAAACCTTCTGCAGTTGTGCATGAATAATTCAGGCATTAAAAAATGTCAGGAAGTAGGAAATCTGGATATTATGAAGCCCTCTGTGATGCAACAGTAGGGTTTGTTTTACAAGACCTGAACCCTGGATTTCCTATGTTGGCACTATTTTTTACTTCTTTCAAAGCTAGGGTTACGCATTACGAAAGCAACTGTCAATTTTATAAAGAATTATATATGCTCGCTTTGTTTAGTATTGTGTAAAAAGCAAGTTACGTATGTTTTTTCTTATACATAATAAATATATTGTTTGCAACCTAACATCGTTTTTTTAAAGTACTTGTAAACAATTCGTTTTCATTTTACTAAAAACACAGTTCTTTAAGAAATCAGAAATCTGGACAGGGTCTAGCATCAATTAGCACAGACTACTGACGTTCAGCCATAGTATTAAAACAAACTGACAACTCTACTGAAGAATACCCTATTAGTTAACTGCTACACACCATCATGTTTTTTCATGGAAACTATACCCATTTACTTAGACTTGGGAATACATGTAGCTACATAACAAAATACCAACAGCTTATAGTGTAGTTATGTCTAAGCTAATCACATAAGTTGTTTGTTAACAACATACGATACATGAAGAGTGCAGGCAAGTTGTCAGATTCCAACATTTAATGCTGACCAGTATGTAGGTAAGCGCGCAGAGAGAACACAGATTATAGGCACCAAAACTGTGCACTTTCAGTAGCAATTATAGAGTGAAAACAGAGAGTCACTTTCTAATATGTAATGTGCAACACCTGGAAAAAGCTTGTTTTTTTTCTTTTAAATTTCAAGAATACTTTTATTGTACTTACAATTGCAAAAGGGCTGCTTCTTCCGTCTTTCAGTCTCTCTAGTCCTGGATATCAGCTTTGATAAAAACTTTTGATAGCAGTGTTTCCGTACTCATACAGACGCAACAAATTCCAGTAAAGTAATATAACATGAATTTTTGGAAAACATAAAATCTATAATAAATGTAACACAAATAATTAAAATAAACGCATGCAGAATGCTTTGACTCACACTGGTTTTTAAAACCACAGTGAATACCACTAATTGTGTGAGTCAGATAACCCACATGTGTGTACCGGTGCTTGCTGCCACTGTGTGCTTTGTCATCTAAAAACAAGGGATTATTACTGGTGCTGGTCGGCACTGGTTGTCAGAATCTGGAAAACTGCCAGCACACAAGCATACCAAAACATTTCATTATTATGGTATAAAAAAAAAAGAATAAGAGCTTTAACAGCATTGTAAATCATTTTTATCCCAGTTTTCAGTAAATGGAATATGATCATTGATTGCTTTCTGTGGCATAACTGCTGACCCATAATAATGTTTTTAAGAACAGGTATAAACCCTTGAACTCAAGTAAACCCCCATTTCCCAATGTTCATTTAACATCAAGAGCAAATACAGTTTTTTTGTTATTTTACCAGTACCTAATTTGAAAGTATAAGTTATTTAGTTAATTACACAATAGAGTGGCGATTCCTGTTAAGAATGCAGGACGGGGCTAGCGTCACATCTCATACCATTATTTGTTATGATTTAAGCCAGAGCCCAGAGGAATGGGAGATGTTCTCTGTCTCTCTCCTGCCCATCATGTCATGTGCCAGGCTGCTGTTGTGATATATGCCTCTGTAAGTTAATATTAATATGAAACCTTTTAAAACACATTATGAACATGTAAGTGGTACCCAAAAGAGGAGATTAAAAACAAATAGCAGAAGCTGTGTAATAGCTTGTGAAAATAGACTCTGTTTACAAATGCTATACACCTTCAAATTATGTTTTTAAATTACTTTGTACTAAGTAACGTTTTGAAATACAAAAATCCTATTTTTGTAAAATAAAATGTCTTTGTATCACAATGTTTTTATTAATTCTAGTGCCAGTATTAGTCCTACAATAAAATTATTGCAGATTACAAAGTTATAAGCAGATGACAGAAAGTTTTAAAGGGTAAATAGAGTTTGGTTTGTTTAAAAATATGAGATTAGTTAATAAAGTGCTCGATATAAAATTTAATACAAACATTCACTCTCTTCATGAATTTAAATTTAATGAAATGTGTACTTTTTTCAAGATGCATGTTTTCAATAAATGACAAAATTATAATTGATTACTAGTGCATGTCTGATTATCAGTATTTTTTACACTGATCAAAGGCATAAAAGATTGTAAATAACAAATCAAACTACTGACTGAAACAAAAGTTATATTTTATTAACTGAGTATACTTCATACAAGAAAGTATACTCACTTTTACTGAGAACCATTACCATATTATAGTATGGTATATTGTTTTTTCTTTGATTACAACAGTTTATTGATATTTATGAACGCAATTGCAACCACATAAAGGTTGTGAATAATGTACTGCACATGTGACCTGTCATTCTGGTCAACAACAGCAGACACCACTAGAAAGACATTTAGTGTTAGGTCAAGCTTACTCATCAAAACCTTGGACACATTATTTACAAGACCTCCATTTCATTATAGTTAGTAGTGAAGAAATCTTTCTCAAGTGTATTCACTGCAATCAGGGCCGGATTAATGTATCTTGGCGCCCTAGGCCAATTATATTTTAGCGCCCCCCTCACCACCCATAGGCTACTCTTACGTTCATTTCCAAAGGGCTGAATGAAGCTTTAAACACCCTACAGAATATTTCTTAGTTAGGAATATTTCAAGTATCTTACTGTCAGCCATAAATGGGTCAAACTTAGCAATGAGCTCAATACAGCCTAGGAAATTCCCATTTTTTACCGATCCAATAGTTTCATTTTCACCACGGAACGGTAGCCCCTCGACACTAATAACTTGATTGTTTCCACCACGCATTCTAAAACCTTTCACCAATAAGCCACTTCTGGATATTGCGCCATCAGGCTTTTGTCAACTCTTCCTAATAAAGTTCGTCTTGATAAATATTGTTTCAAACAATTGATATGTTCTTTATGATTGTCATGGTCGTACACTATGTTAGGGTTCTTCCAATCATTAAATCCACTAGTTGCTAACGAACTGGTACTGCCATAAAGTTTGCAAGGAACACAAAATACGTTCCCAGTTGATGGGAAAAACGATAACCAACTATATTTGACAGTTTCGCCATTTTTAAGGTTTTTATAAAACAAACTTTTAGATAAAAATCTTTTTTTGACTGGCATATTGACGTGCAGATTTTGAAAAATCTAAATTGTCATTTTGGCTTATGCCGTGTTCAACAATATAGTTCCGTAATTATCTTAACAACCCACTTTGGGGATCATTAAAATCAACTTTTTCATTAGACCCTACCTCAGGAACAGGTGGCTGTGTTGTCGTCTCCATGAGAGTGCCGCTGCCTTCCTCGGTATTAGGTGATTGTTGGCTGTGGCCATGAAATAGATAACATGGTCAGGAATTCCACGAAAGTCAGGCGGCGGCATAGTTCTATGAGTGCCGGCCACCGATGTCTCATAACTGGAGAAAACAGTTTGGAAAGCACTTCTGTTATTTATGTACAGTTTTACCATAATTTCTCGCAAACAGGCGCCTGTGTTCAAAATGAACTCAAATTTTTATCCTTGTAATTTATTACCAATTTTATATTTAGCTGTAAAATTTTGCACCTCCCCCCCCAAGTCCCGTGCCCTAGGCTACAGCCTAGTCAGCCTAATGGTTAATCCGCCCCTGACTGCAATTATGCTGAACAAGTATTGCCCCAAAAAGTTATAAAATGAAACTCAACTGTTTACCATTTTCAATCATTACCCTTTCCGCAGTGATGTAACAGAACCAAAGATTTTATTTTATTCAGGACAAATATGTTTGTAAAGGTTGTAACACCAAAGTAAGCACACATTTTCATCTATAAAGATAACATTTATATTTTTTTTAAATATAAAGAATGTTAAAAATACAAAAAAATATTTGTCATGTTTTAAAACATTTGACAGGCTATTTCTATAGTATCTGTGAACTGTGTTTTGTTAATTTTATTTCAAAATAAAGTAATACCACCTGTTTACAGTTTTATAATAATTATTCAAAAAGTGTATGTGTGCGTTTTTTATTACTGTCTGGCCTACCTATTCTGATTAATATTTTGCTTCATAATACACTCTCATGAAATTCTGAGCAAGTACATATAACATCGTTTTTACTTTGTAAACTGTCCAACAGATTGCATCATACTGTAGTAAGCATTCCAGAGCTCAATACAGAGATACTCCACCAAAATACTCTTAGCAGGCTGTTGTATACATTGCAATGGCCAAGGCTTAGGCTTGGAATATGAGCAAAACATCGTGAACGAACTGGGCTCAAGCTCATGGCTCATAGTGTTAAAAATCCCTTTAAGAAACTGCTAACTTTAATAAAACAGCAAACCATAGGCGTAACTTGGAAGGGCAAGGGGGAACTCGCCCCCCCCCCCCAATGTTCTGAGCATTATAAAATTGTTTCCAGTTGTTATAAATAAAAACTAACAAACAGTCAAACAGGAGATAGTTTCTATGCTTCTGAGCACAGTAAACACTATTTATCAACGTCTGTACTGTTATCAGACTAGTTGCCATAAATTTTATTCTTATTTCTTTCAAAGAAACATGTAAGGGGAATGTCTGACAGATTTCAATGATATATGTCAAAATAATATTTCTCTTTGAAAAAAAAAAAAACAAACGCTAGAGACCTAATTAACTGAACTACAATGTGTGCATTTACACAAAGACTTGTTTTGGAACACAGTAATGAAATAATAAGCGCAGGTATACTTCCAAGAATTTGCTCTCTTTACTTTCCTCTCTGTCACACATATTCTGGGTCATCTCTGTGCTCAGATTGTTTATCGTTTGATTCGAGATTATAGCTGTTTTCAGTTCAGCAGAAATTCACAAACACTACAGGCCAGTGTAAAAGAGAGCGGTAAGGGTAAAGGTAACAAACTCAGCAGTATGAACAAAGTTGGCTTACTGTGCAAGACGTCGATGGCTTTGTTCACGAATCTTAAAAGACGGTCGTTTGGAACTGTTATTTGTTAATGATTACTGATACAAGTGTGGTTGGTTACTCGGTCGTGTACGTAGTCTGTTAAAGTACACATAGCTTGTCTCTTTCTTAATTCATTATTGTTATGATTGTTTTGGTTTTTTGTGTTCCTAAGTTCTGAGAAATGGGAGATAAGAAACGCAAAGGAGTAACACTGCTCAATTTCTTTCAAAATTGCCTGACTGGCAATTTGAAAATTTGTGTTGTGACCGATTCTGCTTACTGCTACTACTGCCGAGCATTTTGTGACAGTGTGCCTAAGGGAGAGGATGCATTTACGAAAACTGGGTATAACAATTGGAAGAACTTAAATTGTTTATGTTTATAGGCCTTCAGTATATTTGTTCTAGGTAAACATAGGATAACTGGAAGTACAACTTATGAAGAAAGGTTTGTTGATCATTAAAAAATGAAAGTGTCCCTCATTTACTAACTAAGAAGTATTACTAAACTTTCTAATTTTGTATATAATACATTTTATTCATTTTATTATATAGATGGTCTCACTACACACTTGAATTTATGAAGTTTTACCCTGCCCCCAAAGTTAGGCCCAACTTACGCCCATGCAGCAAACTATCAATTACTGAGTGTACTTCTTTCAAGTTTATGTATATACAGCACACCTATGAATTCTTTATTTCTACAATAAGTTAGAAGAGAGGCGCACTTTTAACATTAATACATATTTAACTCTTACAATTAACTGCAACTAGAAGACCACACACTGATAATACCAATTACTAATCTTTTTAACAAAGAAGAGTTGGAGGTTTCGAAAGTGTCACATGTACAATTCATTTCAGTATGAACTTTTGGTATTTGTCTATTTTTATGGGCTCCACGTCACTCAGTTGACAGACATTCTTACATGTGTGTAAATCTTTACGAATACTTTATACACATCTTAAATATAACCATCAGCACACATTAGTGACTGTGCATCTTTCAAAAAGCTGAAGTAGCACTGATCAATATTTACTTCACAAGTACAAGCAGAGTACTCCACAAGTAGGCCTCCTATCTTCCTTAAACACTGACAAGAACATATTAATCACTTGTATTCAGACTCTTTTCATCACAAAAAAAAATGAATTCCAAATTTAAAACCTTCATTTCTATAAGGTATGAGCAAACGTTCACTACTGAAATTCTGTTACTATTCATTCACTTGTCTTGATTTCGGATTGTTGCCCTTCAGTACAGTAGAATCTTTTCCTACAACAATTACCTTTTTCAATGGTCAATGATCTTTTTCCTATTCATACAATTGGTGTTTTTATGTTATATTTTTCAGACTATGTGTTGTACACGTGATAGTTTACTTACAGTTGTAACTTATATTTATAAACAGAACTAATTACTATATTAAAAATACAGTTTACTCTAACGATTTTCAGTAATGAGAACACATCACGTAACAATTTAAAATTATAATTTTAATCTTTATAACAACTATTTCAAAAATAACTGAAAACCCCTTTAAAGAGTTATAAAACAGCTGAAAGAGCAATTTCATGAGGTAAATTCAGAAAAAAAAACATAATTATTAAGACAAAACACCCAAATCCAGAAAAGATCTCGTTCACTGTCATATGAGGAAAATGATTCATCAAGAGTAATATTTAATATCACAATTAATACAATAACACAAAGTCATTATGTTAATTATTCCATATTTTAAATGTTAGCATACGAATTAAAAAGTGACACAATTGTTTCATTAATTCCAATCAAACAATTCCAAAGATACAGACTATTAAATAATATTTTTGTTCAAATAATAATATATGGTCATGTCCTTGTAAAAGCAGAATGGTTAAACCAATTTAGATGAAATAAACGTGTAGTGATTTACCTTTCATTACTAATTCGTCTAGTGATTTACCTTTCATTACTAATTCACTGCGGGGTCCCCCAATGGTGGTAGACACAGCATACCCTGTGGAGTGTGTACTACACCGGTGGAGGAACAACATACAAAATTTCTGTCACTGTGATTCAGTGGCTGTGGCAGTACTTTTATGACGCTACTGCTTAGCTTCCCTGGGCGTATCAATTGTACTGTAGGGTCATTCCGTATCAAGTCAACCAGGAGTCTGAACCTCAGTGTCTCAGATATTGGCAATTTTTTGTATATTTGTTGTACTTATAAAGTACTTCAAAAATACAAAGTTTCAAATTTTTTTTGTTGGGTAGTTTTTTTTTTAAGATTTTTTAAAAACGGCACAAAACGCCATTTTTCGCATTGTTTTCAAAACAGAAAACTGTGTATAATTAAGGAACTGTTAGACCTAGAAAGCTCTTTTATAGCTCATTTCAAAGGTCTTTGTAAGGGCTTTACTTTGATATGTAACACAAATACTTTGAACAAAAACCTTTTTTTGGCATGTTTTCAAAAAACGTTTTTTTGAAAATTTCAAAAACACCATCATCGAATTTTTTCAAAAAAATATGTTATTTGTAAAGACATTGACTAGAAATATGCAACGTTTGAAAGTGGAGAAATGATGGGTTTTTTGTTAACAAAAATTTAAAGGCATCAGTGTGGAGGTCGTATTCACGTAAATTTGCATTGCAATACCAACAGTTACATTTTATGTCATTTTTAGTTTGACTTAGTACCATAATGATAAATTACAAACAATTACTAAGACTTGCCTAAAAAAATTTTGATGAAATTAATCACAGTTTTAAAAGTTTGACACCAATTGATTTATTTTTCTATGCCACGCACGCTAGAACGCCATGTTCT
The DNA here is from genome assembly GCA_034769895.1 of Magicicada septendecula. Taxonomy (NCBI): domain Eukaryota; kingdom Metazoa; phylum Arthropoda; class Insecta; order Hemiptera; family Cicadidae; genus Magicicada; species Magicicada septendecula. The sequence continues at coordinate 151,978,628 of CM068373.1, forward strand.
CGAGCACGCCGAGCGGCCGGTAGATCAGCCAAAAGTACCAGTGTCCGAGAAAATCTCGAAAACGTACCAGCAAAGAATCTATAGTAATAGAGTTAAAACGTAGAAACGTTATGGCGAGGCCGCTTCACGGAATGCGAGAGCGAAATGTATACAACAAAGTTGTAAGCGATCGTAATGCGCACATCGATAACGACGCAAATTCTCTCACTCAGATCAGTTGTGTTTCATTCTCTGCCCAAGTTAGTTGTGAGTTGTGGTACAATATATAGTGTTAAATTGTAGTTTTTTTTTTTTTTTTTTTTAAGAAATGTACTCTTATTTAATTTTCATTATAGCTGTTGCTGGTGTAGTACGTGTTTATACCGATTGTGAACGTGACCTAGTGGAAATTTTTTGGAAAACAGTTCTATTTTGAAAATATTTACATTTTGGACAAATTTTATATTTGTGCTCATTTATTTACCATGGCTGACAAAGATAAACTAAAACCAGAAAAATTAGCCAACTGGGCTACGTTTTCAGTAAAATGCTGTAATCCTTTGAAGGAGACACACCATTTTAAGTCAGGCAACCTGCGGAATGTAACTAACTGGATGTGTACTTTAGGTCTCGAAGGTGTTGAGGAAGGAATGAAGGTTTGTGATGGTTGCAGGCTTAAAATTTGCAAACGGTACAAAAATAATTCAAATTCAAATGATGATGATAAATTGACAGGGGATAATATTCAGGAAGATTGTAGCTATACAGATCCCCACCTCATCATTAGACTATTTGAATAAATCACTGGAATTGATAGGCGAGTCCCCAATAAAGAAAAAAAAACTGAAAACAGACTCATATGCTACACAAAAATTTGATAAAGTTAAACTATCTCTTGAAAAGAATTTTGTCAGTACTAAAATTGCCAAGCCTGAAACTAAAGAAATTCAGGCCGAAAAAGATGCATCGGAAATAATAATACAGTTGAAAAAAAAGTTCTTGACTACAACAAAGGGAAGTGAAAAAATCATGATACTTTCGGTTTTGCCACAAAGCTGGAGCCGAAGTAGAATTACAAATGAATCTGGTGTCAGTGATTATATGGCAAGAGCAGTGAAAAAATTAGTTAAAGAAAAAGGTATCCTTTCAACTCCTAATCCCAAACCAGGTAAAACCCTAGATACAACAACAGTAGGGATAGTTAGATTTTTACAATTGTGATGACATAAATAGAGTGATGCCTGGTAAGAAAGATGTTGTCACAGTGCATAGAGCGCAAAGAGGACAAACTTCATCTTCAAAAAAGATTAATTTTACTCAATTTGAATGAAGCATATACAATTTTTAAGGAAGAAAACCCAGGCCACCAAATAGGTTTTTCAAAATTTTGTGATTTGCGTCCAAAAAATTGCTTTTTGGCCGGAAAGAGTGGCACCCATACAGTGTGTCTGTCTAATTCATCAGAATGTAAAATTGATGATGAATGGATCAAAAATGCACAGCTTTGTACTGGATGGAGATGAAGTGGCATTAAAAAACTACCAAACCTGCCTGTACAAAATTATGTTCAACCCGGCATCTCCTATCTGTTATCTGAACACATGCAAAGAGTGTCCCAGGATAGAACCTTTGAAAGCTTTACTGCGCCAGAAGTTTGAAGATGAGATGATAGATAGCGTAACAATTAAAAAGTGGCTGTCTGTAGATAGATGTACGTTAGAGACTGTTGTAAAACAAAAGGATGAATTCATAGAAGATTTCAGTGAAGCTATTTTAAAGTTAAAGACACACTCTTTTTTAGCAAACATGCAAAAAGAGTTTTACCGTGAAACAAAAACTAACTAAGAGGAAGGGGAAGTGGTTGTAACCTGTGATTTTTCAGAAAATTATTCATTTGTCCTCCAAGATGATGTTCAATCTTACCATTGGACCAATAGCCAGGCAACACTCCAACCCTTTGTTGTCTACTATAGAGGAGAAGACAGTAAAATACAGCACTTAAATTACGTTTTTATATCAGAGTGCCTTACCCACAACACTGTTGCATTCAATCTCTTTCAGACGCACCTGATTAATGCCCTAAAAGAAGACATCCCAGGGATTAAAATAATTTATTACTTCTCAGATGGTTGTGCAGGACAATATAAAAACTGTAAGAATTTCCAGAACATTTGTTTGCACAAAAAAACTTTGGCATTGATGCTGAGTGGCATTTCTTTGCCACATCACATGGTAAAAGTGCCTGTGATGGTCTAGGGAGGACTATTAAAAGATTAGCTATGAAAGCAAGTTTACAGCGACCGTATGACCAGCAAATAATGACACCGCATCAATTATATGAATTTGCAGCAACCAACATACCAGGCATCAAGTTTAAATACTGTACAATAGAAGAACACAATGAAAATGAAGAAAGGTTAGCAACACGTTTTGATAAAACAAAAACTATAAAAGGGACCCATACATTACATGCAGTTATCCCTATTTCTGACACACAAATGGCAACAAAATTGATTTCTTCAAGTACTGAAACAAAGCTACAAGCACCAGTTATAACAGATAGTGTAACAGCTGAATTAGAAGAAATTGAATCAGGTTTTGTAACTGTCATGTATAACTTCTGGTGGCTTGCATGCATCCTAGGGAAAAACAACGAGACAAATGAAGTTAAAGTGAGCTTTTTACATCCCAGAGGACCTGCAGCATCATTTTTCTATCCTCAACCACGGTTGGATATTTTGGATGTGTCAACAGACACCCTTCTGATAAAGGTTGAACCTAGAACCGCTACAGGAAGAACGTATACTTTGACCATAGAAGAAATGGCAGACTCATCTCACTTACTTGAACAACAGTTGAAGAAAATGTGAAGAACTTATTATTAACTTATGTGTAAACTCTAAATGATTAATATTCAAAAGCACTATTTTAATTTACAAACATGATCTGTTCTTATAAGACTGCACTGTGTAGTGTATAGGGTCAACCGGGGCTATTATGATACACCCAAAAACTCGGGGCTATTTTGATACATGTAAAAAAAGTAATCAAATTAATGTAAATAGAATTTAAAAAAATTTTTTGTTTGCACATACTATATATTAGTATTGACAAAACAAAGAAGGTTTAAATAAAATATTAACTTGATAAAAAAAATTCAAATGTAAAGTTACCTTTTTTTTGGCGCAAAAACTATTCTGCGGCAAGTTGAAACTTTTATCACCTTGCATTAACGATTTGATTTTAGTGTGCTCCAAGAACAGCATTGTATAAGAGGAAGATTAAAGGTAAATTTTTCTGTTTTCAAACTTCAAATATGTCAATTCTAATTGAAGTTATTAACCTTCAAAGTGGTGGGGCTATTATGATACAGTCGAAGGGGCTATTGTGATACAGAAGAAAATAGAAACAGAATACTAAAAGAAAGTTTAAATACCACTGTAGTATTATGACAACAGTTTTTATTTTTATTTTTTTTGTTGCAGGTTTTGTGATTATCTGATAAAAAAAGAAATGGCAACACTGTTTTTATTTTGTTTTGTTGCAGGTTTTGTTATCATCTGATAAACAAAGAAATGAGCACTAACCTTAAATTAATTCTTGTGTGTCAGTGTCTATAAAGGTTGTGTTGTGTTAAAGACTTTTAATTATTGTTAGCTTTGTGAAAAAACTAAAAACTTTAAAAATGGTGCGACATTACAAAACTAAAGGTACAAGGAAAAAGTACTCTCAAGAATTATTAGATCAAGCTAAGAAAATGATTGTTGAAGGTAAGAGTTTGCGTAAAGTGGCCATAGAACTTAAAATAGAGAAAATGTTTTTGTCTCGTTATATGAGCAAACAACATAGCCCTGATGATGCTTCTATAAAAAAAACAAAAACTGAACATAAGCCTGCTTTATCTGAGGAAGCAGAGGCTACATTAGCTGAACATCTTAGATGTATGGCTAAAAACGGATTTGCTTTAAGCAAAGAAAAAGTCCTGGATGTTGTGAAAGAATATGTCGAACAAAATTCATTAATAGTGCCTTTCAAACATAACCGTCCTGGTCATGATTGGTACAAAGGTTTCTGTACAAGGCATAGGTTGAGTTTAAAAAAAATGGAGGCTTTAGAAAAATGTAGGAAGTTAAACACCAGTGACCCGTTTATTATATATGAGTTTTATGACCTGTATGAGAAGAAAATCAAGGAACTTAAAATTGAAGATAAACCTACTCACATTTGGAACCTTGATGAAACTTCTCTTTGTTCTGACCCTTCCCGAGTAAAGTTAGTTTCTGGAGTTGGGCAAAAACCCACAGAATTCAAGAGGGTAGCGGACGAGAGAATACAACCATATTGGGTTGTTGTAATGCAGCAGGAAAAGTTCTTCCTCCATTAATAGTATTTCAAGGCAGTAATTTGTGGTCTAATTGGAAAGGAACACATGATTTACCGGGCACTTTTTATGCCTGCAGTGAAAAGGGATGGATGACGACATCCATTTTTAACGACTATTTCATTAAGTTCTGCCGAGAAGTAAAGGAGCAACCACTTCTCTTGCTTTTTGATGGTCATCTTACACATTTGGACATTGAAACAGCAAATTTTGCCAGGCAAAACCAAGTTGACATTATCAAGCTTCCTGCACATACAACAGACATCCTGCAACCTCTTGACAAATCCTGTTTCAAGACATTAAAGTACAACTGGGATGTGTCAATTCTCAAATGGTATTGGCAAAATCAAAGAAAGATGGGTAAAGATGAGTTTGTGGATAAACTTTGCGCTACATGGTATGAAGATATGCCATCTGAAAACATCAAAGCTGGTTTTGAATCTGTGGGTTTGTATCCATATGATCGTAATAAGTATCCAGTAAGTCGCTTCGACCCTGAAAAATTGACTAGATACAAAGCTGAACAACAAAAGCAACAAGATGAGTTCAACAACACCCTTCTCACAACAGGTTCTCAAGAACTAGCATTAGATTCTTTACATGATTCTAAGTCTGGCACTTCTGGTAAAAAAAAAATAACACAAGAAAATGTTGACTCATCCTTACAATTGCAGGTGGGTTTAAATGTAAGCATACCCTCCACTTCAGCAGCCCCCTGCTGTTGCGTTTCCCCTGCTTTATCCTTTGAGTCACTGCTTTTGCAGAGAATAAACAAAACAACACGTCCAAAACAAGTCAGGAAGCGTTTAGATACTAAAGCATCAGTGGTTACTAGTGATGAATGGTTAGAAGTGGAGAAACAAAGACGAGGTCAAGAAGAGAAACAAAAAGAAGCCAAGGCGAGAAAAAAACTGAAAAACAAAGCAAATAAGCCTAAGTTGAAGACCAAAACTAGTTTTAATTCCTCGATTGAAAATAATAAAAGAAAACAAGAAAGTAAATGCCCTGTGCCTAAGCGAAAGAAACCCATAAATAAGAAAAATTCTTCGTCAGACAGTGAATCAGATAGGCCTGTAGACGATGATCTCCTCTGCCAAGATGAAAGTGACTGTGATCAAGAAGAACTACGGAGAGAGGCTGAACTTGAAGAGAAAGAAGATCTTGAATTTGAAGCATTGATCAGCAGCCCAAAAAACAGTCCTGAATTGTACAAGCCTAAAGTGAATGATTGGGTGATAGTCCAGTTTTCATTAAAGAAGTCAGTGATTCACTTTGTGGGACAAATTACCGATGTTATCGATAGTGATCCCCAAGTAAAATTCACAAGAATTGGCGAAAGGAACAAATCTAACACCTCTTTCCATTGGAAAGACCCAGAGGACATTTCAGTAGTAGATGCAACTGACATAGTAGAAAAGTTACCGGAACCTCTGCCTGGACGAAGAGGGGAACTCATTAATAGCCTAACCTAAAACTCAAGTTTTTTATTGTTCCATCATTTGATTGACTATTGTGTTAATATTGAGTAAAAGTTTTGTTTAATTAACAGCTACCTATTGTATTGGAATTAGTCGATAAAAACCTGTTCTCAAGATAACAGCTAATTGCAAATAAAGTTTAATAGCCATCATCAAGCAGGACAATTTTTTTCATCCTGATATATACAAAGTAAATTTATATCCATTTTTAAGATTTTTCATGCATTGTAAACTAATTTAACACCTTGGTATTTTTCGTGAATTTGTTGGCGTCCAGTACGCATCAGTAAACAAACTCCTATAACTCCTAAATGGTTAGTTGAAAAAATTAAAAAAAAAAACTGTTGATACACTAGGGAGTATCATAATAGCCCCCTCAACTTTTCATTGTAAATAGTACTGAGATATAACAGTGTATCAGTTTAGCCCCATGCACGTATCATAATAGCCCCATTGGGCGGGGCTAATGTGATACACTGTTTTTATTTTTTTCTTATTTTCTACTGCACGGTACACTTATTTTCCATCCATAAATGGATAAGGGACCTTAAACTTCATATCTAGGTATTTTTTGTGTGGCTCAATTATGGTTAGTTTTAGAGTTAAAGTCAAAAGTTTAGTTTTTTGTATCATAATAGCCCCGGTTGACCCTATATAGACTAGAATCTTCTACAGATATGTTTTAATTTGTAAAATATACAACTAATAAATGAGTTTTGTTGCTTAAAATCATTTCACTGCAAGATCAATATGGGACACTTTATTCAAGAGAATTTGTAGGTGAGTCTTAGTAATTGTTTATAATTTATCATTATGGTACTAAGTCAAACTAAAAATGACATAAAATGTAACACTGCTGGTATTGTAATGCAAATTTACGTGAATACGACCTCCACACCTTTAAATTTTTGTAAAAAAAAAAACATCATTTCTCCACTTTCAAACTTCGCATATTTCTAGTCAATGTCTTTACAAATAACATATATTTTTTTGAAAAAATTCGATGATGGTGTTTTTGAAATTTTCAAAAAAACGTTTTTTGAAAACATGCCAAAAAAAGGTTTTTGTTCAAAGTAGATTGTGTTACATATAAAATTAAAGCCCTTACAAAGACCTTTAAAATGAGCTATAAAAGAGCTTTCTAGGTCTAACGGTTCCTTAATTATACACAGTTTTCTGTTTCAAAACAATGTGAAAAATGGCGTTTTGTGCCGTTTTTAAAAAATCTTTAAAAAAACTACCAACAAAAAAATTTGAAACTTTGAATTTTTGAAGTACTTTATAAGTACAACAAATATACAAAAAATTACCAATATCTGAGACATGAAGTTTCAAATTAAATTCTTCATTGGTTGATTTGATGTGGAATGACCCTGTATACTTACGTGTTTTATGAGAAAAAATTCCAGTGGTTTGTCAACAATAATTTTACAGCATTTCTGGAATGCCATACATCAAGTACCCACAGCGAATGTGTTCATGACTGGGAAAGACAGACTCAAAAATTTTTAAAAAGTGAAAATGAATGATCATTTGAATTTAAATATTTTGGTTAGACATCACACCATAAAAACTATAAAAGCAGTGTCCTACATTCACCATTTTGTTATTTTCAAAATGTTATTACACAGTGTCTTTTGTAAATAAAAACACACATTTTCACAACTGTTTCTTTAAGAGGTTCCAATTATTACCACTCCTGCTTGAAGCAAACATTAATAAAAACCTCCTTACTTGTATGAAGTTGGATAAAAAATTCTAAATACTTAGTCACTGACAATCAGAAGACATCAAAATCTGAGTGGCCACTCTCTCCGCAAGCACATACGAAACAAACTTACTTATGAAAAGAATAACCTATCTTTGTACTGGTCAGAGCTGGGTAGTAAGAAAGGAAACAAGGTACGTGTTAAGTTATATGAAAACAATACACTGATGTCAAACTATCTTATTATTTAAAAAAAAAAAAGATGATATTACACAGAAAACAATTATACAAAAATTTATGCTGAAGAATACAAACTGAAATTTCACACTTGAACATCACATTTCTTTCATAACATTTTTTTATTTAGTACACAATGCAGTTGTTACATGCACTGTTAAGTTATTTCACATATTCAAATATTCAGTCAGTACACACAAAGTTACATCATTAACGATCGTCGGGACGTCTTCTGGCCGGCTGAGATGTTCCTGGCTGCCAGCTGCCCCCACGACCGCGCTGAGGTGGCCCTCCCCGACCACGACCACGAGCAGCTGTAATATAACAATCACAAAAAGTAACATGTTCACAACAAGTTGTCGTGTCAATAAAATGAGACGTACACATGCAACGACACTAGTATATGTATAACGCATGTGTAGAGTTTGTTGTGTATGCCATTAATTGTAATAACACTGTGAACACATTACTTTGATCCTGCATTAAACTACTGTACTTATGTAAAACAAAATTACACACAGATTGGAAAATTAAATACTAACAATACATTAGGATATGCAGTAGGAATTCCCTAACTTTTGGCTTTCTAGCACCTTCCAAAATTATCTAACTCTCCTACCTAACCAATGTTAATGTTCTCTCTACTTGTTAATGTTAATGTCCTCCTACGTAATGTTTTCTCTACTTTACACCTGGGTAGGTCTAAAATCTTTTAGCACCGTGTGACAGATTTTGTTTCACCCCACTGATAATAGATGTTTAAATTACAATTTTTTACGAATCATTGCCTTAGGCTCCATATACTCAGCATGAATCATTGTCTCTATATACTCTATAGTACGTAATAAGGGTTAACAGAAAAATACATGTATTTGTATACATATGCTTGTAAATTTGTATGGTTACATTTTAACAATACTTCTCTCACCTGATAACACAGTTTAATTAATACTGTTATTAATGTTATTCGCTTTGCACACAATTGCAATATAGGCCTAATCGTCAAATGTTGCAAAAAAAGAGGTTTCTAATTCCTTATATAAAATTCGAAATTTCAATAAGTTTTAAAATTAATATTAACAATGTATTCTTAAAATGCACAGTACCTGATCACATACCATCAAAGCAGGTTTCCCATACTATGCCTTTGGAAAGTCAATTATTACTTTCATTCAATCAGAATGAGATTTCAAATCAAAGCTGACTTGCTATTTTATATTTTAAGATGGTTGAGGGGACACCGAATTCACTAGGACTACATAACCTGAAATACCAGGATTTAGATTGGTCCAGATGATTTAGATTTTCAAATAAGTGGAAAGTGTACTCTAAAACCCTAACACACGTAGTCGAGAGACCCGGATGGGAAAACAATTTTTACTACCAAATTTATTATCACAAACTACACAGTAACTCATTTTCTAAGGAAATACAATAATAGTTGTTACTCAAGTAAACAGCATTTCAGATAATTAGTGATTGATTATTGACATAATACTATCTGTGCTGGTGAATCCCTGTTATATATTTATAACCATACAAATATACAATGCCATGTTATAGGCAACTATGACAAGTAGCTACTGGGACTTAACTTTTGTAAATAAAAACAATACATGTTTAAAAATTGTCACAAAATCTTTAATATCATGTTATTTCTTGTGTACCTGTGCATGTGTGTTTATGTGTGACCTTAATTTCTTAATAATAATAATATGCAGCAAGGTTTTGTAACATATTATTTTTAATTCAATGGTCAGATACCATCTTTGTCCGATGTACAATACTTGAACTGGATGATACTAATTTTTTATATAATTATTATACAGTTATGTCTATGAATTCTGGTAAATAAACCTATTACCAAGGCCAAGTTGGCCTATTTGACAATGACTTTTTTCTATAAAACTACTTATAAATTATCTAAAAAATTATTATTTTGGTTGCATATAAAATGTATTTACCTTTATTAAAAAAAGTCTTATTACAAGAAAAAGTTAAATCACGTGTACGCACGCACACAGATACTAATATATTTTATCACAAAAATCATATATTCAAGTTAACACAGTAAATTATCAAACTGATAATAATAGACAAGTGCTACTTACCAAGTTACATAAATAATGCATGATAAATAAGTCATGCAAATGCATCACTTTCAAAAATTTAATTAATATTGAAAATTTTTTATAAATGATATTAATCATGCACAATCACCATTGTTAGCTGCTTGAATGGCAACCTAATTTTATACTAATTATTTTTATTGAAAAAACTGAATAGGCCTAACATAACTTTTGTTAGTGTTCAATAGAGTAATATATTAAATGCAGTAACAACTACGAAAAGAAAGCAATAAATTAAAGCATAGCTTATTTAACAGTTTTAAGTTACATTAACCTGGTACAGAGGAACCTGCCTTTAAATGTCGCCTCACAGTTATACAAAAGTCTATATTAAACAAACAATATAATAGGCTACGCCGGTTTCACAGTATTATGATTAAACATAACCTGGTTACTACAGCTCATAAAACCATGCATGTTGCTGGTTTACAGAATGCATCGTCTGTAATAACCATAAACACTTTAGTTTTAGCTACACGAAGTAATATGAAGTCACCGCATTTTATAAAACACCCATTATACAATACACAGTGAAAATGATAATAATGTGTACATTCCACACAATATGTCCCAAAATGAAATTCAGCTGAGTAACAGCATTTAATATAAACATAATATGAATACCATGGTGAACCATAATGTTTCAGCTACATCAAAATATCAATGTAAACTGAAATGGACTCTTTTATTATATCATTAAACAATTTCTATTCAAACAAAAACAGAATTACAATTAACTGGAAAACTGTTACTTCATTAGAACAAAAAGAAATGAAGACAAACTAGAGATAACCTAACCTTACGTACATGATTTTAACTACATTTAGAGAACAAACAGTATAAATCCTTGTATACTTCAATGTTACTATCCCAACGTAACTATACTTTTTCAACTAGTATATACAAAAGCTGAAACGTTTGTATCTATTAAGAAATAATTAGAATTAGAGTATAATGATACTATATATATATATATATATATATATATGACAATTAATAAACTACAAAATACTTTGTAAACACTATTGCAACATTTTGCAATTCTGTACTGTTTAAAGTCCTCTAGAAAAATACATTGTACAGACAAGTTGTGCACCTAAGCATCATGAACGATGCTTACCGGCATCATGAACGAATAAATTAATTTTTTGATAACATTTATTCATACGCAGGTGTTATTAGTTCTCATAAATCACAAAATAAAACAAACAAACAAACATACCCAAACAACAAACGAAATCTAAACATCGCCTACATAATGTTTAAATCAATCTATTACACCCTAACCTAAAACAATCGAGTTAACACATACTGTACATTATGTACAAGAAATTACGTTACCTTTAACACATTACTTTTTTGCGTCCTAAAAGGATTAAGAACCGTTTTCAAATAACAATAAATTATCGCTGAAACGTTTCAGTTAATGACTTAATATACCACAAATACGATAACCAGAAATACAACAAAGCTAGATAATAAACTAACCTTGGGCCCTCAGAATCGCCGACTTCCCTCGACCGGCGCCTGCAGTTGCAGCCTTACTACCTTGACGTTTGAACATAGGTGCATTTTTCAACATATCTGGTAATATCAAGAAACGTATTTTGGACCCACGGATATAAACATTTTCTAAATTTGCCGATCTACCATCTCTATAGGTTACATGGACGTTAGTCATTTGGCAATTCATGTTGTCTTCTGCCTCGATTAATTTACCTCTGTACAGTTCCCCAGTATTCGTTTCGCAGGTCACTACATGTCCTTCTGCTTCGTGCAACACTTTTATCGGCACACCGATCGACATTCTGAAACTAAAAACGTAACAAAATCGCAACGTAACTCGGACTACGCAAGGAAATCACATACAACCAGCACGCTACGATTCTAAACGTTTGACAGTGCTGCCACGCTATGCAATCAAAATTATGGCATTATAAAGTATATTCCTACCTACACAATATGTTACAAAAATTTATATCCTATTTCATTAAACTAATCAAAAACAAAATCGTGCTTATATTGATAATTATTAATGTTAACTTCATACTTACTTTATGTATCTTTTGTAAAATGAAGTCTTATGATTACATAACACAATGTTCTAAAGTCTTCAAAATGTTATTATTTCTTCATATTTTAGGAACATCATAACGTTGTGGTTAGGTTATGTAATATTTTTTTGTCTAAAATATTGTTTTAATTATATATTATTATTATATTTATTAGTATATAAAATAAGTAAGTCAGCGTATATTTCTTTTATTTGTACAGTCTGCAGTCAGCAGGTATACATTTTAATATGTAACAGGAGCAAGCCATTTATTATAAATAGCAGTTGTCTAACATGACTATATTTCATCCCGCCGATATTTCATTTTGACGGCGGGAATTTAATGCAGTGTTTATAAAATATATTTTACCAAACCAACATCAAATTACCTGTAAATTCACACAAAAGAATATAGATGTGTTCATCCTTATGACACAATTATAAGGATGAAAAATCTCTTTCTTTAGTGTTCTTCAGACATTATATGAGGTATGCCTGTTTGATGTGAGATCCGTCTGTTGCTGAGTTGAGGACTGCGCTGTATCATTTGAATGATATTTTCTTATTCAGATACAGGCTGTTCTACAAGGCATTCAGTAGAACAAGCAACTGTTGGAAATGACCTTAGTTCATAAATTACGAAAGATCAGGGAAATTTTTTGTTATGAGGTACTCTCCTGTTTGGAAATATTTGCCGGCGTTCATTTTTTGGAGTCCAGGAGTTTGAATTACTAAAACCATATCTGCAGGAAAAGAATATCTGCATGATTTAAAAATTGCAATGGCATCTCAAAATTAGGTTACAAAAAACACTACAAATCACAGATTACAGGTTAGTTGTGATAAATAATTAAGCTACTATACTATAAATTAATTGTTAAACAGCTGTTTCCTGATCTGAATTCAATTGTGCGACTGAACTGTATAGTATTACTAACTATACCGGTAGTTTTTTTATGAACTTTATTAAAACAAGTTAGTTAATGATGTTGATTTATATTTTTATTATTATTCTATCAACATTAACTAAAATTAATGTTTTTTATAAACTGAATAAACTGTTGTTATTAATAAACTGTTATTACTAACAAATAAATAAATTGTTTGCGGTACATTACCATAAGAAACTTCCTACATTTTTTGCGTGTTGCGTCTTCAATAAAATATAATTTTGTATAACGTTCATTTGTTTTTTATTGAGTCATCATATATCAGATTTCTCAGAATTAAATTTTTTACAAATTGTATTACACATTGACATTTATTTATTAGCAATTTAAGTAAATTTACATCAAACCTAAAAAAGTGTTTTTTTTTTAACACCAGTTTTTTGAGATTTACAAAACGTTCCTATAAAACTACTCATGATACAGTTCTTAAACACTCTTTTTTCAAGTTTTCATGTTAAAACATATGAAACCATCAGATTACTTTTAAATTTAAATTTCAAGAATTTCAGTAGGACTTAATTGTAGCCATGGAGCAGAAATAAAGGTGACATTTTTCGCAAGCCATGAATTGTAAATGAAATATTTTTGGACCTATATGTATACGAAATTTCTTCTTTGTTTCAGCCGGTAGAATGCACTCCTGAAGTATGTCCCATTCCTCATAGGACACTCTGTATAATCCCTTACATTGTGTCAACTTACATTTCGAATTCACTTTTAATCACTTTTAATTTTTCACACTTAATAGGACAGTGGATATGATGTCTGGCTACTAAACTAGAAACCCGGGTTCGATTACCAGGTGCATTGTAAAATCAAGGTGCGTTTTTCAGCTTTCAGATTGACTCAGCCTTTGGAAAAAAAATACCATATTTACCACATTGGGATAACTTCCTGGGGTAATAATGAATGGCTGAAGCGTACTGTCACACTACCTTCCCTGTATGCATGACGGCTTACATAAGGCAGCCTAACCTGCCTAATTATTAGACTGCTCATGCGCTAAAAAAGAGGCCATTATTTATTATTATTATTATTATTATTTTATAAATAATGAAATGAGGGAAATCCCCAGCTTGTAAGTTTGTTTCCCTGGCTGATGACATATATTTTTTTGTAAACAAACGTGAGCAAGATTCATCTGCTTCCACTGTGTGTGTGTGTGTGTGTGTGTGCACGCGCGCGCGCGCGTGTGAAGCCAGAAGAATAAAAAGATCCTGAATCATGAGTAATTAAACTAATAAATACCGGTATTTATTTTATGTAAAAACTACACTTTGCTTTTCCATTATATATTATATATATTATCGTGTTTCCGAAAAATGGTGACTGCTCAATTCGTAATTGAGTGAAATCAGTAGGATTGGAATGAATCCAGAAGCGTCTATCGTAGACTGCTTGTGGTAACTCGTTCACTGATTGAATCTTTGACTTCCTTTCATTTCCTTCTCCTGGCGTTACAACCCAGCGTGAGTTTTAGCCTGTTGAGTGACTTACTTCCATCCCGCCTTCTCATTATACATCCGTCTCCATCCCCCCACATTCACATATCTCAAATCAGCCTCCATGTCATCCAACCATCTCTTTCTCGGTCTGCCTCTAATTCTTCTTCCTACCGGTCTTCAGTCTGCAATTCTCTTAGTCATTCTTCTGTCATCCATTCACCTTATGTGGCCCAGCCACTAAAGCCTCTTACTCTTAATAAACCGGACTATGTCGGGACCCTCAATCGTTGGTCCAGTTCATGGTTCATTCGAATCCACCAATAGCCATCTTCAGTTTGTACAGGTCCACAGATCGATCGAATCTTTTACTGACCGAAATGACCGAGATTGAAATGAAAGCAGAGACATCTAACGGAGTCTGCTTGCGGTAACTCATTCACTGATCGAATCAGTAAGTGACCGAGATTGAAACGAAAGACTAAGATTGCGACTGCTCGAGTCGTAATTGAATGAAATGATTGCCAGAGGCTTTTAGCGGAGACTGCTAGCGGTAACTCATTGACCGATCGAATCTTTTACTGACCGTAATGAAAGCCAGATGCATCTAGCAGAGACTGTTTGGGATATCTCGTTCACTGATAGAGTCAGTGAACAAGATTGACACACAAAGACCTCAAAACAACTGAACGAATCACTGACTGACCGAGATCGCTACCGAAATGACCGAGAGTGATTAGAAAACCGTGCAGAGGCATCTAGCGGATATTGTATGAACTACCTCAGATAGTTCATCAGTGATTACTGACCTACTCATCTTTCAAAGACTGAATCGATGAGTCGATCACGTAAATAATCCGATTAAAATGATTCGTTCAATCCTGAAGAACACGTCTCAAGCGCGAGGTGTGTTGGCGTTATTCCCTCCCCAATATGAAGTTTTATTCGCAGCTTGTCTTATTGGTGTCTCATCCACGAAACGACGTTGGCGCTGTTCTCGGTAGTAGATAGACATTAGTTGTATTCTTTACATACATTAAGTTGTTTGTTTCATAAAACCATAACTCGATCTCTTATGGTACTACTTGTGTATTTTATGGTGGCCGGCAACCTTGGTGAAAGTGATATGCGCAGAACCCTGTTTTTGTCAGTGTAACGTGTAACGAGCACATCTCACTGAGTGGGTAAGTGTTGATGCGTTTTAAAAAACATTTGCCGTGAAACATTTACCGTATAGGCCTGTATTTCTTTTAATTATTATTTTCTACACAAAAAACATATCCTACGCTACGTTGAAAACTTCATCAACTTCTGAAGTCTAGTGTAAACTTTCAAGGTAGCTTATCACGTTTAAGAAAAGTTATTATAAACTTACGGTTTAAATGGAAGAAGGTTAGAAATAAAGAAGTGTGTTAAATGAACGTCACGCGATAAGGGCAAAAAGAATTTAATATCTCAGGAAAATAAAACAATTCAGGACAGAAAAGCGACCAATACTAGTAATTATTTATTATTTACATTATGTAACAAATAACAATGTTCTGATATTACAAATACATAATTGATAAAATTTCAAGTGATACTGATTAAAATTACAAATAGTAGTTAGTTTGAATGAAATCCGGAAATGTCAACAATGTGTAAAACCCGAGCTGAAATAATTAAATAGTTAACGGCACCCATAAAGCCGGACGTTTCTGAAATGAAGTGTTACAACTGAGCATACGTAGTCTCCCCACTACCCTCACTTTTCGCGCAGCTATGAAGCGGCCACCGTAAAGTAACATGATTGTAGCTATCAAAGGCGCGTACATCTGTCCGTACACTTGCGGTGCATCGAAAGTTTTCTGCTGCTTGGCAAACTGAATTTCGTAAACCCGCTGCATCGAGCTTATAGTTCCAAGTCGCTTGTCTTGCCAGCGTCCAGTCGATATACGTCTGTAATACGTTTCTCTGTAATTACTTCGGTTACGTGGAAGCACAACTTTCGATACGATACAATACGTCTAAACAGATCGATAGTCAGTAATTTATCGACCTGTATTGTTAAGTGGTACTGTAAAATCCGGATTTAAAAGTTAAATAATTTATCTGTGAAATAGTTTGATTTTCTTCAAAATTGTATTTAAGAATACGTACTAAAAATCCATTCCATTAATTTGGACTCCAGTCCGAAACATTGTCTGATAATAATACTTCACGAAATATGTCCAACATAACGTCTGCGAGAAAAATGTCCTAAAACAGTTTACATTTTCATTCTGGTATAAAGACAAAATATATAATGTCAATGTCCATCTTGTTATTTGAATTAGCAGTCTCTGTAATTCCAACTTTGTCGTGTTTACTTGCTAAACTGCTACTTGTCATGTTCCGGACGAGGCCTTTCAGTGTTTCCACCATTTTCAAGTCCTAAACCACAACAAAGTTTGTAGTCGTGGGTTTAGGACTTGAAAATGGTGGCAACACTGAAAGGCCTCGTCCGGAACATGACAAGTAGCAGTTTAGCAAGTAAACACGACAAAGTTGGAACAAAACATATAAATTTGACCAGTTGTATGGCTATAATGTCACACGCCAGTAAAAACGAATCCTGGTGACCTTATCCTTAAAGCAGATTATGGAAACAACTGTAACACAGATATGTGTAAAGAATATAATTTGCTGTTTTTATTAAAATTTAACGTTTATTCTGATTAAAACTATTTTTATTAAAATATAATTTGTTTAGAACTATTTTGACATTTTTTTGTGACAAAGTCAACAGTTCAATTAAATTAGTTGGAGTCAACAGCTTATACTTATATCCAAAATCAGAAAGTAGCCTATAGCTGAGTATAAATAGAGAACATTACAATTTTTTCTATAAATTTCTGGTATCTTCATGACTGTATTGATGGGCCCGTAGATTCTGGACATTCGATAAAGACGACATTAAATTATTTCTTTGGCAATGATATACAGCTGTCGCTCGCAAATGAAACATAGTATTATGGATTTAAAAAGCACCTGGGATCTAGCTTCATCTCAAGAAGCACGAAATGCGAAATTTACTATTTTATACTTATATTATTTTATACAACATCGAAAATACATAAAATACTAATATATACACTACAATCACACACAATAATACCAATTTAAATTGCCAAAGGCCAACAGAAAACCACAACAACAACCAACAAACACACAAGTGCTACACAAGATTCAAAATCAGGAAGGCTGAAGATGAGAACATAAGGCTTCCCGAAACATGTTCCAAATAAGGAGAAAACATCTTGAGGTAAAGTCATTATAAATATTATATATATATATATATATATATATATTCATCTCGGAATCACCGAGTAAGTCGATGTCCAAATTGGAGGAAGCAGCTTCTTTGAAGGGCGGAGTCTCCTCCGTTGTATGCCTAGGCCATTGGTCTATAATAAATAAGTAGTGCATTATTTGTTTATAATTATGGAACTTTCGTATGCATAAATTTGGCTAAATATTTAATGAGGCGATATTCAATGTTTCGTACTTCGGAAACTAGAAAAATTTGCATCTTTCGCGTCTCTCGCACAATATGTACAGTACTTTGAATGTGGGCGGCTGTATAGCATCAATATCGCGAAATTATTAACAAGAATAGTTAGCTGAACAGTGGCGTAGCCAAGGGACTACTAGCGGGTTACAGTAATCTCATTGGGTAGGCCGGGAATAAGGTTTCGTAGGTAAAAACTACACGACCAGCTCGCTAGGGGTCGTATTACAGGCTGTAACTGGCGAATCATCCAGCTAGTCATCAGTAAGCCGTCAACATCACGATACAAACCTGGCTTAAACCATTGACAGAACATGTAAATATCTTTCAAACTGAAGGCCTTTGGTGTTTTCCACCACAGGTAAACTGGTTCACTCCAGAACTGCTTGTCATACTCGTAACTTACACAATCGCTTGGCGACCGATTTGATATATTTTCCGTCAATTAATTTTTTTTTTTTTTAACTGTCTGTAATAATACAATTTAAGTTTGAATAAAACTGAAGGTGATAGAAAAATAAGTCAGACTGATGTAAAAATCAAATATTGCGAAAAAATATACAGAAATTCCACGTATACCTGCAGAATCCAGAGTACGCTGGTCAAGTCCGTGTTCAGCCACGTCTGCGTCGAATCAGCCGTCGGAATGGAGAGCCCGGGCAAAGACGAGGCCGGCGTCTCTCGGTTGGAGGATTCTGCGCACTGGCTCGTCAGTATCGACCAAAGGAGTGCCCGAGCCGAAAGCGTCTGCTTTTGCGCAATGACCAGCTGATATCGACCTTGGGTTTGGTTCCACCATGCCACTCCAGTTGTCGATCTGAATTTTGTTCAGTGTGTGTGTATGCTACGGACGAAACTCGTGTTTAATATAAATCTGTAAATTATATTTATGTAACCTTTGTAACATTATTGTACATAGACGTTGTTGATAATTATATACTTACACAAATAAACTGGAGTTCTCATTTTTTTACCTTATTTACAATCGTACCATAAGAGTTAAAATAGAAACCCGATATAACGCGGGAATTGGGAGACATTAATGTCACCTGGGTTACTTTGAAAACATATTGGAAACAGCTTTCGAGTAAATAAAAAAAAACTACAAACAACGTGTGTACTTGCAATTCTCTTTTATTAAAATAAATGAGCATTTACTTACCAACAAATACACGTGGTAAATGCTGTACGTAGATTAATGTATTTTTGGGCTGTTTTTCAAAAAGTAGATACAATAAAATACAGTACAGTACACTTTTACGTTAAAACAGATGCACAGAAGCCTCTCGAGGACGTGTAATGGCATCTAGGCTTTATTTACTTAACTAATATTTCTCATTTCGTAATTTGAAAGAAATACGACGAAGGAGTGTTAAATTAAATTTTATATAATATAAAATGTTTTATACTTTTACTAATGAAACCAGTGCCAACGAGATAACGTGATCGTTTCCAAGTTGAAATTTATCAAATTATTTAAAACCAAGAATTCTGTAGTTTATTCTTGTCTTACTCTTAATTCGTCTAAGATTTATATTGTTATAATACAATTTTAATCCTAATAATTTATATTTTGACAATATTTTGTTTTTCTCAATAATTTATTTATAATTTTTTATTATAAATCCCTTATTTATTTATTTTTTATTATTATTTTTTTTTAGCTTCTAAGAACGATTCTGGGGGATCGAAATGTCAAATCTAATAATATTACGACAGTTGCTTTCCGAGTGGAGGGTTTGTTTGCCTGGTACAAATCACCCATCGCTTAAGAGTTTTAAAGAGACATCTTTATTGTTTTGTGACTTTGTTAAATTTAGGTACTCGATCTATTAATGTAACCTAACCTGATTTCACATTAACCTTCTCGATCATAATAAAGTACACACCTAATAACGGGTTATTTTTTACTTTTGTAGTTTTACTCACAAAAATATAATATCCCAGAACCGCCCCTCCCCCAGAAGAAATCCTGGTGGCGATGCTCCTGGGTACGGTACGGATAACATAACTAAAAATCTGTACTATGGTACGTGTATCTTCTTTTAGCGTATCAGGCGTTGACGACGGCCATTCCAATTGTCTTATGTTCTTTGGATCTTGTGTAGAGTGCAATAGATCTTCGGCAGTTGGGCCTGACCGCTGTCAGAGGTTCCAACCAATCCATTCTACTGTTCCATTTAGAAAGAGTCTTAGTAGGTCATATCGGGGTCCTCTTTGTGTATGTCCCATGCATGCAAATTTTCTTCTTTTGATAATCGCAAGTAATTGGGCCTCATGTCCCGTTCTGATAAGTACGGAGTTGTTTCTAGCGTGACATGCCCAAGGAAGTCTCAATAGGTGTCTACAGAGGCACATTTCAAAAGAATTATTACGATCTATAGTATTTTGTTTTAGTGCCCTGCTTCACATGCGTATAGGAGGACTGACCATACAGTACATAGGATTTAACAAATCTCTCTCTGAGACGGAGGCCCAATATTCTGTTAGTGAGAAGTGACTTTAGTTTGAGGAAAGCAGACCGAGCCATTTCGATTCTTGCTTTGATCTCCTCATCGGGACTCAAGGATCGATCGATCCAGCAACCAAAATATTTGAAGCGTTTTACTCTTCCTACTGGTTCATTAATTAGGTAAACTTGAACTGTCCCTACATAGACTTTACTTACAACCATAAATCTAGTTTTATGTTAATGTACTAACGTTAATTTTCAGTCCAATTTCTCACTTTTTGACTTGATAGCGCCCATTATCCGTTGGTTGGTTGGATTCCAATACACGTTATCATCTGAGTAACGGACGTTGCTAATTGTCCCCCCTCCTAATTTTTAGCCGTCTTGTGTATTTATATCATTTGCAAAGGTGTTCTCAGTGTATCATTGCATTACGTTATGGTTGCGGGGTGTCTTTGCACCCGGGGCAAAGACCCGGAGCATCTGTGTCTATCCCAATGGCTGCCTGGTGATAAACTTAATGCTGGTATAGTAAACGGGTGCCTAAAACTGGAACGGTCAACCCTTAACACGGTCATCCGCTAGATGGCAGGGAAAGAAGACTTAAGTGTATGACACTGCTGCTGGAAGTGGTTCAGGCGACAAATGTCGCCTGTTTCAAGCCCAGCTGGGAGACGCCTTGAGGCGTCGGTCGCGAGGCAGAGAGCCTCCGTGCCGGTGAGCAGCAAGCAGCACGGTCGATGTGCAAGGATGGAAGAAAGGTCAGCTTCGAAAGTTAACTCAGGGGCTGGGACTGAAGTTAAATGTTTGTTGAGGATGCCTTTATGGTGGGTCATCGTAAATCTCAATGCAGGCATTAAATTAAGTGGGAGACAGTACACGACCTTGTCCTCTTTTAATAGATTTTTGTTCTATTTTACTTATGTTTAGATTTACAGTAAAACGTGTATACCCAAAGGAAATCTGAAGATAAATTAGGCTGTATATACGTGTACATGTATTGTGCATGCTAATTATTGTAACATCTAGTTAACAGTTGAACAATAAAACTTAGATGACACGGATGTGTTTGCTGGGCGAGCGACGTAGAACCGTACATTGGATATTACAAACACATACAGAAAGAGCAATAAGGAGTTAGGGACTAGAATTAATCCTCAGTTTATTACTCATCATCATCATCACCATCATTCCAAGGACTAGACGTTAGACCTGTTCCGGAACCCATCTCCTCCTTGGTCTACCGACATCTGTTTTCCCAGTAGGGTGATACCTCAAGGCAGTCACAGGTAGACGGACATCAGGCATGCAAGTCAAGTGTCCACACAATCTCCTTCTGTTTCTGGTGCAATGATACAATGTTTAAATCGCGTCTAATATCCTCGTTCCTTCTCCAATCCAAGAGAGAACAACCTTGCGTCCCTCTTAGAAATTTCATTTCGGCTGCCTGAATCCTCTGTACGTCCCGTTTACCAGGAGTCTATGTCTCAATGTTAATAGCTTTTGTAAAGATCGGTCATTAACTAGACACAGATTTTAAAAATTTGTGTTGACGCTTCAACAAAGTTCATTATCATGATCAGACAACACTGTATACGAACAATACAGAAATAATTAAAATTTTATTTTTATTTTCAGTTTATTGTAATAATCTATGTGACGGTAAATTCTGTGAGTAAGTTACTGCATTCGCAGATGACACTGTGTTGTTGTATACCGGCAATCTTTGGTTTCGCTTTATAACTCTATTCACTTTGATTAAAAAAGTTAAGGAGAGATCAGCAGGGTTACGATCAAAAAATCGATTTTTTGTATTGTCCCAAAAAATTCTCCATTTCATCCTGATTAAAAAATACATACTTTTATGAGGTTATCTACATTAATTTGACCATAAAAATATAAAATAAAACGCTTTACACGTTGTTTTCCAATCCCATTGTTTAGCTTTACGCACGTTTTTCCGTAACTATGAATTTCAACAATTAGGTACACTTTTCTCAAAAACTATAAACGCTTCTGAGTTCAAATTTTTTGTGGTTAAACAGTACAATATATAAATCAAAGTGTACTAGAATTAATCTCTTTCTTTAAAAAATTAATTATGTAAAAAATTTTTTTAAATAATTTTTTTTAATTTATAAAAAGTAATTATTTTTTTATAGTGGTATTTTGTTCTGAAATTGCTTCGAACTAGTACATAATGTTACAAATATATTTGTTAAGGCATGGTAGAAATTTTAAATACATAGCTTCAATAGATCATTAATAATTAATAGTACCTAACTAAACCCCTGTTCGCCCATTTAAAATACATTGGACAAAAAAGTGCGGATCTCCCCTTAAAGTATTGGTTTAGTAAAAATGTTACGATTTGTAATTAAAAAACAAACAAAATATATGATTTTCAATTTGAGAGACAACCTTGAAATTTCATGTTCTTTGTTCTATCACGGATAATCATGTCAAAAAGAATTTAACTGTAGGAGAGACAGTAATCTCTCATGGAAAGGTCATATTAGTAAACTGAAGAAAAAGTTGTGTAAACATTCTTGCGAAAATTCTATTTTTTAAGAGATGTTTGTCCAGAAAACTTACTGATCACAGGCCGCCATGCATTGGTTGGATCTAAAATAAATTACGAAATTAGTTGTTGGGGATGAACGTATTCATTGTTAAAGGATAACTGGGCATTGTTAAAGCCAGTTTCTCTATCATAAAAGGTAATCATTAGAATTATTCCTATGAAACCTACGTTTCAATACTCTTAGCCACTTTTTCAAAAGTTTGAAATTCTTCCTTTAAGGCAGTCACAGGCAACCTTTGAATTTAAGGGTCGCGTATATAACTGAGGACCAATTCGGTGGGCGCACCCCTACCCACCCCATCAATGGAAAATAGAAAGATGCGGAGCTGGACGTTGGATATCAATGGTCAATAGCTGGACGTTACAAACATTAACTGACGCTTTATATACCCATGCGCTTACATTTAGCGACGTGAAACACACCGAATCAAGAAAAGCTTTGCAGTATTTTTCATATTAATTTGTGGAAACTTTTTGCATTAGGAGTAGTTCATCAACAATCTGGCATCACACACACCCACGTTAAAACTAACAAAACTTTTAAAAAAATGGTTAAACAGGAACACATTTTAATAAAAATAAATTAAAAACTTACCACAAAAATACTATTTTCATAAAGCGCACAGAAATGTAAAACTTGAAAATATCATATTTAAAACATAAATTAAGGTTTCGGTTCCTTTTATTGAAAAAACTAACTTACACTACTTATTGTATTAGAAAAGAGTAAAATTTGAAACGGGTTGTACTATTTTATAATACAGTACTTCGAAGCAGGTACAATGCGGGTCCGTTCCTACGTTCTAATGAAAAGAAAATTACAAATTAGTTCGCGGGCGCGTCAAACCTTATCGACGGGCGCAGGGTTGCCAACTGGTGCTTTAAGGGATCAGTATGTTTTTAAAGTTCTTAGATTGTTATATATTAGAAGCGATAATAAATATAAATTTGAATATAAAGACTACTATCTATGAAAATTCCATACTGTTGTTGTTCCGCGGCCAAAATTAACTGCCCATCAGCAGTTTTATAGTAGCATAGTAGTGCTCCACACTTCTTTAATTTGCTAATGCCATATGTTAGTCTTGGGGATACTCTAGGTGAATTTCTGAACTCTCTGAAAACATGGTTTGTTTCAGTTTCAAAAACTGAAGAAATTTTAAAAATTGTTGTTTAAAAAAATTAATTAATTAATAACATTATTTAATAGGCCCACAAAAACTCAGAAGGCTGGAAATTAAAAAGTAATGATTAAATATATAAAAGTATAGAAAATATAACAGAAACAATGAGAAAAAGAAGACTATTATTTTTTGGACATTTATATAGAATGGACGACAATAGGTTGACAAAGCATATCTTCGGATATTTGTAGGGGAAGAAGTCAACATCAAGTTGGATTAAAGAAGTCCAAAAGGATTTAGAAAAAAAATAATATACACGCAGAAGAAGCAATTGACAGAGAAATTTTTCCGGCAAAAGTGTTGAAAATGGAGAGAGTCCAGGGTACGAGAGATAAAAACGCAGGTTCAAAGTAGACTGAAAACAGGAAGAAGAGACACAGTGAGAAGATGAAAGAATATTGGAAAAAAGAAAAGAACAAAGAGTAAAGAATTGAAGTTGCCATGTGGTCCTTAGATGGCCGATAAAAGAAAACAAATTGTAAGTTTGTTATATCGTGGAATTGTGTTATTTCTTTTATATTATACCGCAATTTTTATATTGCTGTATTATATCATATTGCATTTCTTTAATGCAGCTTTTGCTGGATTTGTGTTTTTAAATTCAATGATCTTTTTACGTAAATCAATAAATTTATTTGATTTGTCTTTCTGAACCAGCAAGTGATCCTAGATATATTTATGTATGTGAGTAAAGCCCCAACACAATTATTTCTAGAGGGCGTCTATTTTGTTCATCGCTCTATTGTGTTGTTATAATTTTGTGATGAAATAAAGATTTAAAAAAATTAAAAGGCCTACACACGAGATGAGTGGTTGTGTAGCTCAGACAGTGTTTGTTGCCGGCCGAGACTTGTCTGCACGTTGTCGACATGAAGTTCTCTATTACAGTATTCAGAAATCTGATGAATATGTGTTCCAGTTTTCCGGATTCTTCACCCGTTATCTAGTCTTTATGTCAACGTCAGACGTCACAAACAGCGTCTTCCTTACTTTAATCTCAAAGGATGACAATGCAATTTGTTATACACAACATATGTATACACAAAGTATAGACAAGTCTAAGCAGTTTTAGAAATTCATTTGCAATAGATTTGGAAAACAATTTAACTTTTAGGAATTTTTGTTCGAACCGCCTCTCTCCACCAGTGAGCCAATACATTTCTCTTCTCCATTGATACCTTCCTATCCATACTCTGTTAATATTGTTACGACGGTCTAACTGATCGTCGTATGGTACAGTGGAAAAACAAAATTCAAGACACCAGTTACGTCACTAATCACCAGCTTTAATTATCACAATTAAACAGTTTATAATTAACGAGATACCATAATTCCAGTTAGATTTGTACACACGCATTAATAATGTCCACAAAATTATCAACACAATAATTCTTCACTTTGACAAACACTCGATCCGAGCTAGCAAAAATCGCTCACGTAACTGAACTGACAACCCGGCTGCTATGGCTTTATATAGGCCGCGCTGAGGTCCAGTACAGCTTTCCCTCCTTACTTCACGCCGGCTTAATGCGTATCTCAAGCGTCCTTGAACACACTAGAACACCTACTTGAATGAGGCAACACCTGCCACACTGGACGGGGGAGTGGAGAATGTTCTCAGCTGTTCTACGCGGTTCGATACCATACTCGTGACAATATATTATCTCAACGGAATATCCGTTTCGGGAAGTCGTTTTCCTTCAATACCCATTCCGAATCGACTCCAACACTGCCCGATTTGTCATGGCTTCTCAGAAGTGAGTCCAATTTGGCTGGGATCTGAAACTGTAAGTTTTGGCACTATACGGTCATGAAACGTGGCCACATCAGCTGGAGAGAAATAAGATTAGAAGCCTGTGAAGTCGGGTGTTACCACAGAATGTTGAAAATCCCATGGGGTAGGAGAGGTATCAAATAAGGTTGTTCTAATTGTGGCAGCAAGAAGCAGGACACTTTGAAGACAGATATGACTTAGAACAGACAAAATGATTGGACATATAATGAGGCATGTCAGTCTTATAGAAAAGTGGTAAGTCACGTTTAGAAAAACAAGACGTCCATAGACAAGTTCTTCTCGTACAGGAAGGTGAAGAACTTGACGCAGGATAGAAATACTTGGGGAGACGACCTCCTTGACTCAACCGGACCTTATGATGATGATGGACGAGTTACTAGCAGAGTCGGAGAATCGTAACCTGGAAGGTCAGGGACTCTTCCCTAGGGTTATGTTTCCTTACCCGAGGGGAACCAGTTTTGGGCGCCCGGATCGGAGACTGGCGGATAATTACAGCTGCCACATAAATTTCGATACTCATTTTTCTTCAACGCGATATGACATCATTAGATGCACGCAGTTCGATCATGTATAATGAAACAACAATGTCTGTGCCGACTGAGACAGCGATCAAGACTGGTCATGTTATAATCACGTTATGCCAACGGACTATGGTTCACAGGACCAGCACACCTGCAAGAGATTTTCTGACAGTACGGCAGTATGATTAAACTAAGACACAGACAACATCGACGATGGGCGTTCTAACAACGTCTCACAGGACGACAGAAACATATTAAGACGAGTTGAAATCGTCAAACGGCGGACCCTACTTCACCGTGTATCACCCGGGAAAGTGGAAAACTAATTATTTCATTTGTATATTTTTATCCGAAGCAGCGGAGATGAAATTTATAACATCGGTCAAAGGTTGTTCTAAACAAGATCGATTTAGAAATGAAAAGATTAGAGAAGAAATGGAATATACAACTTAAATGAGAAAATAGAGTTGCACAGAAGAAATTGGAAAGACCGTCTGCAGCGTATGGACAATCGAAGACTACCAAAAGCGGCAGGTAGATACAAACCAGCTGGAAAAAGAAGCGTAGGGTAGGGCGACCAAAGAAAAGATGGAAATAAATTCTATGAAGCCGGAACAAGTCACCAAGGCCTAATCCTTGTTGGGGAGGAAGAAGAAGAAGAAAATATATTTATAAAAGAATATTTTAAAGACATTTCTAAACTTTCAAGACATGTTTATGTATAATAAAACTTAAATTCATCAATATTATTAAAGACTTGTAAGCCGAAAGTACGGGGAGGTGTGGGATGTCCGAATAAGCCTTGGAAAGACCAACTCTAGTCTATCTGCTTGGGATAGGAACAAGCCATTTATAGTTTAATCTTTGTTGAAGATGACGATGGTTACTAAAAGACTGTGATTTGAGTATAATTGACATTCCTTGTAAATACAGTAAAAACTTGTAGAATTGTAAACTCCTTGTAAATACAGTAAAACTAAAATTTTAATGTTTGTAAAAGGTTTTAGCAGTATTTTTTAAAGAATATCATTTTAGTTAAGTTTTTAATCAAATTGTAGTTAGCCAATATTAAATAACTGTGAAATCTGTTACTCAGAACTATTTAAACAACTGTATTTTATTTAAATTCAAAATTATTTGATACTAGAACGTCGTATGTTTAAAACTTGTGAAAAGAACAATAAGTAAATTTTATATCTGAAAATATTTATATTGTCAATAAACACACATATTAATCGCTGGACGAAAAACTTTTGCAACCTGTACATATCCCAGACTGTCGTATTGAAATGTATACATATTCGCCCAAACGAATAGAGAACAAAATTGTTTTTACAAATTTTAACAAATTAAACTGAAAAAAATCTTAAACAATCAAGATCGCTGCCGAGTATGGCACTTTCTTTGATTAACCTGTAAATTGGCTTGGCTTGCATTTACATTTTTTCCGCCAATTACAAGAAAACTCGACACGCTAATTAGCAGTTGATTTCTGTCCCGATAATTAAAGGAAATGGACAGACGGACAGCAACGAACGTTTTTAAACGAGGGAAACACGGAAGCAGAAACTGGTATCAAAAAATGGAATACGGTAATTAATGTCGTCGAACTATAAGAAATTACGAACGAATTCTGTCGATTTGAGACGCAAAGAAGAGATACCGGAACCTGCAGAACAAAAAAAATGAGTATAAACGATTCTTCGACTAAGGAGAAGAAAATGTACGAAATATATTCTGTCAGTTGGATCAATAGATTTTATTGACAGAGTGCAATTATTAATATTTTAAACAAACTTAATATTTTAAAATATTATTGATCAATGATGAATAATTCAAATTTCATCTTCTTCTTCTTTTTTTTCACTTCAAGGATTAGGTTATATAAACCTACTCCTCGGACGACACATGTCTCTTCTACCAATGGCTGTATAGTTCAGTGCCGCTTCCGGCAATCGATCCTCTGTCATTCTTTGCAAATTATTCCACCATTGTCTTCTGTAAGCTGAAATAATTTCATTTATGCCCTCTACTTCTAGTTCTGCTCTGATATCCTCATTCCTTATTCAATCTTGCTATGTTTAAAGTTTAAAGTACTTGAAGAAACTGCATTTCAGCACTTTGAATCTTCCCGCATTCCTTTTTTTCCATGACCCTTTCTTAATTTTGGGTGCCTCAGGATCTTAGAGTGCTCACCGATGCCGATAGGTGAGCACTGGAAATACTAAGAAACGTTCGGTATCAGAATAACTGATACAATGCCACCAAATCCTGTTTCAGAAAGAGAAGGGTGAGGACGAATCTCCTGCGCCCCAAAACAAGGGCTTTCGGTTGAGGTATGGTAACCCTGACAGAAGAGTCTCTGGTCCTCTTGGTAGGGGGTTGTGCAACAGGCCAGTAACCTGTTCATGTAAAACTTTATAATACTTGTAGTACCCAAATTTAAATTTGTTAACTGTTATTAAATGATTAATTAAGAAATTATAAAATCAAAAAGTCGAAAATTTAAATATTTATCTTTTAGACTTCAGTTCCACGAGAAGGGGACCGGAGCCGCCCTTGAAGAAGGAACGTAAAGAGTACAGAGTGAGGTGGTTGGGTACTGTGGAAGACGACTTTTAGGTGATTCGTGTTAGACGACGGACGAGGAAAACTGGAAGAGGAAAAAATAACCAAGAAGACAGAGCACATCAAAAATTACTTTTCCGGTTCCCCATCGAGTTTAACGGAAATTATCTGGCCAGTTACGGAAATGGACACGGCCGTGGGTTTTCGTAGCATATTTATAAAATGAATTTTAAACATAATATTTGTTATATTTCTATTCCGTGCATATGAACATATTTGTACTTTTTATATATTTATATTATCATCACACAAATAATTTTGTGTGATGAATTTTTGGTATAAATTACTGATGAAAATAATTACTGTATAACTAAAAGAGAATTTCAAATATTTACTTTTGCTGTAGGACTCCTAGTCAGTAGAAGAATTTTACTAGCGTGCTCCCTGAGCTGCAGAGCTCGCTCACTATTTTGAAAGAAGTACATTTATTATTACATAAATTTCAGTATTAGATAACTTTCAATTATGGGAAACATTACAAAATTCCGATTAATATAACA
The DNA here is from genome assembly GCA_034769895.1 of Magicicada septendecula. NCBI lineage: Eukaryota > Metazoa > Arthropoda > Insecta > Hemiptera > Cicadidae > Magicicada > Magicicada septendecula. The sequence continues at coordinate 152,008,178 of CM068373.1, forward strand.
GTAAATGTAGAGCACACAATCATACAACATACACTAAAAATTCAAAACATTCGGCTTTGGGTCTGACACCATTCCTGTTATCCCTGAATAACATTCCTGTTATTCTGACACCCTGTTGGATTTTCACAACTTTATTTTATTTTATTTTTTTTTGATCCTGAGGTACAAAAATTTTGAAATTTCCAGACGTCACACTACATTCAGACGTTAGATAAAATTCTCTTTAATTTGATACTTCACATAATTTTTCACCCATTTTTCGAGCCCTGACTTCCAAAAAAATTTGATGACATTTTGAAAACTAAACACTGTATTCAGATTGTGATTTAAATTCTCTTGAACACGATATGCCACAATTTGCAATTTGCAATTTGATTTGGGAGTATGCGATTTTTTTTACAATTTTATCTCCTCATATTTTTGTAGGGATCAATCTCAAAAACAATAGTATTTTTATGGTAAAATTATGGGCACGTATGTCAGGTTTTACAAAAATCGTGTTCAAACGTTATCGTGAGATACCCCAAATAGACAGATAAACAGACAGGCAGACAGTCAAATGCCAAACGGTCGAGTCAAAACTGAGAAGTAACTTCGCTCTTTCAATTAAAAAAACCATTAATATCGGTTAACATGAAATGTGACTCAGAGCCCGATCGTTGCTTCTATTTTACAATTACAGTTTGTACGGTTAACACGAAAGTTTTAACCTACAGAATATCGGCTAACACGAAAAATTTTGTTACAGCAATTTTGTTGCTGGCCTTCAAAAGCTGCATAATAAATAAATTCGTACATGCACGCCCCAAGACAGTGGAAGTTAAAAACTGTGAAAGTAATGGTGCCGATGAATTTGAAACGGAAAATTTCAGAGAAAATTTACGAGTTCTTACCACTACCGAAATATTTTTGTTGGTGCCTCGTGTTTGTCGATATTTAGAATCCAACATTGAAATTGTTCTAAGGCTTTCAAGGCCAGTATCAGTTGTACAAGAAGAGTTTACCGGGCTGTTTGGCCTTGGTCTACGGTTTAAAGACAAACCAAAAGTTTCGACACCACCACTGGCTGCCATGATCAGTGAAATTAAAAGAATTCAAAACCTCTTGAACGTGGGTTGTTCTCGTCAGGCCCACAGTACTGTGCCTGTACGGTACAGCGCTTGTACAGTACGGGCCTTTACCACAGTACTGTGCCTGTATGGTACGGGCCTTTTCCACAGTACTGTGCCTGTACGGTACAGGCCTTTACCACAGTACTGTGCCTGTATGGTACGGACCTTTACCACAGTATTGTGGCTGTACGGTACGGGCCTTTAACATAGTACTGTGGGCCTGACGATAACAACCCACATTCAGGAGGTCTTGAATTCTTTGAATTCCACTGATCATGGCAGCCAGTGGTGGTGTCGAAATTTTTGGTTTGTCTTTAAACCGTAGACCACAGCCAAACAGCCCGGTAAACTCTTCTTATACAACCAACATTGAAATGCTTGACCACATTGATAAATTAGAACAATTTGTTGAAAATTAAGTAGTGCTGAATTGTGTGCAAAAAAATAACAGAATATTTTAAAAATAATTGAACATTTTCACTGTAGGAACTTTAAAAGACATACTACATTACCACCCAAAAAAATCTAAATCTAAGACTAAGTTAAGAACAGCTACAGTTGGTGTATGCCAAGTTTTAAGAAAAATTATCCATATTTTTCCCACAAATTAACCAGACATTTTTTAGGAGGATAAACAAAACGTTTATATATAATTACCTTTTGATTATTATTTACTACTATACTTTAATACACAATACACTAAGTAATCTACGCAGTATTTGTTCATTTATCTCAGTTTGTACCACTTTTTGTCCATTTAATACGAAATTCTGTTAACACGAAAAAAACAGCTGGTGGTCATGAACGTTTCCCACCGTATACAGAATACTGTAAACAAAAACAGCTGGTCCCCGTCATGAACGTTTCCCACCGTATACAGAATACTGTAAACAAAAACAGCTGGTCCCCGTCATGAACGTTTCCCACCGTATACATAATACTGTAAACAAAAACAGCTGGTCCCCGTCATGAACGTTTCCCACCGTATACAGAATACTGTAAACAAAAACAGCTGGTCCCCGTCATGAACGTTTCCCACCGTATACAGAATACTGTAAACAAAAACAGCTGGTCCCCGTCATGAACGTTTCCCACAGTATACAGAATACTGTAAACAAAAACAGCTGGTCCCCGTCATGAACGTTTCCCACAGTATACAGAATACTGTAAACAAAAACAGCTGGTCCCCGTCATGAACGTTTCCCACCGTATACATAATACTGTAAACAAAAACAGCTGGTCCCCGTCATGAACGTTTCCCACAGTATACAGAATACTGTAAACAAAAACAGCTGGTCCCCGTCATGAACGTTTCCCACCGTATACATAATACTGTAAACAAAAACAGCTGGTCCCCGTCATGAACGTTTCCCACCGTATACAGAATACTGTAAACAAAAACAGCTGGTCCCCGTCATGAACGTTTCCCACCGTATACAGAATACTGTAAACAAAAACAGCTGGTCCCCGTCATGAACGTTTCCCACCGTATACAGAATACTGTAAACAAAAACAGCTGGTCCCCGTCATGAACGTTTCCCACAGTATACAGAATACTGTAAACAAAAACAGCTGGTCCCCGTCATGAACGTTTCCCACAGTATACAGAATACTGTAAACAAAAACAGCTGGTCCCCGTCATGAACGTTTCCCACAGTATACAGAATACTGTAAACAAAAACAGCTGGTCCCCGTCATGAACGTTTCCCACCGTATACAGAATACTGTAAACAAAAACAGCTGGTCCCCGTCATGAACGTTTCCCACAGTATACAGAATACTGTAAACAAAAACAGCTGGTCCCCGTCATGAACGTTTCCCACCGTATACAGAATACTGTAAACAAAAACAGCTGGTCCCCGTCATGAACGTTTCCCACAGTATACAGAATACTGTAAACAAAAACAGCTGGTCCCCGTCATGAACGTTTCCCACCGTATACAGAATACTGTAAACAAAAACAGCTGGTCCCCGTCATGAACGTTTCCCACCGTATACAGAATACTGTAAACAAAAACAGCTGGTCCCCGTCATGAACGTTTCCCACCGTATACAGAATACTGTAAACAAAAACAGCTGGTCCCCGTCATGAACGTTTCCCACCGTATACAGAATACTGTAAACAAAAACAGCTGGTCCCCGTCATGAACGTTTCCCACCGTATACAGAATACTGTAAACAAAAACAGCTGGTCCCCGTCATGAACGTTTCCCACAGTATACAGAATACTGTAAACAAAAACAGCTGGTCCCCGTCATGAACGTTTCCCACAGTATACAGAATACTGTAAACAAAAACAGCTGGTCCCCGTCATGAACGTTTCCCACCGTATACAGAATACTGTAAACAAAAACAGCTGGTCCCCGTCATGAACGTTTCCCACAGTATACAGAATACTGTAAACAAAAACAGCTGGTCCCCGTCATGAACGTTTCCCACCGTATACAGAATACTGTAAACAAAAACAGCTGGTCCCCGTCATGAACGTTTCCCACAGTATACAGAATACTGTAAACAAAAACAGCTGGTCCCCGTCATGAACGTTTCCCACCGTATACAGAATACTGTAAACAAAAACAGCTGGTCCCCGTCATGAACGTTTCCCACCGTATACAGAATACTGTAAACAAAAACAGCTGGTCCCCGTCATGAACGTTTCCCACCGTATACAGAATACTGTAAACAAAAACAGCTGGTCCCCGTCATGAACGTTTCCCACAGTATACAGAATACTGTAAACAAAAACAGCTGGTCCCCGTCATGAACGTTTCCCACAGTATACAGAATACTGTAAACAAAAACAGCTGGTCCCCGTCATGAACGTTTCCCACCGTATACATAATACTGTAAACAAAAACAGCTGGTCCCCGTCATGAACGTTTCCCACCGTATACATAATACTGTAAACAAAAAAATAAAAGTTCAGAATAAACGCGTACACGTTAATCAAGAGGATGGTACACGTTCCTACTGGCAGTCAGGTAACAGGAAAAATAATAATAAAGACTTTGTTTACGTCAAAGACAAGACAGAGTCGATTCACAATCAGCGTAACTGAATTACAAAATTAACCTCAATTGAACTACACAATTACAGTAATTTTGTTAAATTTCTTGAAAATTTAAATTGCCTTTATTTTTGTCATTATATTTTTCTTTACATTTTTTTGGGTTTTGCTAAGATTAACTTTGTTAATCCGTTAACACGGAGGAAACGCACACAGAAGAATGTTAAAGTTGCTATTTGTTTCCCGTTTAATTACTAACGTTACGTATTCGAAGTATTATTCCGGTGCAGGCCGCTTCCAATATGTCTTCATAGTCTATGTTTCACCCATATTACAACGAGTATGTTCAGGTCTATGTTAAGGATTAACATTGTGCTAACGAAACCTTGTAGTATATTTTGTAACCTATCTTACACTGAATTATTTCAATTATTTTATAGCTAATTGTAAATAATGAATAATTAAAATAATAGTAAGCGTATAACATTTTATTACAAAATTTAATTATGAACTTTTACATACAAAAGGAATCGTTGTTCGTAAACACTTTTTTTTTGCATTTTATACCGTATCAAAGCTTAGAATCGAGTGACGGTTTCGATGCCTACGCAAATGCAACGCCATTAAGGAGGCAGCGGAAGGAAATACGTCATCTCTGTTCCGGCTTGGCGTTTTATTTCTTAGGCGGCTTCGTATGGTGACGAGTGAAACGCGGGGGAGGAATGCTTTGTGTTTCAACCCTCCGCAAGGCTTTTGAAATATTGAACATGAAAAATCTATTCGTTACGTAGCCGACTTTTATTGCCTAAGTAGAAATAATGGATAAAATTAATGCTCTTCCTTCGAACCGTGACGTAACAATAACATTTTTAATTTAATCTTTACTAGGTTTCAAATCAGCTTATTGTTTTCGTATAGCTTAGCTACAGCGCTATAGACAATGCATATTCTACGGAGTTGCTACGTTTTGCATCAAATAAACTACAAAAAGCTATGAAATTTTTGACTTAAAATATTTTTTTATTAACGGATTACATCTGTCGGCTGTAAGGTTTGATCGAAGGATCACTCAGATAGGACCATGTAACCTAAGAAAGTAGTTATGACTGCTTAAATGTCGATAGGTACATTTCATTTACTATAGTAAACACAAATCTACAAACACGAGAAAAAACAAAATAAATTGAAAACCCCTAGTAAAAAGAATGGTAAAATTGAGTGCTACATTAGTACAGGAAAAATAGATATTATTCGGAAAAAATATTGCCCCAATACTTTCTTGAGCGAAAAAGGTAGATTTTGGCTATTTTATGAATCTAGAGAGTCCAGAGCGAAATCCCACCTAGGGGTAGTTTTATAAGGGTTGGGAGGGGTGAAAATACGGTTTCTGGGGAATAACCTTTTAATGGTTAATTTTTTAAAAAACGTTCCAAACAAAAGTGGTAGATTATGAAATTCCACGTATTTGGTTTTTTGTACGACTTTCTACGACGAAAATTGAGAGAGATATGAAGTTTTAAAAAGTATTTTTCGAGATTTTGAAATAGCGCACTTTTGCGCGTGCGCTGTTTGCGTCCCAATTAAAAAATAATTCGTTTATCAAAAAAACAAAAATACTTATTCTTCAATGTTTAGTTCTCTACAATTTAAGCCTTCATTTATCCCGATACGACGAAAATTGATAAATATGCGAAATAAAAAATATATATAGATCGCGAAAGTTTAAAAGAAGCGCATCGCCGTTTCAGCAATTTGAGAAGTCTGATGACATAATTAACAAGTAATTACTATTAGTTTATTTAAGAAACATTATGACGAGTAAAATATAGTAGGTTTTAGATTATTTTTACAGATTTATGTTTGCCAAATAATACAAATTTTTACACGAATAGGCTATTATCAACATTATTGTTAATTAATTGTTATAAATAAACAGCAAAATGGTAATTCTTATTATTATAAGAAAGTACATACAATTAGCTGTAAAATGAGCGCAAGGACGTTTCTTTTCAACAAAAACTGTGTCGATATTATGACGGTTTCAATGTTGGTCAAAACCAGGTGAAAAGGGTAGTTACTCTGAAAAAATGCTTCTGACACCCCAAAAAAAAGGTGTAGGGAGAAAATATCTGGCAATTTTTAAGCTTAAATATAACATAATTAATTGCAAAAGTTAATTTGAAAAAATATTAATAAACAAAAATTTCATGAAATTTTAAAAATTGTCGCAAGTGTTACACATAATCGAACAAGGTACTCCAGCTTTAACGCAGCTTCACATATTTGTTCCGCAACTTGTTTTTGTGCATTTGCACGATATTAAGTCCATGACTGTACTAGGAGCAGCCTGCAAAACCGTTTTTACGGGTTGGAGAATGCCATCTTTTCTCTTCTGGATTTTTTTTATTATTCAACCAAAGTTGGATTTGATAGTAACATAGATAAGAATGTCGTTGTGCAGCCGCAAAAGTCGGGGGATAATTTTCTAATTTTGCCTTGACATTCTTTATAGAATTTTGAAAAATTTTATAACAATAACTATCTAAAGAAATGTCTGTTTTTGCTCCATATAAGTCAAGAAATATCTTTTCACCAGCCTTTGCGATTTCTATTTTTGTAGCATCAGACGTATTAAAAGAATTTATTTAAAATTGCAATGCAACATTTTTAACATCTGTACTTAGCAGAGAAATAATATTTTTTTTACCTTTACTGTAGATACCACTAGTAGTATCACGCCCACTAAATGTATGAGCAAGCATAATAAATTGATTGAAATTTGGATACTGAAGTTGCAATTTTTTTGAAGAAAATAATTTAGCCTTTCCTCTTCCCATTTTGGGTTTATAAAATAGATATCATCGTCTAATGGAGTTAATGCAGTAAGAATGACAAACAACTAAATCGATATCTTGTCCAACTACAGCAGTTTTATATCCTTCTGATGACTTTTCTATTGCAGTACGTACAATTAAACTATCAGCATCTCCATTAGCTTGATCCCATTTGCAATTATTTTCTTGTAGTTTTGTTTTAAGTATGTTTATCTATTATTTTTTATTGTCAACATTTGCAAGAAATTTTTCTTAACTACCATAAGTAACGGTTTTTGACATGATAATGTCTTTTAGCTGGACATCGTTTGAAACTTTCTGTAACATTTTATTTACCGTCACGCTGTATGACGTCATCGTTGCATGACGTCATTGGGATTGTTGTAAATAAAGGTTTGTTTTGATACGTCGCAATATATATATATATATATATATATATATATATTATAACAAATTATATATTTTATATAATTTGAATTTGTGGAGCCCGAAGATCTTGGAGCGCCAAAATGTAACAAATTATATAATACAAATAAAAATCTATTTTGTGTTTGAATAGCCCCACATTGGAAGCGACAAAATTTAACAATGCAATTTTTATTTGAGGAGCCCCCCGTTCTTTGGGACGCTAAATGTAACACATTAACCCTTATGTGCAATTTAATTTGTACATTAATTTAACTCATACACTCTATATACCATTACTAACAACGTGTATGAATAATTGGGGTGTAGGTGTAATTATAATAAGAGTAACTCTTTTTACGAATTGTAATATGCTTCATTTATTATTTGAAACAAACAAACAAGAATATTATAATAATATGAAAATCATGATTAATACGCCATGTGATCTTCATTATCGATGGTTTCAAAGTGTCTTTACTATTCGTGTCAACATTACAAACATATCTTAAATTCTAAATATTATATTACTTATCGTATATAGACTTTTCGTCAATATGATAATGTTTCTTGCTTGTTCAATCTAAATGTGTGCTTATTTAAAAGTTATTACTGCATTCTTATTCTATCTTTCTTAATACCTTTGTATGGCTTTAAAAAATCATTTTAGCACATTTAATTTATTACTATAAATGACTCTATGTTATGTGCTTTTATCAAGAAAAGTTAAATAATTCAATTACTAATTTCAGTGACTCTACGTTATGTTCATTACAAAAAATAATTAAATAACCTTTTTTGATTACATATTAATTACATTGAATTTTATTTATATCTACATACTTATTATTTATGTTTACAAAAATTGTTTTGACTTTTAGAGTCTCTCAATGTCTTTCTCTTTGAAAATTATGTATTGGTTTTTCGTCACCTTAATTTCCGTAGAGTGGTCCCATGTCCTCCAGTGATTCCTTCGGTCTTCTCCTCCTGGATGTCCTCTTGTCCTCACTGCTCGTCCTCTCGTCTTTCGTCCTCCACGGTACATTAACTGCTGTAGACTATGATGACATGTTACTCTGGATCAGTAGCCGTTAATATAGAAACGTCTCCAGTCCTCTGCATCTCCTTCCTCTGCTAGTCGTGCTCTCGTACTCTGTCAGGAGTTGATGTTCTTAGATGTCGACTGTTTGTTGACGTACGACGATTTCTTCGTTACAGTATTTTTTTATTATTGTTTTTATTACTTCAAATAAAAAAAAAAAATTACCGTGATACTTTATAAGTTCAGTTACAAAATCGTACTGATGTTAGATTTTAAATCTAACTTCGTCCAAAAAGTTTAAAAAATTCGCGTCACGGACCGGCATAGCGTACCGCCGCGACTATGGTTTGTTAAGAGAGAGCGATTAGCTCTCCTGGGCTTCTATTTATATCCACACAGAAAACTGCACCTGTCGATTCAGGAATCAGCCTGTCGACATTTGAAACATGGTGTGACAGTCCCCACTCTCGTCTCATTTCACATAATTGCACTTTTTTTGCCAATCGCACTGTTTAACGCGGATTTCACGTTGCTAAAATAGCATCTCATTTAATGACTTATGAGATGTGCAATTCTCATGATGCTCACACTACTAGTATAATTATGATGCATTAAAAATCGCACTGTACTCGCATTGATTGTCCGAATTACGTACAATTCGCACTGCACTCGTGTCCGATTTTTACATATTTTTAGAAGTTTTTACCTTCTCACTAACATTTATGGTCTTCTTAAAAATAATTATTTTCTTAATTTGTCATTTACTTGAGGGGTGAGATTGCAACTTTCAGGGTCAGACAGGATTCACGCACACACATTATTTACTTGTATACACACATGCAGTGGTAATCGCGTGATGTTTGCCTGTTGGTTCCTGCTTGAAAACCAGCTTCCAATCTCACACCTGCTCGTCTATTATATATTATTGAAATTAACTAAAATATTTACAATATATTATGTATGCGCCTTACAGCCTTTGCTTGTATTGTCGCAATATATATATATATATAATGTGTTAAAAATAATATCACTGCAAACAATTAAACCAGATTTATAAAGCGTCCTGAAAGTTTAAAATCAAGTGTTAGCACTTTTTACCAGCCGGGAATCGTTAACTAAAACCGCGACCGCTAACATGCTAACGTCGTCGCAAATTAAAGACCTAACAAGCAAACAACACTGCACAGCTAAATTTTGTAAATAAAAAAAGATGCACTGTTTGAAAATGTTTTAGAGTTTAATGTCCCTATAAGGCGAAATACACTGCTGCTGGTATATAGTAACCATAACGTGGCGACTGACTAAAACAGCGTTCGACAATGGATAGCAGCGACGAGAAGGCTCAGATCAAGAAACGACAAAATGCCGAGCGAGCAAGAAAGTATCGGGAACGAAAGAAGCTCGAGAAGGAACAGCAACGAGCGGCTGCTTTCGGCGGTGAAGCTTCGGTACCAGCGACCCCATCGCAACTAAAACGAAAGCAAGATGACTTGATGCGCGAAGAATTGAACAAGTACTTAAACGCAACATTTGCGCAAAAGAAACAATCAGTCAGTCAGTAACCATAATAATGTTGCGTTTAGCTGGCGGCTGAAAGACACTATCATGCTCTTAAGCTTTTACCATTTGGAAAACGGTACTGTACCTTTTTTTCGGTTATGTCAAATCCTGGTGCTGTTACGTTGTATCTACGAGTTTGTTCGCATATCTTAATACTGTCTTCATCGTCATATCCGTCGAATACAACTATTGCATTTGCATAGCTGTCCTTAATGTATTTTACATATAGAGAACAAAGGTCACCATAACTTTGTCCCTTTTTTATTTTCCATCCCACATAATTTAGTAAAAAGCCTCGATCTATAACGAACATTTGTACATTTTTTTTACAACTTATATCGGTTGTTTTTAGTTCGTCATATAATGCAGATTTTACATTTGTTCTCATACCTTGATTACTGAATAGAGACAGTAGGTATGGTGTTATTTCATATTTAAAATACGACTTGAAATCAGTAATATTGTCTTTCATAGCTAACATTCTTTGATATAATAATAAGAATTATCATTTTGTTGTTTATTTATAACAACTAATTAACAATAATGGTGAAAATAACTTATTCGTGTAAAAATTTGTATTATTTGGCAAACATAAATCTGTAAAAATAATCTAAAACCTACTATATTTTACTCGTCACAATGTTTCTTAAATAAACTAATAGTAATTACTCGTTAATCATGTCATCAACTTCTCAAATTGCTGAAACGGCGATGCGCTTCTTTTAAACTTTCGCCTCTATATATATTTTTTATTTCGCATATTTATCAATTTTCGTCGTATCGGGATAAATGAAGGCTTAAATTGTAGAGAATTAAACACTGAAAAATACGTATTTTTTGTTTTTTCGATAAACGAATTATTTTTTAATAGGGACGAAAACAGCGTACGCGCAAAATTGCGCTATTTCAAAATCTCGAAAAATACCTACTTTTTAAAACTTCATATCTCCCTCAATTTTCGTCGTAGAAAGTCGTACAAAAAAACAAAATACGTGGAATTTCATAATCTACCACTTTTCTTTGTAACATTTTTTTATAAAATTAACCGTTAAAAGGTTATTCCCCCAAAACCGTATTTTCACCCCACCCAACTATTATAAAACTACCCCGAGGTGCGATTTCGCTCTGGACTCTTTAGATTAATAAAATATAAGCTAAAGTCTACCTTTTTTAGTCACAAAAGTACCGGGCCAATTTTATTCCCGAAAACATCTTTTTTTCGTCTATTTTTCCTGTACTACATGTGTCTGTACGTAAATTATTATATGCATATGTAATAACGACTTATTAAACTATATGTCGGGCTGATACCACAATTTAATATAAATATTGTTACTAAACTAGAGCCCCCGTGGGTTCGATTCTCTGGCACACCATAAGCAAGAAAGCAAAGGGCAAATTCATACTTCTGTAAGAATTCATGTAACTGTAGCAATGAAGTGTTAAGAGAAGTTTTTCTAGATCTAAAATGTATGAAATCTTGCATTCGTAGGACAATGAGTCAAGAAAGCTAGGTAATCAACTGAAAGCTAGGTAGCCGAAGAATTTGAATTGAAGGAACGATAGCAGACTTTGCCAGGCTGAAGACACGACAAACAATATATGTAACTTACTAAGTTTATATTTAACTCTCAATGCAGCGAACGTCGATTTTGAGACGATGTTGCCCAACTTTAAGGTGCCAACGTCTCAAAATCGGATTTGTTCTCCCATCTCAGCATTTCGTTGTTTTTTGTTTGTTTGTAGCTGACTAGATTGCATCACATTCTTATACAATACGTTCAGAATGTTGTAGGGAAATTTTGGTATATAATACGGTAATTTGTTTCTGTTAGTTTTGCTTAAAGAGTATTCCAAAATTATCGTCACACAAAAAGTTTTATTGGTTATATTGTATGTACTTACTGTAAAGTGTGTTTGTTTACATTGCATTTTTAAGTGTTTTAACTGTGTTTGGTTTGATATTTTAAAGTAACTGTGTTCACTGTGTATTTAAACAAACTGTTGCCGCTTAGAGGGTTAAAGTTTGTTGTTAGTTATTTCATTGTTGTCAATTATTCTGTTTCCACTGTACCCACGACGGTGTGTGCGATCGTCGTATCAGTAATTTAAAGAAAGCTTTAAAAACCAAGTAGTCATTGCACATGCTAATGAAAAATTGAGTTTAATTGACGAATGCAGTTGAAAAAAAATCAGAATTTAGTAACGAAAATATTAATTAGACACAAACAGCAGTTATAAATCAACATAAGGGCATTATTATACAATAATTCAAGTTAAATCGTACAACACACAACAATATATGTGTCAACGTCTACAGTTTTACACTAATTAACACAATAATCACTTTGGAAATCTCAAAATTTTAGATCCCAGAGCCCAAAAAGAGATTAAAAATTTGAAAGATTTTGTAAATTCAGAAGGGTATCAGACTAAAAGGAATTGTAACCCAAATCCGAATGTTTTGCATTTTTTAGTGTTTATTGTATGATCGTGTGCTCTACAATTGTTATGTTACTAAATAGTGATCAAGATTTTTGTAATTTTTTTCCATAATTGAAAAATCATCTAATATTGAATTTACGTAATAATAAGTTTACTTCGTTCAAAATAGTGATCGAGTTCTGCAAGTCAGGGAGCTTACTATATTGTTACAATTACATAGAGTAAATACTTTGTCACCTATTCTTAACACCTCCTTCGTTTCGTCAGTAGGCGAGGGGGAGGCCTGAATCCCGAGTAAATGTGGCACTGATTTTTAACTTCTGAGCCGACTAGTCCAACGGCGATACATTGATTAGTAGAACTAAATCAAAGTGTCGCTGTCCCACCTCACGCTGCTGCCTTAGAGAAATGTCCGTTTCCCGGCCTTAGACACGTGAACAAATCACTAAACTGAACCCACTTCCTTCTCGTCGACGTCGCCACGTCCAATTTTTAACTTAATCGGGGCGGGGGGTCGGTTGCCAGCCCCCCCCCCCCAGTAGGCTAGAAACCGGTAGCAGCATTAGCTAGGACTATGGAGGAGTTACGGTGGGATTCTCGGCAACACCGAATATTCAAAAACAAAATATTTGTTACAGTTACTTTTATTACTTTTAAATAGGGTTGCCTCCGCTAAAATGAACTCCTAGGTACAACCTGGACACGAAGCTCGTAGGCCTACATTTAAAATGACAAAAATCCGACACGTATGTTGTCATTGGTATAATAAAATTATTAGTTGTTGAAATAAAAATAATTTTCAATATCATTTGGTTAAAAGGAAACAAAATAGTTTTTCAAATACAGTTAGCATATACTGATATAAAAAATTGTGTACTTTTACAATTAACATTAAGGTTAAGTAAAAGGAAGCTACTGTTATTACCAAATCCAATCAATTTCTTAACAGAAACGATACGTCAACTAAATACGAAACAGTTATATGTAAAAAAATAATACATTAATATCAAAATAACTAAAAAGGTGAAAATACATAATTGCTTTTCTTTTTTTTTAAAGCGATAATTACTACATTTTTATGTGTCCGCTTTCAAGATCTTTCTTAACTTTCAGCTTCCTTGATTAAGACTTACAAGTCTTAATCATTAGTCATTAGTTTTCCTTATTTTTTTTTTTTAATGAGAGATAACCCTTCTTGTAGTGCATCAATAAACAAGCAATTACGTGTTGGCATTTTGTAATTATAAAGTACGTAATAAACTAAAAATAAAAGCTATGAAGGTGTTTTTATATAATACAAAGATCATAGCCTAAAAAACACATGTGTACTGACAAACTATGTGTATTTGATTCTGAACCTAGTTAATATGTTTCATAAAATCAGCGTACCAACCGTTTTTTAAGTACTGATAAAATCCCAGAGTTGAACAAAAATTATCCCCTCCCCCAGCACTTTCCCACTCACGTGCAAAAACGAGACGTCCGGGAAAACCCGAACGGAAAACAATCCTATTTTAATACCTGTCCATAAATGTTGCCAGTTCTATCAGCTGCTCACAACTAAACTCTCTCTCTCTCTCTCTCTCTCTCTCTCTCTCTCTCTCTCTCTCTCTCTCTCTCTCTCTCTCTCTTACACGCGCGCGACACGACCGCAACAATCGATGGTCTGTACACGCATTGTAACATCTTGACTTAGCAGTCAGAGATCGGGTAATTACCGGTGACAGACATATTAGGGGCGCATGTTACTGATAACAGGCCAACGACAAGCGTCAGTCCATCGTGAGAGGGTTATTGATCTCTCTAATTATCTCTCACAACTCTCTCATATTCTCACTGTCTCTGCTGTTCTTATGATACAAATATGTGAATATCTATGTATATTTATTACTTACTCATTTCTCATCATCTCCGCATATTTATTATTTATTTATTCATGTTCTCCCTTTGCCCCTCTCTCTTCTCTCTCTCTCTCTCTCTCTCTCTCTCTCTCTCTCTCTCTCTCTCTCTCTCTCTCTCTCTCTGTCAGTCTGCATGATGTATGTCTATACTCTCACCCTCATTCTTCCATTTGTATTTAACTTTTATTTATTTCTCCCTTTAGTATCCGAGATTTAATCAAAAGGTTAGTGCAATTTTTGAGTTCTCACATTAAAAATATTCAACTGAAAAAAAAAACAAATTTTTTCCTAAACGTTGGTATAATGTATGTGACAGTTGTCCAAAGCTTAGTTGCTTTGGATTGATAGTTATGAATATAACTCTGTTGGATTCAGTTAATTGAATAACTTGTACTGTATTTCGTGTATTAGGTGATTTTTGAAGATCTTACAATACACGGTCAAATAACCTTCACTCAACATTACCTACATAATGAGACAAACTGGTGTTATGTGGTTAAAATATTGCAAAGGCTAAGTCTAGTATGCAAGAACGATCGGTTCATAAATGGTACAAATGCTTCCAATAGAATCGTTAATCAGTTGAAAATGACGACAATAAGATGAACATCGTGGATTTATGTTGTACAAATTCTTACCACTAATAAACGTTAGGCTACTATAGTTAGCATAATGCTGGAAATCATTCACTATTGCTGATGTAATAACATTTATCCAAAAGGCAATGGATGAATTAAAACAAGAAACCATAAATCCATGTTGGAGTAACTTATGGAGTGAAGTCGTGAATGATTTTAGAGGCGATCAATCTATCGATACAGAGGTGGGAAAAATCATTCGCCTTGCTAGAAAAGCTGGTGGAGAGGGAATTGTCGATATGACTGATGAAGACGTGGAATAACATCGAGAAATGTTGACAAGTGAAGAATTAGTAGACCTTGTTAAATCATCATCAGTCAAAAATGAAGATGAGGAAGAAGAAACAGAACAAGCAAAGTAAACATAAAAAATAATTGAGGATATGTTTCGGATTGTACAGACCCTAAAGGAAGAAGTCACTGATTACGATCCTATAATGGAATGCAGCACTAAAGTACCCGTAAAATCACCGAAGCGTTAGAACTGCTCCAGTAAATGTTTGATAAGTTTGAAAAGAAAGAAACTGCAACTTTCATCCACATTTTACCACATTCATATCCAGGGCCGGATTAGAAGCGCATGGTACCATATGCTGGCATCAGACTGGTGACCCCCCCCCCCCCCCGATTCAATATTCAACCTTTTATCCATTATTTACGCTGATAAATGGCATACACAGTTTCGAAAGTTAACAATTATTTTAATAAACTCTCAAATCACGACAAATATTTAGCTAAATAGTCATTACAATGAGCATAATAGTATTTAAACTTTGAAAATACCAATCGATCCAATTTTTTTCTTGATTTTGCGTTAACTAGTCTTGTTTAATTTCTTCTAAATCGAGCGATTCAAGTATCTCGCTTTCAGCATTCAACCTTGCTAACGAAGATAATCTCTCATCTCCCATAGTTGAACTCAACACAGAAAATGATCTTTCAGATTCGCAGTTAGCTATTGGAATCGTAAAAAGCAGACGATAAGCAATGTATATATTCAGAAATACATCGATCATTTTACAATCTATAATCCAGTTTAATACTTTGAGCGGACAAACTGTAGTATCACGGAATCTATCAACTTCATTTGAACGATTTGAAAAAACCTCTTTCTTGAAATTTTACTCGTGGCACAAAGCGCTTCAATTCTATTACAAGTTCATTATTCAGATCATTCGTGTAAACGTCTATAAGAGCTTTCGCTTGATTTTCCAACTCGAAACTCTCCATGGTTAATAACTAAGTAAGAAAACCACACAATTGCATAATGTGACCATAAACTTTGCTTCGCTTAGTCAATTCAGCTGGATGGTACCCCCTCTCTGACAGTTGAGACCCTGGTGCCCGGTGCTACAACATATCCTAGCGTTTTGGATAATCCGCCACTGCTTATGGTTTATTAACGAAGTCTTGTTTAACGTCTTTTAAATCGAGCGATTCAAGTATCTCGCTTTCAATATTCAACCTTGCTAACGGAGATAATCTCTCATCTCCCATAGGTAAACTCAACATATTTTTAATGCGTTTTAATACAGAAAATGGTCTTTCAGATTCGCAGTTAGCTACTGGAGTCGTCAAGAGCAGACGATAAGCAGTGTATATATTCGGAAATACATCATTCATTTTACAGTCAATAATCCAGTTTAATACTTCGAGCAAACAAGCTGTTGTATTGTTGTTCGAGCGAAGTATCGGATTGTTCAAATCCGAACGATTTAAAAAAAAACCTCTTTCTTACAATTTCACTCGTAGAACAAAGTGTTTCAATTCTGTTAGAAGATCGTAAATAAAATCGATCGAGTAAACGTCTATAAGAGCTTTCGCTTGATTTTCCAACTTGACACTCTCCACGGTTAATAACTGCGTAAGGAAAACCAACAGTTGTGTAATATGATCATAAGCTTTGCTTCGCTTAGTCAATTCAGTTGGATGGTGCCCTCTCTGACAGCTGGGTCCCTGGTGCCCGGTGCTGCAGCATACCCTAGCCTTATGGATAATCCGCCTCTGCACGTGTCTACAATTGACAATCCCCAACCATCCACATGGCCTGATCCTAACATTATCCAACCATCGGCATCGTCTGTTGCTTCTCCGTTCAAAGTGCCAGGATCACCCAAAGCAGATGATCATTCTTCTGACGATTTTTCGTCAGAATATCAATAGACTAGCTTAACACAACGTTACAATGTCTATAACATCTCCTCATTTCGTCACATTATCGTAGGCATTGTATCATGGTTGTATATCACCGCAGAAACAGCGGAGGACGGGGAAACCGGTGAGATATATATTAGTGTAATTATATAAAATAATAATAATAATAAATAATATAATAACAGTTATGGTATAATGTAGAGTTTGAGTTAAATCATCATGTAGTAGCCTATACAGAATGTTCACAAATGGTCGTCCAAAATGTCGGTAACGTGTTCCTTACATAATTACAAGAAAAAAATTTCCTGTAAACATAGGCCCGAAAACGTATTGTTACGACGGTCTACTTGATCGTCGTAGGTACAGTGGAAACAAAATACAAGACACCAATTAAGTCACTAAGCACCAGCTTTAATTTTCACAGTTAAACAGTTCGTAATTAACAACCCTGTCTCTTACAACAACAAAAATAAAAATTGTTCACACGCAATAAAATGTCAACTAATATAAAACACAATTGTATTACAATTATACCGCCCGATTATAAAACACAACACTTCACTAATAACCACTTGAACGCACACAGTAAACACTTGTAATCGCTCGACAAAAAACTGAACTGAGCGTCCCTGCGTACCTGTATTTATACCCCGCCAAAAATCTAGATTATTCCACAACTACGTATGATGGTCTACACTACGACGTAATTGATTGCGGCCTTGAGACAGTGCGTGTGGCCGCGCGAATTCTGCCACAATCTAGTGAATGCGCTGAGAATCACGTACGCCACAACATTCAGACTCTGGAACATTCGATAAACACTTACATTGTTCTGTAATGTCGTAACAGTATAGTTTTCCATCTGTCCGCCATTTTGTATTTTTTAAGGAAAATTTTATTTCTCGAGAATGGAGTGAGATATTCTAATGAAATCTGGTACGTGCTACCCCAGTAACATAATCTACAAAATGAAATTTTTTGAAAATTTTACATTCACAAATTTCAAAATGGCCGCTGTTTTAATTTTTAAATTATTCGTATCTCACAAACGATTAGTTTTATGGAAAATGTCCCATTAGATAAAATCTTAAGCATTATTTCATGAGCAAAAGATACCTTATTTGTTAGAATGCGATCTCAAACAACCGAGTATACCGTCGGGTACTGCTCGCTGTTTCGGATTTCCGCGTAGGTTTAAATGACGTGTATACATACTTTTATGCACGAACACACACACAGATTACAGTATGTGTGTCGTAAATTAGAAATAATGCATACAGTTCCTGTGCTGTGTGCAAAGTAAATTAGTGTATATCACGGACTATACGTAACTAACAACAAACGTATTAATCTTAATCCAGATTTACATGTCGCGTACGATGGACAAATGCCCCCACTTCGCGGTACACAAAACAAATCACCCTTTCTCGCAACACCGCCCAGGTAATGTGTTTTTACTCCCTTAAATAGTGGCCGCTGTCCGCCACCACTCAACACGGCCACACAAGTGCTCAACCTTTTAACTACAGGTGTGTGTGTGCGCGCGCGCGCGCGCGCGCGCAACTATGTTTATTAAAATCTACGGTGGTGGAAAGTAATTAATATTAATTTGTATGGTTTAGGTTACGCTTCTGAAGTGTAAACTAAACTGTTGTTTTTAAATTGAGTTCCCGGGCTGTTTGGCGATAGTGGTCAAATGCTAAAACCCATAGCAGACGTTTCGGCCGTGCCATCGACGGCCATCATCGGTGCAAAATTTGGTGATGCTCGTAGGCCTACGTTTAAAACGAAAAAATCTGACACATATGTTGTGTCATTGGTATAATAAAATTATTAGTTGTTGAGAAAAAAATTATTTTCAATATGACTTTGGTAAAAGAAAACAAAATAGTTTTTTCAGATACACTTAACATATATTGTAACGAAGAGACCTCTATGTGTATGAAGCCACACGTAGTTGTCGTCTGTTTTGTAATAATAAAAGTGTTAACTTTCGTTAAAGTTTCAAGTTGCGTCGTAATTTCGTAACGAACTTCTTGCGTCGTATTTGACCTCGCCAATACCTGTTTACCTGTTCCACTTAATTGTGATTTCCCGTTTCTAGGCGCCAAATTGTTTGTTCAAAACAATTAAAAAGTTTTATAATTCCTTCGCTTAGCGTAACCGTATCTCTCGCTGGTTGTAGTCGGAGAAATTCAAATCTGTTTTCCCGCGATGGTCTTACCAACCTGTATTTCTTGTAGAAAACGGTGCTATGTTAATACGGTATACGGTACTTTGAAAAGTTGATAACAACTGACGGGAGAAGTAGTAGCCATATAATAAGCAGAATTCGAAAATCTAAAAAGTCCTTCTGTAACAAGCCACTAAAAATTTTACCGTATAAAATAATTCGCACTATAACTATTTTCCGCATTCGGAAATCCGCGGCGTCCAGGGAAGCGCTCCTGAGCCTCTACCAAGGAACTGATTTGTGCGGTAACTCCAACAAAATTTGCGGAAAACTGTGTATTTGCGCACTCCGTAGCGCGCTTATGAATCGCTTGTTTTTGAACACCTGAAGAGTCCAATTTAAGAAACTCTCTGATTCCTTTCTGTGACATACCGATTAAACCTAATTTCTGCAGATATTCACAGACACGTATTCACTACCTTAAAAAAATAAAATAAACATAAATAACATTCAACACTCTCAGCGTCTGCAGAAGACGGGTGAAAAATTTGTAACAGTTTTCTCGAATCATTTATTTATTGTAATGTGTGATCTTTATTTCACGGCTGTATTGAATTGACTACATTAACTGTTAATGTAACCCTTATGTTTCCACACTTATTTTCTTGATTAAGACGTTATAAGTAGCAAATAACGCGTTTTTTTCCTTTTAATTTTTGATTTGCCAAAGACTACAGTTTCTCAGAACACTCTAGAACCCTCCCTCCCCACACAAGGAAATCATGGCTGGGTTCCGTGGGGGGGGGGAGGACATTCCTCTGTTAAGAAATATTTTATGTTTGAATCTTATTGAATGTAAGGAGCCTATCACCTTTAATTCAAAATTGCTCTCCTACGAAGCCGGGGTGACTCACTGTTAGTCGTGTTTCATTCAGTCCTCTGGCGCTACAGCACACGACGAGCTTTGGCCTCCCCGACTAGTCGCCTCTAAACGCCTCGGTCCTCCAGCCTCCGCCTCCAACCTCCGATACCCCCTTCCTCCTGAGGTCATCTTCTACGTCATCATCTCCAACACTTCTTCTAGGTCTTTCTGTCCTTTTTGCCTATCTGCTGTCCCTCTAAGAATTGCTTTGTACATTCTGTCGTCCTCCATCACATGTCCCAACCAGCTGATTCTCATAGACTTGATGAACCTCACTATGTCCTCGCCACCTATCAATTCCTCCAATTCCTTATTGTTCCGTATGCGCCATTCTTCATCTTCCTTCACTGGTCCAAAGATTTATCTTAGAATTATTCTTTCAAAGGCTGTTAAATTTTGTATGTCACTATTAAGTAGTGTCCAGGTCTCCGCAGCGTACGTCACAACTGGTCTTATTAAGGTCTTGTATAATCTAAGTTTGGTTCTTTTGCTGACTAAATTGGATCTGGAAATTTTCTGATGGACATAAAAAAGTCTATTACCACTCGTTATACGATTTGCAATCTCGTTGCTGATTTTGTTCTCATTGTTAATGGAGCGCCCAAATATTTGAATTCCCGGACCCCTTCTAGTCATGTCTGTTTTTAATATTTTAAGTTTTCTTCCATTATTCTGTGCGTTTCATTTAACTTATCTATGAGTTCTTCTACGCCTCTTGAGTGACTCATCTACATGAGTCTGAGTATCAGCTACGTCGTAACGGACGCTTCTGCGTGTTCCGTGTTTATTAAGGTTCTACGTCAGTTTACTTGCAACATTATCAAACGTCTAAACATGCGTCTCGACTCCAGCCGTGCCTTGCCAACGTTGTTTCATACTCAATATTAAAGGCGTCGTTTCTTAAGGTAAACATAAAGTTTTGTTGTGTGTGTGTGTGTGTGTGTGTGTGTGTGTGTGTGTGTGTGTGTGTGTGTGTGTGTGTGTGTGTGTGTGTGTGTGTGTGTGTGTGTGTGTGTGTGTGTGTGTGTGTGTGTGTGTGTGTGTGTGTGTGTGTGTGTGTTGAAGTTATGCACAGTTCACGCGAAGGCAGAGGGAGAATGTATTAACATATTGCAACACAAATGTAGTAAACATAACACATCCCGGCATGTACTATATATTCATGTGGCTATTGTTATGTATGTCTAGGTTTTTAACTTGAGTGTGGAGTAAAATGGCAAGCCTACGCTGATATTTAACGTTACACTCTGTAGGCCCTATCAAGTATTTTTCTTTTTTAACGGTCCATGAAATATTTCGTCATTTTTCAAAAACGAAGTCTTTAAATTTATCGACCTATCATAAATTTTCATTAATATTTAATCTTTGTTTGTTAGTAAAGTAGAAAATTACCGTTCAGTGTTTGTGTGTTTCCCTCCAGGATGAGCGTAACTTCAGTTGCACGTTCTTCACGAATAAAATTCAAGTTCGCTCGGGTTTGTGACGCTAAACGTTTTTAAAATAAATTTCATTCTCAAATCGAAATTTCTAGATAAGTTTAGTAATTTAATTCGAAATTTCAAAATACCTGAACCGAAAGTACGTAAACTTCAGTCGAAACCGTATATTAGAAGAAAGACATTACAGTTTAGATCAGAGGTTCCCAACCTTTTTTGGGTCAGAACCCACCTTTTCAAATAATAATTCAATCTGCGCCCCCTTTAAAAAAACAAAAACAAATTTTTCAATTTATTAATTGTAGCTATATCTAAAATACAGCTATATAATACTATTAGTGAGAGGACTGAGCTTGGTGTGATGACACCGATTTATCAATGTTTGGTGTAATTTTTGTCATCACCAATCTTAAGTCGCCGCGTTGCACTATTAACAATCTGTTTTTTTTTTTGTTTTTTTTTGTCAATAGATTGGTAACCACGGTAAATCCCCTTTCGGCTAAATATGATAATGGGAATGCAGCCCATAAAGCTGGATATAATATTGCGATTTGCTTTTGGAGCCAAAATTCTAGTTACCTATTTTTTTAATTTCAATTTCAGCTCTTCGTTTGTTGATAATTCTATCAACTCCTCCTGCAGCGATAATTCTGCTGCATGTTGATCTGAGGAAGGTTCTAGAAACCAATCTGGAATAGCCATATTGAGGATGTCCTGAAAACGATTCACAAAAGCGTCTTTAAGTGCTTCCAAATGATGCATGTATACCAGAATGTCATAATCATTTTTTGCCACTGAGGAGAGATTTGGAAACTGGTAAAATTCTGTTCGGCCTACATTTTGTTTGTACAAGGCAAGTTTTGACACGAGTACAGAAATAGTCGCTTCGCTTGATGAAATTTGCATCATCTCCTTGCTGCTGTAGATTTGTTTAATTAAATTTATTAAACAAATCTGCCAAGTATCACGATTCGTTTTCGCTCGTAGAGGTCAAGTCGGTCGTGATCGCGGAGGTGTAACTTTGAATTTACCCGCAGCGACAGTAGCGCTAGCAAAACCTCGAAGCCATGACCATACTGTTATTAAATATGAATGTGGGAATAATTCCAAATGCAATTCTTGTCTACTTGCAATTCTTGTTGAGTAGAAAGAAATATGATTGTGACATTAATCGCATGAACATAAACATGGAGATCCTTAGTAAAATTTTAAGGGGGACGGTGGCTGGTCCTCAACACCCTACTATTATGTCTTGGACCAGGAATGACCCCCTAGATCTTCTCAGCGCCCACCAGTGGGCAGTACCGCCCCCGTTGGAGACCATGGGTTTAGATCAATAACTCGCCCCGGTTGAACCAATCCGGACATGCTGCTTCCGAAGTGAATGTCGCTGAGAGTACACCATGCGTTCGCCAGCACTGCTCTCATCATGGATGTAAAAATGGGTAGCAACGAACCTAGATTTTCAATTATTCATTTATTTAGCACAGCAGTACAGCTGCCGTTATCTACCAACCACAGAGTATCGCGGGTTGCAGTTTAGGAACTTCAGTCATGTCTACTGTACACTCACTAATTAACATTGGTCTCTCTGTTTGCAGTAGTTTTACAAGCAAATTTAACTTGCAATGGTTTAGCAAAGAAGCGAAATGGCACTCATTCTATTTCTTGCAGTTTTGAAAACACGGCTTCGGCCATGAGAGATATATTACTGCAGGAACCGAGGCGTCCTATTTTGTAAACATGCTGTTACACTTCCGGGATTAGGCAATGTGCCTGCTCCGACTTCACATTTCTGTTTCTTTCTTGGTCTCTCTAGATCCCTTCTTCCAGAAAGCTTGTATTTGTTTACGATTACTGGTACTTTATCTTCATCCTTGTGACTTTTAAATGGTACCTCCATTTTTCCCTGTATTCTACAATTTTCTCACTTACATTAGGCCTATATATATTTAATTCTTCCGGTATATCTTCGTTTCTTACATGATCCCTTCTTGTGCATCCTTTAACTCTTCTTAAAAATCTCTCAACTCTGCTAATTGTATGGTGCGTTTATCTCTTTGTTTTGTAATCCAGGATTCACTGCCTGGAACAGCCATTCTTTAGTAAAATTTTAATTTTGTCTCACGTCTCGTTTTATTTTTCAGCGTTCTATTTATTGTTCCACATATATGTTGAAATCTGTTGACTTTATTTTGTGTATCTTTGTCAACGTCAAAACTTATATTACAACCTAAATAGTTTATAGAGGTCTGTTGCAATGCTTTATCCTCAATAATAATCGTTGAGCATATTGGAAGTTCTCCGTAGTGAGCCATAACTTTTCTTTTGTTGGTAGACATCTTTAGGTTGTAGTATTGCCGCCCCAGTTTATGTAGTCTGTACACAGAGCGTTGTAAGTCTGCTTTCTTATTTTGTAGAAACAATGGTTAAAGAATAATTCGTATGTTTCCTTACAACAAGGAATACAAATGTGTGCAATCAAATTTGATGCAATTCACGTGAACCCCCAGACGCACTGAATCAGATCTAGATACCCCGAGTGAATCACTTGAAATATTCACTATTAGCTAGGAATGTTTTATACGATATGTTCTACCTTCGGTAGAGCTCTCATATTTTTTCAGTCGACTTAATACATATAAGTAATTAACAACAGCTTGCGTTTTGCGAGCGTCCATTAACAGAAGTAAGATGTCACGTGCACAACACACATGAACAAATCACATCAGAGTATTTGATGTATTTGATAAGAACAAAAAAAAAGAAACCAACCCCTTTTTCGCTTCAGCGAAGAGGTTATTGATGGCTTTTAACTAGATTATCGCAACGCCTATTTTGGAAATTAATCTACTCTGTATACACCGGCAATTAGAAAAGCGGACCTTAAACTTTTGTGTGCAATTAGAGCGATTCGTTAGCTGAACATTCAATCACGCTCCGCCCACACAGAATCTGGCAGCTGGCATTAAAACTACAAAAACTAAAAGAGAAAATACATTGTTTTTTACATTGTGGCTTTTGGTTGTCCAGTAGGCGAGCGTAGATATGTTTAAGGCATCACATCATGAAACGAATTGTTTTCAGGTATTCTTTCTTAAAACGTGTGCTATAAGTTTTATGTATCGTCACTAACTTTTAGTGTGATAAAAATAATATCTACATAATATAATAATAACTAGAATGCTCTCTGAGCAACTAAATTCGTCCAATGTTTAAATGCTATAGTTATTATCATTAGATCCTTAAATTAGTATTGTGTTTTAATCAATAAATATCTAGCGATGGAAGGTTTACCGGAGATCGGTCAATAAGTATACATATTTTTGATCACGTTTCGACAATATTTATTGTCTCATCAAGATCTGTGTACTGTATGTGTAAAAATTGTGTCTGTACTTATTACCGATCTTCGCAGAAACTTCCATAAATAAGTATTATTAGAAAAAAACAAATTAATAAATTTCATTTTTTTATAACTGTGAGTAAAGTTCTTCATATGCATGATTCTTAACGTTAGCAGAGAAACCACATGAGGAGGTAGCATACATCGTTACTTATACTTTGATTAAAATTTTGTTATACATTTTATAAGTTTTGTACACATGAACAACAGTAGTCTAATATATTTTTTCTGCAAGTTTTTTTTTATTTGGCCTTATGTGCATTTATTTACACATTAGATATGTATCATAAGAGACTTACGAAGTGTATTTAATTTTATATTGACACGAATAGATAAATTATTCTCTGGTGCAGAGCAGTCATTATACTACCCACTCTGAAAACATACGAAACACCTCTTGCAGCCTATGCATTTATTCACCCACCGGGAAAATACTTTTTAAATTTAACTCGAGATTTCTTCATCATTTATACAGGTATCTTTACACACTTTTGTGTTAAACGTTATTTCGTCCTTTTGAGAGAATTTAATAGTTTTTTTAATCAATTCTGTAAATTGTTTCTAATATTTCTTCTCCCTCTCTCCCTTCTCTCTCTTTCTCTTTCTATCTGTCTCTTCGTTTATGTTAAACAGTTCATCTTTATTTTGAAAACTGTACAGAACCTAAGATAGAGAAAGAGTTTAAAGAAGGGTTTGTGAGCAGAAAGGGGAATAAGATATCCAGGACGAGGGATGTTAGATAAGCCATGGATTACTGAAGTTTATCTAAAAAAGATTGGAGAGCTAGAATGGAAACAGACATTGAGTGTACTATGGCGTCGTAAATAGCTGACGTCGTTATTGTACATGTAAATGCTGAAAAAGAATGCAATTTCATAATCCGAACTAGACGGGCCCGGGAGTGGGTCAGACTATAAGGAAAATCGGATCATGAAACGTGTGGGATTCCCACAACTCAACAACGGAAAACGAGTGTTACAGTTCTGTCATGTATTAAACTCGGATCACGAAATAAAATTTAACAAAATTATTTATTTTTTATAATACAAAAAAATATTTTTAAATTTAATAAAGAAACACTTGGTATAATCATTACACAGGCACTTTTTATTTTCCTGACAATGAGCTTCCGAGGTTAGATTTGAACTGAGGGATTGAAGTGTATTGTTACGACGGTCTAACTGATCGTCGTATGGTACAGTGAAAAACAAAGTACAAGACACCAACTAAATCACTAATCACCAGCTTTAATTATCACAATTAAACAGTTTGTATTCACCAATATAGTCTTTTACAACAAAAATCAAATAAAAATAGTTCACACGCAATAAAATGGCAACTACTATAAAACACAATTGTATTACAATTGTCCCGCACGATTATAAAACACATAAAACTTCACCATAATAATTACTTTTCACTAATAACCACTTGAACGCACAGAGTAATCGCCCGACAATAACTAAACTGAGCGTCTATGAGTACTTGTATTTATACCCCGCTGAGGTTCCAGAATATTTGCTAATAGATGTCTACTAGAAAACACTAGACCGTAATTCATTGCGGCCTTGAACACAGCACGCGCGGACCGGTATAGTGTGGTATAGACCCGATAGATGACGCGTAATTGTCTTCACCGCAAAGTAGCATCATTATTTACGCACACACACATTAGAGCTGGAATATTCGAGAAACTTGTAGAACGTTCCGTGTTACGTAACAGTTTTTCCGCATTACGTAACAGTATGTTTGGCAGGGTGGAGGTAGCGTATGACAAAGGGGACAACTGGTAAAACCCAGTTAAAATGTTACTGAAGCAAGGAGAGTGTTCTACTGTTTTAAACAAAACAAAGTACCGTTACTGGCTAATAATAAATCATATACAATAAGCTTTTGTATGAAGACAATTTACAAGTCAAACTACGTGTCATTTAAACTAATATAAATAAATGTATACAATATGTATAAAATATATATACAATATGTATACAATTCCTACGTGATTATAAATAACATACGGTAAGATTTTATGTCCAAGAACTAATTTACAGTAACTAATTTTACAAGTAAACCGACATGTAATTCCCAGTATAACGTAAAAAATATATATATATATATATATATATATATATATAGTATTAAACTAGTATAAATAAAACAGATTTAAATGATCTACCGAAATAATGTTGAGACTGCCCTCTGTATAAAACAATACATAAATAAAAGGAAACAAATTTTATTTATTGTTTGAATTAACGTATTGAAAATTTTACTTGTTCACTGGTGACATTTTTTTGTGCTTTTCAGCTTTCTTAATTTGTATCACCTCTAAAACGTTTAGAACTTTACCTTTACTGCTTCGGAACTATAAGTTTAAATTGTCTATAACTAATACGTGATTTTCTATTACATAATGTTTATAAACACCTGTAATACATTTTATATTAATTATAGATTTATCGTGTTCCGCGCGCGTGTGTGTGTGGTTTTCTTAGGAAACAGAGGTAGATGCCATCATAGTTATTACAGTGGATCTGATATAGACCACTACTGTCAAGGACGTTTGATGTCTCTGTGTTGGTCATTAAAAATTACTGTGAAGTACTTTTGCTGGCGGAGATTCGGGCTACTCTATATTTAGTTTTCAATCTATTAGATTAAGAATATAATTGAAGACACTGTAATGGTTAGGTTGGTTCCGAATGTGGTTGTTACAATTCATGAAAGGTATGGGCACCTTTCAAATCTGTCAGTTCAAATCTAACCTCGGAAGCTGCCTAAACTGGTGAAACAATTGTCAGGAAAATCTCTGTAGAACTATACCTAGTGTTTATCTGTTAAATTAAAAATATTATTAAAATCTTCTATCAAGTGTCGAGGTACCATTCGATCAGTGTAAAAGATATTTTAGCTAGAGTATTATACTAGACAATTTTGATCTATTAGATTATTATGTATTGAATACATTATGTGAGAGAATGTTAAAATATATCAGGCATATTCTATTCTTTTGGTTTTCATAAATTCTTTACTTGCATTATTTACTGTTTTGCATTAAAATTTACTATTCTAACGAAAAAATAAAGAATCATTTAAAACGATTCTTCGTAAATTTAAAAGAATTCGTTCCGTCTACTGCATTGATCGTAAATTTCTCGTCTGTTGGCATTTAAGACGTTCAAGATTTAGTCGTATTAAATAACAATGTTTCCATATTCGAAAAAACTGTTTAACTTTATGTACAAACAAGTTTAACGTCCCTTTGGGAAAAGCACTAATTCTATATTATTAGATACTACTAGAAATGTACACCAACAGTACTAATCGTAGGACATGGGTTTCAGCCGGTAATAAAACTTATTACTCCGCGTTTCAGCGTATGGTCGGCATAAAGTTACTGTTCCGAATACATCGGTTCGAACTACTAACGAACTAACACGTAACAACTAGCCAAGTTGTAACAATAACAGTTAAAGTACCTTAATTGGTTGTTATTAAATTGCAAACGGTAACGACTCTGTCAATTCATTAAACTACGACGGTCTGATATAACGGTAGTTGGTCAAAACACGTAGATTCTTTCGTGAAATAAAAACCTCTACGTTACTTCTTGTACGACTCGCGCGTTGGTTAGTGAACTTGCATCAAAAGTGAGGCGAGATAATAAATCTAAGGAGGTGAAATTTTGGAAAAAAGTCACAAAACCCATGTGGAGTATCGAAAAAAATTTCAACCAACGTGTGAATATTGTGTTCGATTTTCAAAATTTCAAACTTTTGGGATACCAAAGCCCAAAACAAGAGATCAACCATTTATAAAAAATTCTAAAACTCATTTTCTGGTATCAGATTAAAGGCAATTTTCACTCATAACCGAAACAGCGTTTATTTTTTGAAAGACTTCAACTTTAGACGTACGCTGGACCAAAAATGGACGTTAAAAATTGTTAAAGTCTATGGTGCAATAAATTTGTGAGAAATCTGATTAAAAATTGAAACTTGATAACTTTTTAATAATTTGTTAAAATTAATATTTCTCAACAGCCCTTGCAAAATTGTGTACCGCCTCCAAAACGTTTGTAACCTATGTTTGCAATATATTATTATCTAGACGTTTCAGGTGAATATGTATAGATCATCAAAGGTTCCTAAATGGATTTATAATATATATAATTATAACTTGTGAAACGTGCGTCAGATTAAAATAAAACGATAAAAAATAAGAAGATTCTATTTGCAGAAGTAATTATAATTTTATAACATATTGTTACGATGGTCTACTGATCGCCGTATGGTACAGTGGGAAACAAAATACAAGACACCAATGAAGTCACTAATTATCAGCTTTAATTATTACCATTAATAATTTGTAATCAACAAGATAGTCTCTTACAACAATTCAAGAAAAATTTGTCACACGCAATAATAATGTCAACTATAAACAATTCCGCACTAATTATAAGACAACAACACTTCGTTACAATACTTCTACAAACCCTCAATCCGCGCTAAGGAAATCGCTCGCTGTCAATTAAGTGACAAGCAGGCTGCTATGGCTTTTTATAGGTAGCGCACGTCTTATAGAAATTTTCCATCCTAAATGTGGTGTGCCAGCTAGTGCTTATTTCAAGTGTTCTCCAGAGTACTCTGGAACGTACTTCTGCGCGCCCTTGACTGCGTCAACAGCACTACTAGGGGGGATGAGTGGAAGTCTCTCTCGGCTGTTCTAGGCGGTTCCATTTGTTTCAATATATACAAACATATATAAATATATACAAGCATCCTGCAACGGACAAGAAAATTAACGAGTTACGTACAAAGAAATGAAGAAATAAGTTTTATCAGTTATGTATATTTGTTGGACAATTAGATATAGGAGATATGTATATGTGTATATAGATATAAGGGTTTAGATGTCTATGGATTAGGACTAAACCTAAAAGCTAGGACTAAATTGTCATTTAGGCAGTATGGTTATAAATTTATGCAGTATTTCGTAATAGTATCGTATAACCGTCTGCTTTAGAACATTAGTTTACTAAAAAAAAATGGTATAGTAAAGGGGATTTTTGTAATTCTTCTGGCGTAATTATCGGAGTCACCTAACCTAACATCGCTTGGTGCACACAGCTGCCGGTTCTAGTGTCTGGCTTTAGTCATGCCTATCTATTACGTATGTTACCCAACATACGTATGCCTCTATCATTCAATACATTATCTTTGAATGAAAGTTTGTCGTTCGACAAACAAAGTCGCTGTGAGTTTTCCAGGCGCTGTAAATTTAAAATCCTTCCAAAACGTCCATTACATTGCCATTTCTACAAAAATGTAGTGGCTAAACCAGATTATGAATGGTTAGAACTAACAATACGCATAGCGAAATTCGACTTGAGATCGTTGAAGTCATCTCTAGGTAAGTGTTCCAGTATCTACCCAGCGACCTTGTCTAATAACTATCGCAGTCACCGTATTTTCTTTTGTACACAACAGAGCAATTTTATGTAGTCCTACGTTTATTGGTTGGTAACTTGAAAGCTTCATAAAGATTGATCAAATTTTTAAACAAACCATAATAATAATGACTCCCATGTATACCACCGAAGCAGCTTAGGAGTCAGGTAGAGTAGACTGCCATATGCGAGCCGTACGGCATACAAGGAAGGCAGTGTGGCCAGCACTGCGCTTCAGTCGCCCATTAGTATCCTCAGGATGTTATCCCAGATACTCATTTTCAACAGGCTGAGTCGACCTGGGGGCTGGGAATCGAACCCGGGACCTCTGCATTAGTAGCTAGGTGCCATACCCACTGGTCTACTGAGCCGCTTTAAACAAAACCATAATTTCTTTAAAAGAGGCTGTAACGGATTGTAGGCATTTGAATCTAAATGAGGAACTTTTGCTATCGCAGAAAAAATACAGACACGACGTTTCGTCCAACCAAATGAGATGTTTGCCGCCCACTTTCGTTTAATAAGGGTTGGGCTTGTTGCGCTCCTGTCGCGGTGTTTTGTGGACCTTGTTGGTGTGCAAGTGTTCGTGTGCTTTGTGCTTTTGTTTTGTGACTGTTGTGTGTTTTTTCGTACGAAGTACTTATTTGTATTATTTAGCCTTTCGATCACATATTATGTGAAATTTTGTTATTATTATTTTGTTATTATTATATTGATAAAGTAATATTCATTACTTTTCATGTACTCGTTTATCAGTTTAACCTAAAAACGACTTCCAATAGGTTGGATGGCCGAAACCTCACATTTATATTTTTTCTGTGATGGGAAAAGTCCGTCTATTAGATTTAAATGAAACCGTAAAATGATATTTAAAAAAAAAATCTTTTATGACGTATGCTAAAAAATTTGTTAATTCCATTGATATGTGTTTATGTTTGTTAGTACCATTGTCTTTCTTTTTATTATTAATTTCATTTTCAGTCTTTTTCGATCATCACATGACTTTATCAATAATAGTGATACTATAATCATTAAGTATTACATTTTGTTTTATTGTGTTGAGCGCGTGAATATAGTCTTCTGGCACTAACGGAATATTTGTCAATCGATTAACAAAGCAGTTAAAGGTAACCATTTTCTGTGTCACGGATGAAAGGACGAAGTATAAATAGTTTTGTCAGTGCTAGTCAGTTTTCTACTACTAACTACTAATTCCTATCGCTCTCTGCAGAGCATAGGGCCTCGAGGAAGCTACTATGCCAATGGACTCTATTTTGGGCGAGGACTCTGAACTCTCCAAAGGACTTCCCTCATTTTCTGATTCCATCTCGACCGTTCTCCTCCATGAGATTCTTGGTATTCTTCGTCTTCGTCTTTCCTGAGGTTCCAAAGGAGGGATTGTTGCTCAAATCGGTTTTCTATATAATTTAAATTGTAAGCGGTTCGCTATTTTTTGCATGGTTAAACCTAGGAAATTTAGGCTGTTGTTATTTTCCATTCCCAGGGTGAATTTCAATTTTGAGTGAACATTGTTTACGTAGTTCTTTAAGGCAATTAATGAATGTTGTTTTGACGGTATTAACTTTATTCAAGAAGTGTAATTGCCTTGAGCTAAAGCAAGAGGCCAGTTTTCCCATTAGAGACGCGCTAAACACGTTAGGCAGCGTCTTTACAAATTGTTCGCAGTGGGAATACGAAACGAGGGTATCGATTGTCGACTATGACAATCCGATGTATCGTACAGGTTAAATTGATCCCATCGAAGGCAATCAGTACGGGAGACAAAGTCTGAAAGCAGTTATTAGACTCTAATCGGGGATGGTGGTTACTGTCTAAACGGATTGATGGTCAGCGAATCGGAATAATCTTTATAACAGCGATAAGACGACACAGCCCCCCCCTCACTACACTTTTGTCTGAAAGTCAAACTCCACGTCCACGTCGGACATCACCGTAGTGACTTCAATTTTTTATGCTTAGACCGAAAAAAAATTTTTTGGCCGATCTCTGAGAAATAGAAGTTAACCCCCCCCCCCGCACAGAGGGCAAGAAGTACATTTTTCGAGAAGCCACAAAAACTTGTTACAATAGAGTATTGTTTAGCCGAACTAACAGGAACCGAGGGTAGTTCGGATATATGTTAAAATTCAGACACTGGAATACACAAAAAAATATAATACAATACAAGATTGTATAGGAAACGCTGCGTGGAAAACGCTGCTTGTGGTAATTAAACCAATTTAATTGAACGAGTGAAGCGAGTACTCAGTTTTAGCACGTCCGTTTGAAATTTGTCTGTCTGTCTACCTATGTATTTATCTGTCTGTCCGTCTATCTGTTTGGGGTATGTTTCACGATAACTTTTGAATTTTCATCACACTTGTCATGCGTGCCCACACAGAACTCTATTGTTTTTAAGATTTATCTCCTCCAAAATATTAAGCCGGAGGCAAAAATGCGAGGAGCAAAATCCTCACAGTAAACATCGCAAAAGCCCACGTGGGATATCAAATTAAAGGACATTTTAAAGAAAATATGAATTTAGTGTTCATTTTTTTATCACTTCAAAATTTTGTAACAACTGGAGCCGAAAACTGGGCGAAAATTTGGATAAAATCCCCAAAATCCATGCGGTGTATCACACTAAAAGAAATTTTAAAAAATCTCTGCCTGTACTGTTATGTTTCAGAAATTTAAACATTTTGTGACGCCAGAGACCAAACACTGGGGTAAAAGATTGAAAATTCCACGTAGAATATCAAATTAAAGATAATTGTAACCCCAAAATCTATATATAGTGTAGGCCTAATGTTTTGAAAATTTAAAACCAAAGCCAAATTAAAAATTAAAAATTTTTTAAAATTGTAAAAATCCAGCCGACTGTTAGACTAAAGGTAATTTTAACACAAATCCGGTTATTTGGAATTTTTAGTGTTTATTGTATAATTAATACTTTAATAAACTAATTGTTATTTTATTAAGCAAAAAATAGTAGGGTAGTTGGGAATTTCATAATTTTTCTGATAATTTAGAAATTATCTGATATCAAAAGTTATCCAATAACAAATGCACTTCGTTCAACAGTACGCTATCTATACTGCCGTGTAGTGTTTCTCGGCTAACGCTAAGGGTCAAGCTTAGAAGACTTTTATGCACAGCTTTAATAAATTAAATTGTGATGGATGATGTTATGAAGAGTGTCATTCAATGGGGTTTGACTGATCTTGATTTCGCAGACGATATCTGCTTCTTCTCGCAGATATACAATAGTACGGAAAGGAAACTGAAAGATCTCGAAAAAGAAGCAAGAGTGGCTGGACTCAAGATAAACGATTCAAAAACAAAACTAATTGAAATTACCACAATAGGTGACAAGGTACTGAAGGTGTAAGAAGAAATAGCAGTGTTCAGTTACCTTGGTACTGTGATTACAAAAGAAGGAGGAGCATTTGCAGATGCTAAAACAAGAATTCGCAAAGCTAATGCGGGCTTTATACAACTCTATCCAGTTTGGAAATCAAGAGTAATATCAATTGCAACAAACCTACGCATCTTCAGGACCAATGTCAAAGTTGTTTTGTTGTATGGGAGCGAGACTTGGGAAGTCACAATGGAAATTACCAAGTGTCTGCAGGTCTTCATCAATAGGTCCCTGAGGAACATACTTCAAATTTCCTAGTTAAACATTGTTTCAAATGAAGATCTCTGGAGGAGGACAAACGAGGAATCCATTGCCACCCAGATCGAAAGGAGAAGATGTAGGTGGATTGGGAATACCTTGCGAAACAACCAAAATTGAGCGACAAGCTCTCTTGTGGAACCCTCAGGAAAGAAGAAGAAGACGATGAAGACCAAGAATCTCGAATTTCGTAGAGGAGAAGTGACGAGATGGAAGCAGAAAAGTAGGGGAAGTCCTTTGAAGAGTTCAGAGTTCTCGTCCAAAATTGAATCCGTTGGCGTAACTTCGTCGAGGCACTATGCTCTGCAGAGAGCGACAGGAATTAGTAGGTAGTAGTAGGTTAATAAGTTAAATTTTATTAACTTAATTTTATCTAATAATAATTGTATTCTTTTCAAAATTTCTAACACCCGGCTCACAAAGCTTATTAGTTTATTTTATTTATAAGATATAATAATAATTGCTCACTTTATAAGATTTATAATAGCTCACTTGTAGTTACACGTAA
This sequence comes from Magicicada septendecula, assembly GCA_034769895.1. Classification (NCBI taxonomy): domain Eukaryota; kingdom Metazoa; phylum Arthropoda; class Insecta; order Hemiptera; family Cicadidae; genus Magicicada; species Magicicada septendecula. The sequence goes on from CM068373.1 coordinate 152,042,849, forward strand.
TATCATTTCAGACAAATATAGAAGTGTGTGTCATTAAGTGAAGCTTGAGCCGGATGTGGAGTGCCCATTGCAACCCCCCCCCCTACAAGCTCCATACGACGAAGTGGGTTTTTTGTAGTACAAATCGCAATCTGTAAAGTCAGCTAATGTGTAAAGGTGACAGTGTCTCTCTCATGTTATCTCAATCACTGCCTCTGCCTGTCTGTCTATCTCTCTCTGTCTCCGCATCATTCATTAAGTAGAGTAACTCGTTAGCAGATTACAACTCCAACACTCCCACGCGCTACACCCCCCCCCCACCCACACACACACATACACACGAGTCATAAATATTTCAACGATTCAAACTATATTTGGGACAGTACACAAATATTTTTCCACATTATAAACTTGATATGCTGTGTGATCTGCAGAACTCATTACTATTTTGAACGAAGTACATTTATTATTACATAAATTTTGATATTACATTGTTTTCCAATTACGGTAAAAATTACAACAATCGCGATTTCTCTACCATTTTTTAACAACATAACAACTGAATAGTACACAATAATACAATAAACATTAAAAATTTCGAAACAGTCGGGTTTGTGTTACAATTCCTTTCAGTCTCACACGCTGCAGGATTTTACCAATTTTCTTCAAATTTTTTATCTATTTTTGGGCCTCAGGATCCTCAGTTTAAAATTTTGCAAATTCAAAAACTTAACACCATATTCAGGTTTCAGTTAAAGTTATCTTTAATTTGTTATCCCACATAAATTTTTTGATTGTATCAAAATTTTCACCCACTTTTTGAGACTTGGCATCCAAAATTTTTTAATTTTCAAAAACGAACATTATTACTTCCATATTCCTTAAGGAATGGAAGTATGGTGATGGCAAAAAAAATCGTGTTCGAGATTATTGCAGATTCTGATTGTACTACACTCAAAACATGAAAAAAAGTCGTTTTCCGAAAAGTGTCTGTGTGTGTGTGTGTGTCTGTGTGTGTGTCTGTGTGTCTGTGTGTGTGTCTGTCTGTGTGTGTGTCTGTAGATTTCTTTTTTGGCAAACGATAACTGCCGCAAATTCAAACAGAATCAAATAATTTTCTGCATACAGCCCTGATTTGTAGAGTACTCGCGACCTATTGTTTTTGGTGAAGATCGGTTGAGGGAAAGGGGTAGTTTACCAGCAACGGTTTTTTTTTATCAAGTGAAATTTTTTTTTTTTGGCAAACGATAACAGCCGCAAATTCAAACAGAATCAAATAATGTTTCGCATACAGCCCTGAATTGTAGAGTTCTCAAGACCTATTGTTTTTGGTGAAGATCGGTTAAGGGAAAGGGATAGTTTACCTGTAACGTTTTATGTTTTAACAAGGGTATTTCCTATGGCAAACGATAACAGCCGCAAATTCAAACAGAATCAAAAGATTATTTGCATACAGCCCTAAATTGTAGAGTTCTCAAGACCTATTGTTTTTGGTGAAGATCGGTTAAGGGAAAGGGGTAGTTTACCTGTAACGTTTTATGATTTAACAAGGGTATTTCTTATGGCAAACGATAACAGCCGCAAATTCAAACAGAATCAAATAATTTTCTGCAGACCGCCCTGATTTGTAGAGTACTCAAGACTTATTGTTTTTGGTGAAGATCGGTTAAGGGGAAGGGGTAGTTTACCAGCAACGTTTTTTATCAAGCGTATTTTCTATGGCAAACAATAAGAGCCGCAAATTCAAACAGAATCAAATGATGTTTTGCATACATCAAGGTATTGTAGAGTTCTCAATACCTATTGGTGTTGGTGAAGATCGGTTAAGGGAACGGGGTAGTTTACCTGCAACGTTTTTTTATCAAGCGTATTTTCTATGGCAAACGATAACAGCCGCAAATTCAAACAGAATCAAATAATTTTTTGCATACGTCCCTGACTTGTAGAGTTCTCAAGACCTATTGTTTTTGGTGAAGATTGGTTAATGGCATAGGGTAGTTTACCAGCCACGTTTTTTGTTTTATCAAGGGTATTTTGTATGGCAAACGATAACAGCCGCAAATTCAAACAGAATCATATAATATTTTGCATACAGCCCTGAATTGTAGAGTTCTCAAGACCTATCGTTTTTGGTGAAGATCGGTTAAGCGAAAGGGGTAGTTTACCTGCAACGGTTTTTTATCAAGGGTAATTTTACTTCCATATTCCTTAAGGAATGGAAGTATGGTGATGGAAAAAAAATCGTGTTCGAGATTATTGCAGATTCTGATTCTACTACACTCAAAACATGAAAAAAAGTCGTTTTCCGAAAAGTGTCTGTGTGTGTGTCTGTCTGTCTGTCTATCTGTCTGTGTGTCTGTCTGTGTGTCTATCTGTAGATTTTTTTCTATGGCAAACGATAACTGCCGCAAATTCAAACAGAATCAAATAATTTTTTGCATGCAGCCCTGATTTGCAGAGTACTCGCGACCTATTGTTTTTGGTGAAGATCGGTTGAGGGAAAGGGGTAGTTTACCTGCAACGGTTTTTTTTTAGCAAGGGTAATTTTGTTTTTTTGGCAAACGATAACAGCCGCAAATTCAAACAGAATCAAATAATGTTTCGCATACCGCCCTGAATTGTAGAGTTCTCAAGATCTGTTGATTTTGGTGAAGATCGGTTAAGGGAAAGGGGTAGTTTACCTGTAACGTTTTATGTTTTAACAAGTGTATTTCCTATGGCAAACGATAACAGCCGCAAATTCAAACAGAATCAAAAGATTATTTGCATACTGCCCTAAATTGTAGAGTTCTCAAGACCTGTTGTTTTTGGTGAAGATCGGTTGAGGGAAAGGGGTAGTTTACCGGCAACGTTTTTTTAACAAGGGTATTTTCTATGGCAAACGATAACAGCCGCAAATTCAAACAGAATCAAATAATGTTTTGCATCCAGCCCTGATTTGTAGAGTACTCAAGACCTATTGTTTTTGGTGAAGATCGGTTAAGGGGAAGGGGTAGTTTACCGGCAACGTTTTTTTATCAAGCGTATTTTCTATGGCAAACGATAACAGCCGCAAATTCAAACAGAATCAAATAATTTTTTGCATACGTCCCTGAATTATAGAGGTCTCAATGACTTTCGATTTTGGTGAAGATCGGTTAAGGGGAAGGGGTAGTTTACCTGCAACCTTTTACGTTTTAACAAGAGTATGGTACTTGAAAATTTATTTAAACTTTTTGAAACAATGGTAATTGTTAAAAATAAAATAATTTTGTTGCCAGGCAATAAAATTATAATTTTTTCATTTTAATGTAATATAATATTTTTCATTTAATACAGCAATAAAAAGGCAGGTAAGACACAGCCTGGCTGTTTGGCTGAAAATGATTTTAAATATAAATCTTAGAATATGGAAGTCATGTATGGTTCTCCATACCGATATTTTACTTCCATATTCCTTAAGGAATGGAAGTATGGTGATGGTAAAAAAAAATCGTGTTCGAGATTATTGCAGATTCTGATTCTACTACACTCAAAACATGAACAAAAGTCGTTTTCCGAAACGTGTGTGTGTGTGTGTCTGTCTGTCTGTCTGTCTGTAGATTTTTTTTCTATGGCAAACGATAACTGCCGCAAATTCAAACAGAATCAAATAATTTTTTGCATACAGCCCTGATTTGTAGAGTACTCGCGACCTATTGTTTTTGGTGAAGATCGGTTGAGGGAAAGGGGTAGTTTACCGGCAACGGTTTTTTTTTATCAAGGGAAATTTTTTTTTTTTTGGCGAACGATAACAGCCGCAAATTCAAACAGAATCAAATAATGTTTCGCATACAGCCCTGAATTGTAGAGTTCTCAAGACCTATTGTTTTTTGGTGAAGATCGGTAAAGGGAAAGGGGTAGTTTACCTGTAACGTTTTATGTTTTAACAAGGGTATTTCCTATGGCAAACGATAACAGCCGCAAATTCAAACAGAATCAAAAGATTATTTGCATACTGCCCTAAATTGTAGAGTTCTCAAGACCTGTTGTTTTTGGTGAAGATCGGTTGAGGGAAAGGGGTAGTTTACCGGCAACGTTTTTTTAACAAGGGTATTTTCTATGGCAAACGATAACAGCCGCAAATTCAAACAGAATCAAATAATGTTTTGCATCCAGCCCTGATTTGTAGAGTACTCAAGACCTATTGTTTTTGGTGAAGATCGGTTAAGGGGAAGGGGTAGTTTACCGGCAACGTTTTTTTATCAAGCGTATTTTCTATGGCAAACGATAACAGCCGCAAATTCAAACAGAATCAAATAATTTTTTGCATACGTCCCTGAATTATAGAGGTCTCAATGACTTTCGATTTTGGTGAAGATCGGTTAAGGGGAAGGGGTAGTTTACCTGCAACCTTTTACGTTTTAACAAGAGTATGGTACTTGAAAATTTATTTAAACTTTTTGAAACAATGGTAATTGTTAAAAATAAAATAATTTTGTTGCCAGGCAATAAAATTATAATTTTTTCATTTTAATGTAATATAATATTTTTCATTTAATACAGCAATAAAAAGGCAGGTAAGACACAGCCTGGCTGTTTGGCTGAAAATGATTTTAAATATAAATCTTAGAATATGGAAGTCATGTATGGTTCTCCATACCGATATTTTACTTCCATATTCCTTAAGGAATGGAAGTATGGTGATGGTAAAAAAAAATCGTGTTCGAGATTATTGCAGATTCTGATTCTACTACACTCAAAACATGAACAAAAGTCGTTTTCCGAAACGTGTGTGTGTGTGTGTCTGTCTGTCTGTCTGTCTGTAGATTTTTTTTCTATGGCAAACGATAACTGCCGCAAATTCAAACAGAATCAAATAATTTTTTGCATACAGCCCTGATTTGTAGAGTACTCGCGACCTATTGTTTTTGGTGAAGATCGGTTGAGGGAAAGGGGTAGTTTACCGGCAACGGTTTTTTTTTATCAAGGGAATTTTTTTTTTTTTTGGCGAACGATAACAGCCGCAAATTCAAACAGAATCAAATAATGTTTCGCATACAGCCCTGAATTGTAGAGTTCTCAAGACCTATTGTTTTTTGGTGAAGATCGGTAAAGGGAAAGGGGTAGTTTACCTGTAACGTTTTATGTTTTAACAAGGGTATTTCCTATGGCAAACGATAACAGCCGCAAATTTAAACAGAATCAAAAGATTATTTGCATACAGCCCTAAATTGTAGAGTTCTCAAGACTTTTTGTTTTTGGTGAAGATCGGTTAAGGGAAAGGGGTAGTTTACCTACAACGTTTTTTTAACAAGGGTATTTTCTATGGCAAACGATAACAGCCGCAAGTTCAAACAGAATCAAATAATTTTCTGCATACAGCCCTGATTTGTAGAGTACTCAAGACCTGTTGTTTTTGGTAAAGATCGGTTGAGGGGAAGGGGTAGTTTACCTGAAATTTTGTTTTTCTATGGCAAACGATAACTTCCGCAAATTCAAACAGAATCAAATAATTTTTTGCATACATCCCTGAATTGTAGAGGTCTCAAGGACTTTCGATTTTGGTGAAGTTCGGTTAAGGGGAAGGGGTAGTTTACCTGCAACCTTTTACGTTTTAACAAGAGTAAAGTACTTGAAAATTTATTTAAACTTTTTGAAACAATGGTAATTGTTGAAAATAAAATAATTTTGTTGCCAGGTAACAAAAATAAAGTCATTTTGATTATAAAATATCAATATTTACAACAAGAAAAGAATTTTCAGTTTTCAAAATTTAAATATATTTTTATAAAACAATGGGTTCTTCATTGAGGTGGGGACCATGTCACTCACTCCATCTCAAGCCTCTCCCATTTTACAGAAAAAGAGGACCCTGTCAAGGCTGATACTTTGACGACAGTGACAGGGCTTTCCACCAAATTCAGCAGAGTGACAGGTAGGCCCAACTCTGATTGGCTCCTCAGATTTCCCCAGCGTTAGTAGGTTCTATGAAAATATTTTATTTCAAAAATGATTTTAAATATAAATCTTAGATATGTTTTATAAATCTCATGTTTTATGTTTTAACATGGGTAATTTTTTATATGACGAACCATAACTGCCGTAAATTCAAACAGAATCAAATAATTTTTTACATATGTGCCTGAGCTATAGAGAACTCAATGTCTGTTGATTTTGGTGAAGATCGGTTACGGGGAAAGGGCAGTTTACCTGAAACATTTTTTGTTGTAACATGAGTAAAGTACTTAATTTTGATAAAGTATCCTGATAAGATCATAATAATCCACTGTAGAAACGTAGATGAAATATCTATAAATGAAGAGGCTAGTTGAACGGGCTGGGGGTAATTTTCTATAAATCAAAATTATAGTTGAAGGGGGAGGGGATAATTTTTTTTTATATGTGTACTACGTTATTGGCAACAAAGAAGTATTTTTTTGTTAAAATTCCTTCCCTGGCTGTTTGGCTGAAAATGATTTTAAATATAAATCTTAGAATATGGAAGTCATGTATGGTTCTCCATACCGATATTTTTATTTTTTGGCTTAAATTCACTTTAATTTGATACCTTACAGTTGTCTATATTTTCGAACGATATGACACTCAGAGGCTGCACCACAAAGTCGATACGATCTGTCATTGGTCTGAATTGAAAAGTGATCGTTAACGTGAGCTTTTGCGATTTTTTCATAATTTTTGCCTCCCACCCTCCTATTTTTGAAGAGGTCAATCTTAAAACAATACGGTTCTGTAGAGTAAAAATGGGGACACGCATGTCATGTTTTACGAAAATCAATCGATAAGTTCAAAAGTTATCGAGGGACATATCCCAAATAGACGGATAGGGCAAATACGGTTAGAGAGACACATGGCAAACGGTCGATTTAAAACTGAGAACGCTCTTCACTCGTTCAACAAAATGGCACAGGCACACTGCAACAAACAAGAGAAAAATATAATTGAAAATTTGTCTTTCAGAAATGAAAATTACAGCTGTCTCGGAAGGGAACCTACAAAATAATGATTTCATGAGACAAAATTAAAGTACCTTGGTTCAGATTTTTTTTCTCTGTTGCAATAAAAAGCTAGAACGAAATACCGTAATTGTTATTCATATTTGTAAAAATATTAGTCGATTTCAAGGAGAAAGCATTAGCTGATGATCAAAACCTGAAGAACAATAAATTCAAAATTATACAAACATCGCAGCTTCTACGTACATGAGTGCAACAACGAAACCTGACATACGAGTACATATGATATGTATATACATTCACACTTTACATACATGAAAGAACATGGAAGAAGAAAGAAGGGTACAAATAGGTGAAAAAGGGTTGTAAGGAGTTACAGATGAATTGAAGGTAACTAAAAAATTAATTAAAGATTAATAGAAGCACATAACTGAAGAGATGCAATTAAAACAATCAAAGGAAAATTGTAATATTAAATTTTAAATTAAAGTTAAACCAAAATGAGAATAAATACAATTACAAAATTTGTGTACACAAACGTAATTAAATGTAAATGAGCATTTCAATTTTTTACTTCCATGTTCCTTAAGGAAATGGAAGTATGGTGATGGCAAAAAAAATCGTGTTCGAGATTATTGCAGAATATGATTGTACTACACTCAAAACATGAAAAAAGTCATTTTACTTCCATATTCCTTAAGGAATGGAAGTATGGTGATGGCAAAAAAAATCGTGTTCGAGATTATTGCAGATTCTGATTCTACAACACTCAAAACATGAAAAAAAGTCGTTTTCCGAAAAGTGTCTGTGTGTCTGTGTGTCTGTGTGTCTGTCTGTCTGTCTGTCTATCTGTCTGTCTGTAGATTTTTTTTCTATGGCAAACGATAACTGCCGCAAATTCAAACAGAATCAAATAATTTTTTGCATACAGCCCGGTTTTGCAGAGTTCTCGCGACCTATTGTTTTTGGTGAAGATCGGTTGAGGGAAAGGGGTAGTTTACCTGCAACGGTTTTTTTTTAGCAAGGGAAATTTTGTTTGTTTGGCAAACGATAACAGCCGCAAATTCAAACAGAATCAAATAATGTTTCGCATACAGCCCTGAATTGTAGAGTTCTCAAGACCTATTGTTTTTGGTGAAGATCGGTTAAGGGAAAGGGGTAGTTTACCTGTAACGTTTTATGTTTTAACAAGGGTATTTCCTATGGCACACGATAACAGCCGCAAATTCAAACAGAATGAAAAGATTATTTGCATACAGCCCTAAATTGTAGAGTTCTCAATACCTTTTGTTTTTGGTGAAGATCGGTTAAGGGAAAGGGGTAGTTTACCTACAACGTTTTTTTAACAAGGGTATTTTCTATGGCAAACGATAACAGCCGCAAATTCAAACAGAATCAAATAATTTTCTGCATACAGCCCTGATTTGTAGAGTACTCAAGACCTATTGTTTTTGGTGAAGATCGGTTGAGGGGAAGGGGTAGTTTACCAGCAACGTTTTTTATCATGCGTATTTTCTATGGCAAACGACAACTGCCGCAAATTCAAACAGAATCAAATAATTTTTTGCATACAGCCCTGATTTGTAGAGTACTCGCGACCTATTGTTTTTGGTGAAGATCGGTTGAGGGAAAGGGGTAGTTTACCTGCAACGGTTTTTTTTATCAAGGGAAATTTTTTTTTTTTTTTGGCAAACGATAACAGCCGCAAATTCAAACAGAATCAAATAATGTTTCGCATACAGCCCTGAATTGTAGATTTCTCAAGACCTATTGTTTTTGGTGAAGATCGGTTGAGGGAAAGGGGTAGTTTACCTGCAACGTTTTTTTAACAAGGGTATTTTATATGGCAAACGATAACAGCCGCAAATTCAAACAGAATCAAATAATGTTTTGCATACAGTCCTGATTTGTAGAGTACTCAAGACCTATTGTTTTTGGTGAAGATCGGTTAAGGGGAAGGGGTAGTTTACCTGCAACCTTTTACGTTTTATTTTCTATGGCAAACGATAACAGCCGCAAATTCAAACAGAATCAAATAATGTTTTGCATACAGCCCTGATTTGTAGAGTACTCAAGACCTATTGTTTTTGGTGAAGATCGGTTAAGGGGAAGGGGTAGTTTACCTGCAACGTTTTTTTATCAAGCGTATTTTCTATGGCAAACGATAACAGCCGCAAATTCAAACAGAATCAAATAATTTTTTGCATACGTCCCTGAATTGTAGAGGTCTCAATGACTTTCGATTTTGGTGAAGATCGGTTAAGGGGAAGGGGTAGTTTACCTGCAACCTTTTACGTTTTAACAAGAGTAAAGTACTTGAAAATTTATTTAAACTTTTTGAAACAATGGTAATTGTTAAAAATAAAATAATTTTGTTGCCAGGCAATAAAATTATAATTTTTTCATTTTAATGTAATATAATATTTTTCATTTAATACAGCAATAAAAAGGCAGGTAAGACACAGCCTGGCTGTTTGGCTGAAAATGATTTTAAATATAAATCTTAGAATATGGAAGTCATGTATGGTTCTCCATACCGATATTTCGAAAAGTGTCTGTGTGTGTGTCTGTCTGTAGATTTTTTTCTATGGCAAACGATAACAGCCGCAAATTCAAACAGAATCAAATAATTTTTTGCATAAAGCCCTGATTTGCAGAGTACTCATGACCTATTGTTTTTGGTGAAGATCGGTTGAGGGAAAGGGGTAGTTTACCTGCAACGGTTTTTTTTTATCAAGGGTAATTTTGTTTGTTTGGCAAACGATAACAGCCGCAAATTCAAACAGAATAAAATAATGTTTCGCATACAGCCCTGAATTGTAGAGTTCTCACGATCTGTTGATTTTGGTAAAGATCGGTTAAGGGAAAGGGGTAGTTTACCTGTACCGTTTAATGTTTTAACAATGGTATTTATTTTGGCAAACGATAACAGCCGCAAATTCAAACATAATCAAATAATGTTTTGCATACTGCCCTAAATTGTAGAGTTCTCAAGACCTTTTGTTTTTGGTGAAGATCGGTTAAGGAAAAGGGGTAGTTTACCGGCAACGTTTTATGTTTTTAAGGGTATTTTTTATGGCAAACGATAAGAGCCGCAAATTCAAACAGAATCAAATACGTTTTTGCATACCGCCCTGATTTCTTGAGTACTAAAGACCTATTGTTTTTGGTGAAGATCGTTTGAGGGAAAGGGGTAGTTTACCTGCCACGTTTTTTGTTTTATCAAGGGTATTTCCTATGGCAAACGATAACAGCCGCAAATTCACACAAAATCATATAATATTTTGCATACAACCCTAAATTGTAGAGTTCTCAAGACCTGTCGTTTTTGGTGAAGATCGGTTAAGGGAAAGGGGTAGTTTACCTGCAACGGTTTTTTATCAAGGGTAATTTTTTTTTTGGCAAACGATAACAGCCGCAAATTCAAACAGAATTAAATAATGTTTCGTATACAGCCCTGAATTGTAGAGTTCTCAAGACCTATTGTTTTTGGTGAAGATCGGTTAAGGGAAAGGGGTAGTTTATTCCTAGGGGTTTTACTTCCATATTCCTTAAGGAATGGAAGTATGGTGATGGCAAAAAAAATCGTGTTCGAGATTATTGCAGATTCTGATTCTACTACGCTCAAAACATGAAAAAAGTAGTTTTCCGAAATGTGTGTGTGTGTGTGTGTGTGTGTGTGTGTGTGTGTGTGTGTGTGTGTGTGTGTGTGTGTGTGTGTGTGTGTGTGTGTGTGTGTGTGTGTGTGTGTGTGTGTGTGTGTGTGTGTGTGTGTGTGTGTGTGTGTGTGTGTGTGTGTGTGTGTGTGTGTGTGTGTGTGTGTGTGTGTGTGTGTGTGTGTGTGTGTGTGTGTGTGTGTGTGTGTGTGTGTGTGTGTGTGTGTGTGTGTGTGTGTTTTCTATGGCAAACGATAACTGCCGCAAATTCAAACAGAATCAAATAATTTTCTGCATACAGCCCTGATTTGTAGAGTACTCAAGACCTATTGTTTTTGGTGAAGATCGGTTGAGGGGAAGGGGTAGTTTACCAGCAACGTTTTTTATCATGCGTATTTTCTATGGCAAACGACAACTGCCGCAAATTCAAACAGAATCAAATAATTTTTTGCATACAGCCCTGATTTGTAGAGTACTCGCGACCTATTGTTTTTGGTGAAGATCGGTTGAGGGAAAGGGGTAGTTTACCTGCAACGGTTTTTTTTATCAAGGGAAATTTTTTTTTTTTTTTGGCAAACGATAACAGCCGCAAATTCAAACAGAATCAAATAATGTTTCGCATACAGCCCTGAATTGTAGATTTCTCAAGACCTATTGTTTTTGGTGAAGATCGGTTGAGGGAAAGGGGTAGTTTACCTGCAACGTTTTTTTAACAAGGGTATTTTATATGGCAAACGATAACAGCCGCAAATTCAAACAGAATCAAATAATGTTTTGCATACAGTCCTGATTTGTAGAGTACTCAAGACCTATTGTTTTTGGTGAAGATCGGTTAAGGGGAAGGGGTAGTTTACCTGCAACCTTTTACGTTTTATTTTCTATGGCAAACGATAACAGCCGCAAATTCAAACAGAATCAAATAATGTTTTGCATACAGCCCTGATTTGTAGAGTACTCAAGACCTATTGTTTTTGGTGAAGATCGGTTAAGGGGAAGGGGTAGTTTACCTGCAACGTTTTTTTATCAAGCGTATTTTCTATGGCAAACGATAACAGCCGCAAATTCAAACAGAATCAAATAATTTTTTGCATACGTCCCTGAATTGTAGAGGTCTCAATGACTTTCGATTTTGGTGAAGATCGGTTAAGGGGAAGGGGTAGTTTACCTGCAACCTTTTACGTTTTAACAAGAGTAAAGTACTTGAAAATTTATTTAAACTTTTTGAAACAATGGTAATTGTTAAAAATAAAATAATTTTGTTGCCAGGCAATAAAATTATAATTTTTTCATTTTAATGTAATATAATATTTTTCATTTAATACAGCAATAAAAAGGCAGGTAAGACACAGCCTGGCTGTTTGGCTGAAAATGATTTTAAATATAAATCTTAGAATATGGAAGTCATGTATGGTTCTCCATACCGATATTTCGAAAAGTGTCTGTGTGTGTGTCTGTCTGTAGATTTTTTTCTATGGCAAACGATAACAGCCGCAAATTCAAACAGAATCAAATAATTTTTTGCATAAAGCCCTGATTTGCAGAGTACTCATGACCTATTGTTTTTGGTGAAGATCGGTTGAGGGAAAGGGGTAGTTTACCTGCAACGGTTTTTTTTTATCAAGGGTAATTTTGTTTGTTTGGCAAACGATAACAGCCGCAAATTCAAACAGAATAAAATAATGTTTCGCATACAGCCCTGAATTGTAGAGTTCTCACGATCTGTTGATTTTGGTAAAGATCGGTTAAGGGAAAGGGGTAGTTTACCTGTACCGTTTAATGTTTTAACAATGGTATTTATTTTGGCAAACGATAACAGCCGCAAATTCAAACATAATCAAATAATGTTTTGCATACTGCCCTAAATTGTAGAGTTCTCAAGACCTTTTGTTTTTGGTGAAGATCGGTTAAGGAAAAGGGGTAGTTTACCGGCAACGTTTTATGTTTTTAAGGGTATTTTTTATGGCAAACGATAAGAGCCGCAAATTCAAACAGAATCAAATACGTTTTTGCATACCGCCCTGATTTCTTGAGTACTAAAGACCTATTGTTTTTGGTGAAGATCGTTTGAGGGAAAGGGGTAGTTTACCTGCCACGTTTTTTGTTTTATCAAGGGTATTTCCTATGGCAAACGATAACAGCCGCAAATTCACACAAAATCATATAATATTTTGCATACAACCCTAAATTGTAGAGTTCTCAAGACCTGTCGTTTTTGGTGAAGATCGGTTAAGGGAAAGGGGTAGTTTACCTGCAACGGTTTTTTATCAAGGGTAATTTTTTTTTTGGCAAACGATAACAGCCGCAAATTCAAACAGAATTAAATAATGTTTCGTATACAGCCCTGAATTGTAGAGTTCTCAAGACCTATTGTTTTTGGTGAAGATCGGTTAAGGGAAAGGGGTAGTTTATTCCTAGGGGTTTTACTTCCATATTCCTTAAGGAATGGAAGTATGGTGATGGCAAAAAAAATCGTGTTCGAGATTATTGCAGATTCTGATTCTACTACGCTCAAAACATGAAAAAAGTAGTTTTCCGAAATGTGTGTGTGTGTGTGTGTGTGTGTGTGTGTGTGTGTGTGTGTGTGTGTGTGTGTGTGTGTGTGTGTGTGTGTGTGTGTGTGTGTGTGTGTGTGTGTGTGTGTGTGTGTGTGTGTGTGTGTGTGTGTGTGTGTGTGTGTGTGTGTGTGTGTGTGTGTGTGTGTGTGTGTGTGTGTGTGTGTGTGTGTGTGTGTGTGTGTGTGTGTGTGTGTGTGTGTGTGTGTGTGTTTTCTATGGCAAACGATAACTGCCGCAAATTCAAACAGAATCAAATAATTTTTTGCATACAGCCCTGATTTGTAGAGTACTCACGACCTATTGTTTTTGGTGAAGATCGGTTCAGGGAAAGGGGTAGTTTACCTGCAACGGTTTTTTTTATCAAGGGAAGTTTTTTTTTTTGGCAAACGATAACAGCCACAAATTCAAACAGAGTCAAATAATGTTCGCATACAGCACTGAATTATAGATTTCTCAAAACCTATTGTTTTTGGTGAAGATCGGTTAAGGGAAAGGGGTAGTTTACCTGTAACGTTTTATGTTTTAACAAGGGTATTTCCTATGGCAAACGATAACAGCCGCAAATTCAAACAGAATCAAAAGATTATTTGCATACAGCCCTAAATTGTAGAGTTCTCAAGACCTATTGTTTTTGGTGAAGATCGGTTAAGGGAAAGGGGTAGTTTACCTGTAACGTTTTATGTTTTAACAAGGGTATTTCTTATGGCAAACGATAACAGCCGCAAATTCAAACAGAATCAAACGATTATTTGCATACAGCCCTGATTTGTAGAGTACTCAAGACCTATTGTTTTTGGTGAAGATCGGTTAAGGGGAAGGGGTAGTTTACCTGCAACATTTTTTTATCAAGCGTATTTTCTATGGCAAACGATAACAGCTGCAAATTCAAACAGAATCAAATAATTTTTTGCATACGTCCCTGAATTGTAGAGGTCTCAAGGACTTTCAATTTTGGTGAAGATCGGTTAAGGGGAAGGGGTTGTTTACCTGCAACCTTTTACGTTTTAACAAGAGTAAAGTACTTGAAAATTTATTTAAACTTTTTGAAACAATGGTAATTGTTGAAAATAAAATAATTTTGTTGCCAGGCAATAAAATTATAATTTTTTCATTTTAATGTAAATCATGTATAAGAGAAAATATATCGCGCTTGGCAGGCGATATTAAGATTTAAATATAAATCTTAGAATATGGAAGTCATGTATGGTTCTCCATACCGATATTAATTACATAAACGCAATTAACGTATTGTTACGACGGTTGCAGGGATCGTCGTATTCTACAGTGGAAACAGAATAACTAACACCAGTGATTGACAAGTTGTGCAGCTTTAAGTATTATAGTTACAAATAAACAAAGACACTCTTATACAGTTCTTCAAGTTAAAATTTGTTCAACACGCCACAATAAATGTCACCTTCTTACAGTTTCGCATTAAGTAGCACCATAACCGCAAGCGACATATTCCATCATCATCATTTAACTATCTTATCCTTGGTATCCTAGATATCCTCTCTTTCTGCTTTTATACACCTGTACCCTCAGGATTTTCTTAGACACACCGCAGGAACATCCATCCGCTCAACAAGGTGACATAGCCATTGTATTCGTTGAGTCTTCACGAACACAATTCGTTGAGTCTTCACAATATTCTCCTGCTTCAATGGTGCACCTGTCTCCTGGTTAGATTGTATTGAAATTAATTACTAATAATAATGAGGGACCTCGAGTGCTTATTTCCACTTATATTGTACAAATTAATATTGCCAAATATATTAAATGACGTTTTATTGAATTATTAGTCAGTTGACCAACACAATTTAAGTAAAACTAAGTTTAAATGTCTTTTAATAGTTTATTTTTATACAGTTTTTAGTTTTTAAAAGTTCTTAAAAGTTCATGAGCTAAAACAAATTATGTTTGAAAAGAAATCTGCAGGTTCCTTTCCCATAACTGGAAAACGTGATAACACAGAATAACTTAAAGATATTTAGCAGAGTAACACCTTTGGCGACTAACCTCTATTAAACGTAATAGATGCTTCTATTGTGTTCGCGTGTGTGTAGGGGTGGTGAGAATATGAGGGCGAAAATGTGGTGATAAGTTCAGCGTGGTTATGGTAGGGGGGGGATACAATGCTGCTAATATGGAAGACATGTCTATTCAATAGCGGCCCGCCTCGGTACCTCGTGTTAATAATTTACTGTTAATGACAGAAAGTTGTTGCCCTTTCCGGCTTCCTACAGTGTTAATAATCTTCTAATGAACACGCCGCGCTAATATCGCCTTCATATATGCAAGATAATTGACCTTTATTAAATGTTCCACCTCTAGTAATGAAGACAAGTTATGTCCGTTAACACATTCACACCCTATTTTGATCAGTTTCGTTATATTGGTATAGTAGTGCCTGAACATCCAGAGATTGTTTTATTTTATTCTGCAGCAAGAAGGGGTTAGAAACCTTGAGAAACACCGAATCCAAAATTTTAAAAAATTGCACCATTTGTGGAGCGTAACTTTTCTGATCTATAGAAAAGTAAGCATTATTGAAAGAAACAAATGCACACTCTCGTGACATGACAGTGCATTAAAATCGTGGTGGAATTTGAAGGCAATGAAAAGCGTTTCAGAAGGCACAGTACTGTGAAAACTAACGGATGTGTGGAAAACAATACAACATCAACTATTTAATTACTACAGCAGTTAATCTATTTTTTTTAGAATATCCGAAGTGTTAGATCCTAGATTTAACTCGGTGTTACTGACAGGCGTATTTCAAATATTGAATGAGAGGATTTTTGAAAAGAAAGCCTTTTTCAGAGATATGGTGATATAGTTTGAAGGTCGAAACAGAAGGCGTTGAGCAACCTTGTGAAGCTGACATATAGGCCTTAAATAATTAATTTTTTAATAAAATTAATAAAAGTAATTGTAGCACTACCATCTCCTTCACATGACACCTAAAGTTTCTAACACAATTGTTCCACATTTTAGTTTCGGGACGGTTTTTTTTACTCTCTCTCCCTCTCTCTCTTTCTTTCTTTCTTTCTTTCTTTTTTCTCTTTCTTTCTCTCTCTCTCATTAAAACACACACAAAATACCTATCGCGAATTAGTTTTCTCATAGAAGACAAGAAAAATTACAAAACTCTTAATATATCCGCTACCTCCATTCTTCTTCTCCTCCTCTTTCTCCTTTTCTTCGTCTTTTTCTTCAGCATCATTTCTCTCTTCCTCTTCGTCTTCTTCTTCTTCTTCTTCTTCTTCTTCTTCTTCTTCTTCTTCTTCTTCTTCTTCTTCCTCCTCCTCCTCCTCCTCCTCCTCCTCCTCCTCCACCTCCTCACCAACGTCGTTACTATCTTATTCTTGTAGTTCTTCTTCTTTCTTATTTTCTTGTAACCTGCAATGTAGGCATCTAGCCTGCCTATGCATCTTCAAATGTCAGTTTACGCTAAAAAGTATTGACTACTTTAAAGTCGGAAAGATTTTTTATGTTGACCACTGCAGTCCAGCCTCATCGCCAACTCTACCTCTTGATTCAATTACCGCACATCTCACTGAAATTACTACTTAGTTTCTGTTGAAATACAAACTCCTATCTTGTCTGATATTACTTCTAAAATAGCTCATAGTTACAATTGTAGACGTTTTATTTTGCAACCTCTAGTTAATTTATTCCTTAGGAATCTGTACTTATTTACCCTTACCCGTCATTTCAAAAGGAAAACAACTACATAACCGAACACATGTGAGCGATCGACCAAATTGTGATAAACGCAGCCGAAATCACTCACCCGTTATTTTCGACACTCTTTTTGTCGAAAAGTCCCGATTCTCATCTAATTTAATTCCAATTCAGTGTAATTCAATAAAACGGTCTAATCAATTTTACAGCACTCGCTGTTACAATGTCATTGGTAGCGTTAAATCCTATCTTTTCTTATTTACGCAGAAATTCCAGGAATTTATTATCCTCTCTCCAGATATGTCGCTGATTTTACGGCCAGTGTAATTTTGTTTTGTTACTTGTCTGGCGATTATCTGTTAGGCTATCACCACGTCTACAAGTTGACATGTTTTTGTCAGTAGTTAATGGTTTACACATGTGTTAAAAATGATTAGTATGCTCCCTGAGCTCCACAACTCGCTCACAACACTTGTTTAAATTTGTTTGAACGTAATACTTTATTTTTAAGTAAATTTCGATATTAAACAATTTTTCAATTATTAAAAAAATTACGAAAATCCCGACTATTCTAATACTTTTTTTTAAATAAAACAACAATTATTGCAAAGCGTATTAATAAGCACTAATAATTCCATACTACTGCATTGGGTTTTTAGTTATATTTATAACGATAATGCCTAAATAACAAACAATTTAACACTTGCTTTTAATTTTACTTATGTTTCCATAGATAAGTAAGACAGGAAATAAATAATATGGAAGTTTTAGACGGGTCTATATTTAACAGTTTTACAAATATCCTCAACTGATAACAATATAGGTATACATTTGTTTTTTAATATAGCTTACAAACATTTTAAGGCGAACCAAAATATGGCAGAGATATAGTAAATCTGTCAGATTACTAAAGACACCCAGTTTATATTTTGAATAAAATTCCTCATAAGTTGATCCCCTACATAGACTTTAAAATTTTGTAAAAACTTTTTGACCCGTAAAAAGTTGCGTAAAGAACGTAATCAACATCTCATGTGGCAAAAAAATGTTTCCCGTGCAGCCAAACCTACTACAAAAAAAATGTAGCCTACTCTGTTTTTTTAATTATATTCTCTTCCACTTCCTTCTTCTTTTCATGTTTCCACCTCATCCTCTTCGTTTTCTTAGCCTTCCCCTTATCCACCTTCCCTCCATCATAATCTCTTCTCATGATTATGCTAGTCGTGTTTCCCTTGTAGTTAGGGCACCGTACACAAAAAAGTTATAGCAGTATTTCCAAAATATGTGGATGCTTTTATTACAAATGTAACAGGTTTTTTAACGTGGTTTTGAACCAAATCAAGTAAAAGGATTACTTTCATTTCTTTTAGATACCGAATACCTAGATAAAAGAATGGAAATAAAAATATAAACCAACCGGTGAACCATGAAAAACAAGATATCAAATAACAACTAAATTTAGCAAAAGAAAATAAATTTTGAATTTTTTATTAATCTGAAATCGCCATTAAGCTTAATATGGCTAAATGTTGACTTATTCATTTATGTTGAGAAATTTATGTCATTGACTTACTGAATTTAAATTTTGAGAATATTTGAAGACTGAAAGTTCGGTTTTCATAGCGTCTCCAATTTCCTCTCTGCCTCAGTTCCTTATATAAACGTCATTTCAGCATCTTTTTAAGGCAGAACGCAATTTGCTTCATCCATTCTATAGGACCATTGTTGGTCCTTCTAAGAGACAATCTTTATCGCCGTTTTAGAGCACTATCAGACAGAAGCGCGCGCGAAACAAGCCGAAATCACTAAGAAAATGTCAGAAGAAACATTCTTCTTCATATCGTCCTGAAGGAACATTCTTCTTCCTAATGGCAGCTCCTTTACACTACTGTCCCTAGTTGTTCCACGCCTTTCTGTGGTTCTCTTATACCCTAATCACAAACGTGTAGTAATTTCAGACGAAAAGGCAAGGAAAAAATAAACCATAGGGTACAAAAGTAAATCAATTATATACCAGATTTCTAATTTTACTTTGGGTAAGAAGAAAAAAATATTTCTGTGTGTATACAAGACAGTTTTTTAACCATACTATTCTGTGGGAGGGAAAAACTCATAAACTAGACTAGGAAAACATGAAAGCGGTTTCCAAACGAGATAAATGAGTTTTTTCAGGCGGACAGCTGAGAAAAACTAGAGCAGAACGAATTAGAAATACCAACTTTGTCGTGTTTACTTGCTGAACTGTTACTTGTCATGTTCCGGACGAGACCTTTCTGTGTCTCCACCATTATCAACTCCTAAACCACGACCTAGGACGTGTCATGGTTTAGGACTTGATAATGGTGGAGACACTGAAAGGCCTCGTCCGGAACATGACAAGTAGCAGTTCAGCAAGTAAACACGACAAAGTTGTAATTACAGACACTGTTAATTCAAATAACAAGATGAAGAATTAGAAACACGACCATCAGACATCTGTTCCAGCAGGAATCTGGTGAGATGTAGAGGAATGAGTATTACAGTGGTTTATTCATGTAATCCTTAAATTCGTAGTGACCGTGAATCAATGAATTTTTCAGTGAAGGGTTAGTGAGGATCGGTCAAAATAACACAAATTTTTAACTTATTTGTGTCGACGTTTCGACAATTGTCAAAAATAACACAAATTTTTAACTTATTTCTGTCTACGTTTCAACAATAATTTCATTGTTTGGCGTGTGTTTGGCGTCAGCAACAATTGTCCTGATGATGACAATAAACATTGTCGAAACGTCGACACAAATAAGTTAAAAATTTGTGTTATTTTTGACCGATCCTCACTAACCCTTCACTGAAAAATTTATTCATGTAATGTTGACGGAGAAAGCAAGCTGAAACTCATTATCACACAAAGGGAGAGGAAGAGAAAGACCAAGATTTCAACAGGTCGACGTATTGAGAAGTTGACTAATAGAAGGAAGAAAACTTGTTAGATGTGAAACGCCTTGAAAGGAGTGTCGGAAGTGACGACTGCAGAAGGGAATGGAAGGATGAAGAAGATAACCTACTCTATTGACGTCGTGTATTAGCATTATAAATCGGGCTGTTGGGCGGTGGTCGAATGCTTCAATTTTCGTCTCTAAGCGTTTCGGCCACACCTCCGGAAGCCATTCTCAGTAGAAAAAAGAAAAAATGAAAACGTTAGCAAGGATGACAGGCCGCACGCCCCTCACAGCTGGAGGAGTAATCACATTAGAAAACGACTTCCCTGTATAACTTTAGCTGTCATCAACTATTTGGTATGCTGCGCTCCGAATCAATCAGAATTTAGCTGGTTTGTGATTGGCTCGCTCAAGACAGCTGAAGCTATTGAGAACTTTTGCTTACTCCACAACTGTGATGTGTTTTCCACACCTACCAAGGTTTAGATGGTTTTTGATTGGCTCGCTTAGGACAAATTGCGAACGTTTTCTTTCTTTCTTCTTTTTTTCTACTGAAGATGGCCTCCGAAGATGTGGCCAAAACGTTTAGAGACGAAAATTTAAGCAATCGACCACGAACCAACTGCCAGTAATAGCCTTCGTAATAAGTGGTGTATCACCGTTTAACTCAACGATCCCTTCTTCCCTTTCCCCTTCCAGAGTGCCATCAAAATTCGTTAATATTTCTTACAACGTATCCCACTTAGTTTCCCTTCGTTTTCAGGATTGTATCTAACAGTGATCTGTTTTCCTACACTCTGTTAACAACCTCCTAATTATTACTCGTTGTGTCAACTGATTTTATTCTCTTCATTATTCCTCCGTACCACTAACCTTTTGTCACTTTCGAGTGGGATAAATGTCCGCTAAGGACGTTGCCAGTGCCCTGTAGAGTAAGACCAGTGTAGGAGTGGTACCTTTGAGCAACCAAATGTCCTGCTCTGGCTTTCATTCTTCGCCTTCTAGGTTCTTCCACGTCTAATGCCGTTGAGAAAACTTCCTCTTTCGCCGCTAGAACCGATAACCATTATATCCATATTATAAACGCTCACAAGCAGCAACGGGATCTTTATTTTTTTCTCCATTATACGGAGAGTACAGGTGTTTGTATCCATTTTGGTCCGGTTAACGTGTCCGTTAATGCAATAATAAATTCGTTTGTGACGACGCTGGGGTTAATTAAGAGCAAGCCCGCGTGTTACAGTACATCCGATGCGCCCACTAGGCAAATGTGCCGTACTGTGCCGAGTGAACAAAAATACGTGCACATGGATATAAATGGACACGATAGTGTAATTACCACGATTACATACATATATTTCTGTGTGTATGTGTGTATGTGTGTGTGTGCGCGCGCGTGAGTGTGCAATAAATGCGTCGCGATAAATGGTGCACTAGACCACTCGTTTATTCCCACTTACAAATTATGTCCCACATATACTACTTTCAAACTCGTATACTCATCATTCACACGTAATATATTTTTAAATAATATTAATGGCATACTTAAAATATGCATTAATATATATACACCCGTATCGCTTCAGAATGTTGGCGTTTCCATTATAAATTCCACGTATCCTACTACTTAGGAATTGCACTGCGTATAGGCTATATACTCTAAACGGCATGCTAAAAGAGCACAGACGTAGATACATATATACATAAGGGAAGAACGAGCGGAAATAGACTTCAGTTGAAGTCGCTTAATTAAGAAGAAGAAGAAGAAGACTATTTTAGTGTTTACAATGATTTGCTTCCAGTGCGTAAATGTTTTATATTATGTATATAATATACGGGTATATGCTTAATGTCCAAGAACCTAAAAATTTAAACTATTTTCATTAATATTATATGAAATATTGGAAGCGGAAATATTGTCTGTCGTCGCGCCCATGGCATGTATTATTAATTTCCTACGTAAAAATAAATCTATAGGCTAATGAACAATTATTAATATCAAGCTGTTTAGCACGTGGTGCTCTCCAGCAGTATTGAAGGCCTATATGTAAGAAGCGTCCTCGTCGTCGCTGCTACAAAGCGGGTTTAATTAGCACAGGTTGGGAAACTGCAAACTGCACTTTACGCCGCTCATCTCATCACTTCCTTTATAACAAGAAACATTACAAAAAAATGTTTTCCAGACTCTACGTAAAAGATTCTTCTCCGTAGAATCTTTTCACCTAAAAATTTGAAACTTCTTCTCCTTAAATTCAAGTTTTTCGTTATCTTTATTTCATTTTGTGACATTACGCCATAGTTTTTTGTTGAGCGAGTATTAGCCTACACTTGATTTCTCTTTGGTTATGTTGCTGGCAAGTCCTCACTGGTCTCAAGATTTTTCATTTTATAGATTATTATAAATAGTATATGTTGCAATTGAACTTATATATACAAAGTGTCTTCTTGGCAATGGGGAGGGGGAGAGTACACTAGTTTACGAGGTGATTCGAGAGCAAAAATATCGGTATGGAGAATCATACATGACTTCCATATTCTAAGATTTATATTTAAAATCATTTTCGAAATGAAATATTACCATAGAAACTACTTCTTTCTACTTACTGCTTCAGCCTTAACCACAGTACTGTGGTCACTAACGTATACCACCTCACGTTATCGCACTCGATTTTCACTGATGATGGAAGTCGATGGCATTGCCGAAATGTCTGGTTTTGTAGAAAACATTGGACTACGGCCAAATATCCCGGGAAGGAATTTTAACAAAAACTACTTCTTTGTTGCCGATAACGTTGTACACATATATATCAATTATATAACGAAGTTACATGGAGGCAATTGAGGCAATGCCTACCCTAAAAAATTCTGTAGAATAAAAATTATAAATACGTATGAACTACATAACGTAAAGATTATACATTGTTACTGCGACTGTCAAATTTATTAAACCGAAACGTGCTTTATTGAGCGACCGCTAGATGGTGACAGGTGAGATTCGGCATAGTTCGTTTAAAGCGAATGAGGCAACCTGAACTTGCCTCAGCGTTTTTTGTATACATCGTATGTAAGCAATGTAGTGGTGTGATAGGGAAGTGTAGGGAGGAGGGATTGTCCCGCGCTGTACACATAGAGCGTTGAGGCATGCCTCACTTCTGTGGTCCAAACAGTTAAGTTAAAGCGCCTGTGTTGTTTCTAAGTGTTTATTTTATGCGGTTATTAAAAGTGTCACTGTTATTCCGCTGAACTAACAGATGATCAAGATTGTTATTTGAATTATTTGTAACATTAAACATATATATAGAAACTAATCAAGTTTAAAAATTTGAAGTTCAATCAGTTGTATTATTGTGTATGACTAATACAAGGATTGTTCAATAGAAACACGTATAGAGCTGTAAAGCATTTTTTATTCAACGATTTTAAAAGAAGTCTCCAATAACATTAAGATATGAGTTCCACTGTTGCGCTAACCTGTAGATTCCCTGCTAGTAAAATTCTTACGGCTGTTTGTGGAACCATTCGGTTACAGCAAACTCTACCTCAGCGTCCGATTTGAACCACCGTCCTTTTAGTGATTCCTTAAAAAAAATTTAAGATAAGATTTTTGCCTACCCATTCATTAACTACTAGCTTCGCCAGTAAGCAAATTGATGTCCATTTTTTCGGCTTGCACGCGTTATGTTGGTGTGGGTTTCGACACTTTCCATTTAAAAAGCGTGCAAATGTAAGAAAATAAACATGAGTGAGGCCAGAAATAACGTGAATTGTGTGTGTGTGTGTGTGTGTGTGTGTGTGTGTGTGTGTGTGTGTGTGTGTGTGTGTGTGTGTGTGTGTGTGTGTGTGTGTGTGTGTGTGTGTGTGTGTGTGTGTGTGTGTGTGTGTGTGTGTGTGTGTGTGTGTGTGTGTGTTACCTGCCCTTTATTGCTGTATTAAAAGAAAAATATTATATTACATTAAAATGAAAAAATTATAATTTTATTGCCTGGCAACAAAATTATTTTATTTTTAACAATTACCATTGTTTCAAAAAGTTTAAATAAATTTTCAAGTACTTTACTCTTGTTAAAACGTAAAAGGTTGCAGGCAAACTACCCTTCCCCTTAACCGATCTTCACCAAAATCGAAAGTCCTTGAGACCTCTACAATTCAGGGACGTATGCAAAAAATTATTTGATTCTGTTTGAATTTGCGGCTGTTATCGTTTGCCATAGAAAATACGCTTGACAAAAAAACGTTGCAGGTAAACTACCCCTTCCCCTTAACCGATCTTCACCAAAAACAATAGGTCTTGAGTACTCTACAAAGTAGGGCTGTATACAAAATATTATTTGATTCTGTTTGAATTTGCGGCTGTTATCGTTTATCAAAAAAAAAATTTCCCTTGATAAAAAAAACCGTTGCAGGTAAACTACCCTTTCCCTCAACCGATCTTCACCAAAAACAATAGGTCGTGAGTACTCTACAAATCAGGGCTGCATGCAAAAAATTATTTGATTCTGTTTGAATTTGCGGCAGTTATCGTTTGCCATAGAAAAAAATCTACACATAGACACACAGACACATAGATAGACAGACAGACACACACACACACAGACACTTTTCGGAAAACGACTTTTTTTCATGTTTTGAGTGTAGTACAATCAGAATCTGCAATAATCTCGAACACGATTTTTTTTGCCATCACCATACTTCCATTCCTTAAGGAATATGGAAATAAAAAGAAAAGAAAATGGGATGTAAACATAGGTCCGGAAATCCTTTGTTCTCGAGTTATATCCTGTTGAAAATTTTGCAATATGAAAATTTCTTGAACACAAATTATGAGGAAAAATTAGTTCTTCTTCTTCTTCTTCTTCTTCTTACTATTATATATTTTTCTGTTTCTTCTTATTATTTTTCTTCTTTCTCTTGCTTTTGCTCTTGATCTTCTTCTTCTTCCTCCCTGCGTGTATTAGGCAGACTGCGTGTTATGGAAACCAGGATTTTCACGTACAACGAACATTTCTTCTTTCTGTACATTTGGTATAATCAACCGACTTCTATCTAAGTCTAGCTATTCATGACCGCAAAGCTGTCATGTAGTAGTTTTTATATCTGAATGCTGAAAATAAGTTATATTTATAATTTATAGCTAGTTTTGAAGAATAATGCTGAAAAGTGAGTGCAAAAACATTAGTGTCGGAAAATATAATCTTTTAGGTTTGGGGTTAATTTCTAGTAAACAGAAGACATGTTTATTAAACACAGAATTTGTAAAGAATTTTGAGTAAATTGGTGTTAATAACGTTACTTAAAAACAAATAAAACCTTGAGAAATTTAATTCGAATAGAAGCCCAAATGCAGCAGAAAATTTTTTACGAAATGGTCGGCTGTTCAGGAATGACGCGAATTAACTACCAAGGCAAGGTTTTATGTACATAGTACATGTTTTTGTTCATTGTAGCTCAAGGTATCGTATAAACACAGTATAAAATATTAACTTTTGATGACGTTACACTTTGATCGTACTCGTCATCTCTCGTTGCAGGGTTATGCGGTTCCGGCTTCACCATCAAGTCCTCGTACTTCCCACAGTTTTTTAAACTTATTGGTTGGTATGTCACGGCTTGCTTTGGAATCCTTCCCTTACGCATTTTGGATACGTGTTCTTTATATTTTTCTTTATTCTTCCTGCGTGTTACGTTACTGGATGGATATTTATCATCACCACTTCAAGGACTAGGCCTTAGACCTGTTCCGAAACAGATAAGGTACCGTGGTAATCGAACTTAAAGAAACAATTTAGCCAATTTAGTGGATTTTTCTTTTTTGTTGTGTCTACATCGTCTTTAGTTAAATCAATCGATTTTACCAAAACTGCTGCTTACATCTGAAGTTGGGATTATGAAAATTGTTTAAATTAGGCTTAACGTGTAATTTCTGCTTATATTCGTAGCATGCCCGCGGCAAGATTTCAATATTACCGCTAGGTAATATGTCGTTTCTAGCGCCGCCGAATAAGAACGAACAGACTTCTTCAACGAGTTGAACGAAATTTGATTTTCTTTTCTTCACTCAGACGAACATGCAAATCAAAGCAATTTTCACAGCAGTTTCCGATATCACGTGTATTTTTGTACCTACGTAATATGCGAGCACATACAGTCTGGTGTGTGTGTGTGTGTGTGTGTGTGTGTGTGTGTGTGTGTGTGTGTGTGTGTGTGTGTGTGTGTGTGTGTGTGTGTGTGTGTGTGTGTGTGTGTGTGTGTGTGTGTGTGTGTGTGTGTGTGTGTGTGTGTGTGTGTGTGTTCACATATATAGCCTATTACAAGACAATAACACTGTTATCTTTTGCGCAGCATTCACAGGACACCAATATGAGTGTTGTCAAGTTATTATACTGTACATATCGCCCTCATATGAAATGCGATATTCTTCAAAGTTATTCTTCAAACTTTTTAAACGATTCTGTTTTCTTAATTTAATAAACAATAATAAATACTGCTACTCTGAGGAGGTAGATGACTTGTGTAGCTACGTGATGCTTTGCACCCGCTGTGTGAGCGACAGCATTATGTAATGCTCTCGATCTTTTCGGACGAGTCTTCCAGTCGATTATTCTACCGGCATCCCTAGAAGATCCATAGATTCTTCTACAAGTCAATCTTGTCACGTATTACACCACACAGCCGAAGTACAAAAGCGTTGTTTCCGAAGCTGTTAATCAGTTTAAGACTGTGATTCAGATTGCGTTTAGTGTAATGTAATAATTATGACTTATTGTGTGCGGGCATCAGTATTAGTGACTTATATTATTTAGTACAACACTGTTCATTAGGCGACATTTATTGTTTGTTACGTTAGAATGTGTTGAAAAAACTTAAACTTGAAGGAGTTTTGTATACTGTTAATTGTAAGTAAAGTTGTAATTAACGATTTTCTGGTATCAATTACTCTGTTTCTACTATTCAATGACACCGATCCGTGCAACCATCGTAACCACATACTGTACTTCTTGTGGAGTAATTGACCCCCAATTATTTGAGTAGAGTACCTTGAGACCCATTTGTTGATGTGGAGTCTTTCGTTAAATTGTCTATAAATCTATACGTATACTTGCTTCTTCTTGCTTGCTTCTTCAAATAAGTTTTTCAAACTTTCTCCGAAAAAAGTATCGCAAGTCAAAGTATGACCAGAAGTCTGTTGCAATTTTTAACCACATACAGAATAACCTTTAAGCAAGATTGAGTATTGTAAAGTAGTTTATAAGTAGACATTATATTTTAACGACTAATACACTATTACGCGCATCAGAATCTCCGTAATTATTAAAAATTTAGTTTACAATAGTCCAGTGTTGGTAAGATGTGATCGTTATGAAAAAGCTAACACCAGACGAGGAGCAAGGCAAGGCTGCTCACTCTCCCGAGTACTCTTACCCGCCTTAAAGCCATCCTCGCAATAATATTTCCCCCCAGCCGTAGAGTCCACCTCTGAAAACAGTCCTTCATTCCCTCCTTGCCCACCTCCTAGCACGCTGAGCCAGCTGCTTGTTGCTGTTATCTTGGTCACCGGCACGGAGGCTCTCTGCTCCTTGGGCTTGAGACAGCCAACACCTATTGCCTGAATCGGTTCCAGCGGCAGTGTCACAAAAAATTAAATCAAGTTTTCTCTCCCCCCCCCTTCTGCGTTAACGCGTTGGCGGTTTTCCTTAACAATCTTAGGTCACCTGTCGACTGGAACCAGCCTATGTGTTCTGGCAGCGATTGAGCACGTCCCAGATGCTGCAATCATGCCACGGGTGCGAAAAAGCCCCTCACACATAACGCAGTGCAATGCCAGTACTCTTTAACAGCTACACCCAGAGAGCGCTGAACGAGGTGAGAAAGAAACTAGATAAAGTTGGAGGCGTAAGGTTTGCAAGGACAGCAGATCGACATGCTTCGTTCTGCTGACGACACAGTAGTGCTGGATGTGAGTAATGAATTGGAACCCACTCTTACCGAGATGGAAGCCATCATCAGCTCCAACAACAACGTACACCTGAAAAGGGGAAAAACGAAAGTACTAACAGTGAGCAGGCTTGACATGGCGGTGGAGAACTGTTTTAATTTGTGTGTTCGTCTGAGTCAAGAAAGGCTGGGTGGGGAACGCCTGGAGAGTGGCGAGAGTGGAGTCCTTCACCAATCTTGGAAACAAAATAACGTCTGATGGAAGATACTAACAGAAATCATTAGCCACATCCGTCAAACCACGACGCCTTTACATGAAGCGGACTCTCTTCACCACCAACAACGTTGTAATGTAGTTCAGGAAACACGTGGCAATTACCACTGTATGGAACATTATACTTTCTTTTCGAGAAATAGAAAAAGAAAAGAGTAGTGGCGTTTGAAGTTTAGTGTTACCGGTGAATGCTAAATATTCCCTGGGTGGACGAAGTGACGAGCGACGGAGTGTTGAGGAGTCGTTCGTCCGGGAAAAGTTGCAAAGACACCTGGATAGAGCACCTCTTGAGGCAAGACCATCTCATTGAGGGCTCGGTAGACGGTTAGAACACCAAGGGCAGTCCGAGGCTGGTGTACATTAACCAGATGTTGGAGTACACCGGCTGCTCCCGCTACAGGGCCATGAAGAGGCTTGCAGAAGACCGCAAAGGCTGAAAAGCTTCTGCAAACCATTCCACGGAACATGAATCACAGAAGAAGTCCAGTGTGTGACTGCGCGTGTCGAAGCTACGCTTAGTCCAAGTTCAGAGAGTATACTTGTCTGATGTAGATTATCTTGTTACATACAATTTACCGTAATTAGATGTGTTCATGATGTGTAAACAGGTTTTTCAACAAAATTTAAGTATAACTAAAATAATTAAAATCCGATAACTTTCTAGACATGTTGAAGATCATCGTTATACAGATGGCTACCAAATTAAACAAGATGGCGTTTCCCACACTGTGTTATTGTAAGGAAAGCCTTTTGATCAATCAGAATACTCTACTTGTCGAGCCTTAGAGACTTTCTTTTGGTAAAATTCATGAAAGAAGTGTGAAATATATTCCAGGTGATTGATCGCCCGCCCACAGAGATATTTTCATTCAGGGGACGCCCCAAAATACGAATTTCGCAGACTACTTCAACAGGGGAATCTAAGTACAGAAGAAAGTAAAAACAAAATTTAGTTTTATTTTAACGAAAAAGGACATTAGACTTTAATATTGTCATATTATTAGCTAAGTAGTAAGAACATTTTTATTATCAGTAAATGTTTAATTTTAGAAACAATGAAAAGCTCTCATTTGTTAACTACTATGCAGAGTGTTTAAAGACTTTACTACAAATTTAGATTAAAAATTTCAATTTTTAATTGCAATATAATTCACAGTCCATATTGGCGGAGCACTAATAATTATTTTTGATCTCCTTCTCTCTCTCTCTCTCTCTCTCTCTCTCTCTCTCTCTCTCTCTCTCTCTCTCTCTCTCTCTCTCTCTCTCTCTCTCTCTCTCACACACACACACACACACACACACACATACACATACACATACACACACACAATTTTATATGTTGTTAATTTATAACTCCAATTTCAACATGCTCTTGCAGCTTTGTGGGTATCAATGCAAAAATCATATTAATAATAACTTACATCTGCAAGTATAAAATTATTTTATTTAACACGCGTTCAAAGACTTATCTACGTCGTCAGAGACTGAAGCTACCGACAAATACTGAAGCATCTCCTATTAGATAATTGGAAAATCATCTAATATCAAAATGTATCCACTAATAAATGTACTTCGTTCAAAACAGTAATCAAGTTCTGCAGCTCAGGGAGCGTATTAGTTTTATTGTAATGTGACATCATCATCATCTTCAAGGATTAAACCAAGAATGGTTTGTTCCGGTCTCAAATAGGCAAAGATTAGAGCTGGTCACTCCAGTGCTTCCTCGGACGTTCCACACCTCTCCGTCCCCTCGGCTTATAGTTCCATAGTTGTTTGGGGATGCGGCAGTCATACATTCGGCAAAGATGTTCCCACCGATTCAGCCGATACTGGGCGATCCTGTCGAGTATACTCATAATATTCAGTTCCTGCCGTATATCTGTGTTTCGTCTATGATCATGGAGAGTATACCCTGCCACGTGCCTGAGAAATCTCATGGCATCCGCTTAGATGCGACTGGCCTGGCCTTTCGTCAAAGTCCAATTCTCAGACCCTAGATAAGTGTGGGAAGAGCCATCACCTTGTAGAATTTTAGGCGTGTTCCTTTACTTGTTGACTTAAGGGTTCGCCTGATGGTCCCGCACATAATGTTGAACTTTGTAATGTGATGTGTTAATGTAATCCAAATTTGGTTTCATTTTTGTTGTTATTTTAGATGTACTGATTCATGTTGCTAGTTTCTGACCCCCATTGTCCTAGGCGTTCATTTTCATTGATGACAACCCAACAAAATAATGTATATAATAATATTTTATACAGATTGCAACAGATTCCAGATGGGCTTGTTAAATGGAATCTCCAAAGACTGTGGATTGCAGATATTCACAATTAAAACCAAGGTGATGCCTTTTTGTGGAACTGATCCCGTACGGGCAAAAATTGTTATAGATGGTACTGTGCTGGAACATGTTAGCGGTTTTGAATATCTGGGCTACAGTGTGTCTTATAATGCAAGCAACGACTTGGTGATTAAGTTGCATAAGTTCAACCTTAGATGCGGGACCATCGGGCGCACCCTTAAGTCAGCAAGTAAAGCAACACGCCTAAAATTCTACAAGGTAATAGCTCTTCCCACACTTCTTTAGGGTCTGAGAATTGGACTTTAACGAAAGGCCAGGCCAGTCGCATCCAAGCGGCTGAAATGAGATTTCTCAGGCACGCGGCAGGGTATACTCTCCATGATCATAGAAGAAACATAGATACACGCCAGGAACTAAATACTATGAGTATACTCGACATGATCGCCCAGTGTCAGCTGAATTGGTGGGAACATCTTTGCCGAATGTATGACTCCCGCATCCCCAAACAACTATGGAACTATAAGCTGAGGGGACGGCGAGGTGTGGAATGTCCGAAGAAGCGCTGGAGTCACCAGCAGTAATATTTGTCTATTTGAGACCGGAACAAACCATTCTTGGTTTAAAGCTTGAGGATGATGATGATAATGATAATATTTTATATAACATAAAAAGCGATAGTGTAAGTAGTTCCGGATAACCTGTTTTAGGAAAACATGAATAGCCTAAATGTTAAGACGTTAAGGCGTATCTTGGCTACACCGCTGTGCCGATATTAGTACACTAGTAGGCCTACTTGTGGTGTCTGGTAGTGACAGTGACATCTGACACTGACACACGTGATGTCTAGCTGTGACCGTTACTGCCGTCTGTGATCAATAGTGACCGTACGTTCCGACCGTTCTAATCCAATTATCGTGTTTTTATTAACATAATGTTTATTAACATAACACTCTTATTTCACGTTGTATTGTTTCAGCTTGGAGTTAAGGGGAGATCGGCACTTTTTTTGTCCAATGCATTTTAAAAGACGGAACAGGGGTTTAGTTAGGTACAATTAAATAATGACCTATTGGACCTATGTATTTGAAATTTCTACCATAATTAACTCATATATTTGTAACATGATGTACTAGTTTGAAACAATTTAAGAAAAAAATACCAATATAAAAAATAATTACTTTTTATAAAAATTTTTAAAAACTTTTTTTTTATTTAAAAATGTTTTACAAAATTATTTTTTAAAGAAAGAGATTAATTCTAATAAACTTTGATTGTTGCATTGTACTGTTCAACCACGAAAAATTTGAACTCAATAGTACTTATAGTTTTTGAGAAAAGTGAACCTAATTTTTGAAATCTATGGTTACGGAAAAACAAGCGTAAAGCTAAACAATGAGATTGAACAACAATGTGTAATACGTTTTATTTTATTTTTTATGGCTTCATTAGTGTAGATAACCTCATAAAAGTATATATTTTCTTAATCAGGATGAAATGGAGAATTTTTTGGGACAATGAAAAGAAATTCGATTTTTTGTCCGAAAAAGTGCTGATCTCCCCTTTTGATGACAATTATCGTTTAGCTTTTGAACTGTAGTATAGTACTAGCAACCGCGCCGCTACTAGAACTGTACTGTAGAACTCGCTACATTTTTAAACGATATACATTTATTATTACGTAAAAAATAAAATAATAGAGTTTTAACTTTTTGAGCTGTGAGTAAAACTCTTCATATGCATGATTATTAGCGTTATCCGTGAAAGCTTCCTAGTTTTAAAGTTTATGAATGTATTCATAGATTTCTATAAACATACATCTAATGATTATCATACGTATACATCACTGATTACAATATGTAAATTTTTTTGCAACGAAGCTTACAACTTTTCGGATACGGTTCAACATTTGCAAAGAGTGTTGTCAGATATTACCTAATTTTGTCAAATTATTTCAGACGTTGAGTTTGTATTTCGCCCACACAGGCTTTTACTATATATATTTTTTTAATTTATAACTTCCGTTTTTGCCATGTTACCAGAGTTGGCTTTAAATGCTCTTAAGTCTAATATCTGGCACATATTTTACCGGTTTTTCACAATTTTAATTCTAAAGTTATGACATTTCCAATAGCTACAATTCCCCCCCCATACATTCAGATTTTTGTTAAAATTCTTTTTAATTCAAATACCACATGGATTTTTGCGATTTCTTCAAAATTTTGACCTTTAACAATTTTGCCTCTCGTTCCTCTATTTTTAGGAGAAGCCATCTCAAAAACAATAAGGGTATGTGAGATAAAATCATGGACTCTTGTGCTAAGTTTTAAGAGATTGGTAAATACATTTAAACTTATCATGAGACATCCCCAAACAGTAGATAGGCAGACAGACAAATGTCAAACGGTCGAGTTAAAACTGAGAACTCCCTTCAACGATCTTTCGTTTTCAGGTGGTTCGGATTATCAATATGCTGGATTCCCACTTTTGAATAATGGAAAGTATATATGAAATTGTCTCGCATACTAAGGTAAGTTGGGGGAATGAAACTCCAAAATAGGATAATCCAAAAACAATTTATGTTAGAAGACGGCATTTGAAGACATTTAATTGGGCGCCTACAGGAAGAGGTCTTAATACCCCCCCCCCCGACATCTTCTGCCTGAAAGTAGTAGTTTACTATTTCTGCGGTAGAGCCTAACTTTAACTGTATGATCAAGAATATCGAAAACAAAATACAGAAATACATTTTCTAAGATGAAACTAAATCTTCAGAATATGCATTCAGAATATAATAGTTCACGACTTTTTTTTAGCTTTGCATTTATTGAAGTTGAAGATGGTTCTATATCAGCGACTAATTGTAGTTGTATCTACGGAAGATTTAGTTGTAGTTGACTAAATTAGAGTAAAAGTTAAATGAAGATTCGGTGCATTTTAATTTCACTTATCCAAAACATGAAAAACAAACAGAACTTAATCAGCCATAGACTGCATTAAAGAAATATTAAAGGATGTTACAAATAAATCGAGGGTCCGCAGTACAACAGAAACCGATTCAGCGAGTATTATTTCATAGCCCCTTCGTCTTTGTAAACAGAAAGCCAACAGAATATAAATCTGTTTTAAAACAGAATTACTTGGAAACACTGGTTGAAAAGAAAAAGAAATTAAATAGAAATATATTTTTAATCGTGATTCACGAAACGTAACGACAGAATCGATACATGGCACCGCATACAAGATTATAAATAAACCCATTTGGAATTCATTGTATCCAAAGAGTTATAACGGTTTACATAAGAACATAGCAGAAAACAGTCTTCCTTCTTGCATCGTGACAAAGTGATTAAATACGTCTTCGGCAAAGTGAAGCTGATTTATTTAATATTAACGTGAGAAAAAAAAATTGTGTAAATGTGTCGTCGGCGTGGAACTCGTTAATCGCGCGAATCGTCGTCAGTAACACAATTGACGCGTCAAGATTTATTGAACGTTCTACGAGTTTGACACCCCCCGTGGCACAATAATACAGTTAAACTGCTGCTGCTGTTTGCCAATCAGTGGTTTCCACCCCGCGACCTCGCTTCACTTCGCCCCTTCCACTTAACCAACGTCTTCTTCTTATTTGATTTATTTCCAAACATTACGTTCACGTTTAAACTTCGCTACGTGAAAGTGGTACAAGCTAGAAACAAACGCACAATTCTTTCCTCTACATACACCCACACAGACATACGCCCACAAAGTCTTCACAAATTTTATTATTTTTTATGTAGAAGTAGCTTGTTACTGTTGTTGCTAATGTGGCGGTGATGATGATGATTATGATGATGATGGTGGTGGTGGTGGTGGTGGTGGTGGTGGTGATGATGATGATTATTATTATTTCCTACTTACAGTCAGTTTTCGTCATCACTGTTAAGCAACGTTTCGTCTAAGGAACGTCTACTTCCTTTATCAGGCACAATGTATATTTTATACATAGAAATGAAAAACAAGATGTTATTATCGGATGAATAACGAACAAGAGCGAGCCAACGACTGATGGCATACTGGCGAAGAAGAAGAGAACACCAGTAGTCGTGTAATCTAAGCCCACAAATGGTTGAAAGGAACGAAGCAAAGGAAATAAAATAGAAATCAATTTACACACACACACACACACACACACACAGATTAAAAAATCTTCTGCTTACCATAATAACGTAATGGGATAAATTTCAATACGATTCAATCGCAAATTTTGTCCTCTCCATTTTCTCTTTTCTACGCCATTGTCTTCTATAAGTTGAAATAATTGGTTTTACTTCTAGTCCGATTTTTTGTCCTCATTCTTTCTTTTATCTTGCAATGCATATTAAAATCCTTACCCTATGCTAGGGCCCTAATCCCACTTTTTCCAATCCTCATTGCGAGGCTGCTTTGGGTACTGAAAGTATCTCATAGTTTTACTTGAACGGGTTACTGGCCCGTTGCACAACCCCTACCATGAGGACCAAAGAATTTTCTCTTCGGGTTACCATACCTTAGCCGAAGGGTCCATGTTTTGGGACACAGGAGACTCGTCCTCACCCTTCTTTTTCTGAGATAGCATTATATCTGATATTCTGATACTGAAGGTTTCGTAGTATTTGCAGCGCTTACCTATCGGCGGCATCAGTGAGCGCCCTGAGATTCTAAGCCAGCCAAAATTAATGAATTTAGAATGAAAAATGAAAGACGCCCTATTCCTAGAGTATTATAACAGCACATGGTCTCAGAAAAGAACAAGACTCAGTCAAGAGAGACTAGACAGGAAATATTAAAGAAAGGGGTCTCACCCAAGACAAGTTGAAGCAAAGTGAGAATCGAGCTAGGGCACAAAGGGTTTACCAAACGCGTATGCACAAGATGTGGCCCCCAGGTGTATTATTTAATACTTATGTATTTTAGTAATCTTCATTTATCAGTCTGTCATAACTTATAATATTATCCAAGTAATTAAAACGATTTCCTCGCTACAAAGTTTGGTCTTCAATCATTATTTTGAATTTAACTAGTTCCGTATTGTTCTACTCTGTTGTATGGTTTAAAATCTGTTATGATTGTCTGTCTTCTTTTTTATTTTTACTCTTTCCTATAACGTTTTTGCCTGTCTTTTCTTTCCCCGTCACAATAACAGTGTTTATCAAATAAACAAACGCACATGTACCTACTAAACACTCCTGTCACAGTACATTTTTAACAAACGTTGTATTCGACTGAAACAACTAATGTCTGTGGATATTTTTAACTTTTCACCTTTATTATTCTAACGTTATTCGCGCTGGCTTAACAGAGGATTATATGTAATGCTCTGTATATTTCAGTAGGCAGATTCTTTTGACGCGTGGGCGTTTATATTACTCAGATTGGATAATCCGAAGGTATTATTTTCCTTCCGGTGAAATTATTATTATTATCGCAAATTCTACTTTTCTGCCTCCTCCCACGATAAATGTCCCCTCCGATCTTGTGTCGCGAAAATTATTTTCCATTTTAAAAACTCATAATCTCGACCTGGTTAAGCACAAAATGCCGTATATGGTAGCTTCGTAACAATCAAACCTTTACAGGCTCTCTCTCTCTCTCTCTCTCTCTCTCTCTCTCTCTCTCTCTCTCTCTCTCTCTCTCTCTCTCTCTCTCTCTCTCTCTCTCTCTCCCCCCCTGTTTCTCTATATATGTGTACGTAAATATATATGTCAACCTCGAATAAGCGCATGAGACTTGTTTAATATAATTATTGTAATTATAATTGTAATAACTAGTAAGCTTCTTAAGCTGCAGGATTCTTTCACTATTTTAAAAGAAATACGATTATTATTAGATAAATCAGATTTTAATTTCTTAAAGCTGCAGTAAAGTTCTTTGTATGTGCGATTCCATCACACCATGAGGGAGTACCTATATGTCGTTTCTCACATTTCAAAATTTCTCAAACCTCCTCATTAGCTGATGCTCAACATTAAGTTTTACAATTTTTTAAAAGTTCAGTTCCACTTTTGGATCCTTGTGACCGAAAATTTGGAATGTCCAAAACCCAACACTATATTCACATTTTTGTTAAAATTATTGTGGATCTATTTTTTTTTTTCAAATTTTTGACCCGTCATGTTTTTGCCTTCCCGTCTTTCCACTTTTGGAAGCTGAATTGAAAATCAATGTCTGCATTCAAACTTTAGCATGAGACATCCGTCAAACAGACAAATGCCAAACGGGCCAATCAAAACTGAGAACTCCTTTCGCTCTTTCAATAGTTGTCAGAGGAAACCGTCGGTGTGTGGGACTCTCATCCACTAAGAAACCCACCTATAATTCCTGAAACCCACCCATCTGGAACCACTTAGCGTATTACTTCAGGATGCAGCCTACTGCAGACTCCTCCTCATCATCCCTTACGTGCTACTGCCTGTTGGATGCAAGTTGGGCCCACTGAATAAATGTAGAAATGCAGTCTCATTCCACCTTGCAAGAACCCTCCGAACTCCATCTCTCTCCATTGTGAATCTGAAAAATATGGCAAGTCATCTTCATGGGAAGAGTCGCTGACTGGTACTGTGTACTTTGCCATTCTGTGGAGGTAGGCGTTAAAATTGCCGTGACCACTGAGAAACTGTGACAAATGGTCATACCTGTCTGGTATAATATCAAGAAAAGCAAGTACTTTACACATGGCTCTAAGCATGTGTTTGAAGCTATAGAAATATCAAGGTTCCTACCTGAAAATTTATTTCAAATAGTAGACCATGTGATTGAACGTAACTCATTTTTTTTCTCACCCCGGAAATTTGCTTTTGAGCATGATTGTAGATTAAAGAAAGCATATGAAAGAATCAGGGCTCAGAAGAATGATGAAGGCCAGAAACTAATCTTCTAAGGGAAAGTCAATTACGAGCTTTGTGACACCAAAACTAAATTTGCGGCCACTGACTACACCGAAATAACAGAACCTTTGCTGAGAACACCACTGACGTACACCGCCACCTCTGCTGCGAAGATTATGCGATGAGGAGATTTCATCTGTAATAAAATCAGGAACAGCAGCTGAATGGAATTTTGACAAGCTTTCATGTCATACTCAAGCAGTGGAGCGGTGTGTGAAGCTGGTGACAGAAGCTTCACAAAAAGTCGTAAGCGCTAAGTCCAGGGATAGGTTCATCAGAACAACGCTTCTTTCATAATCCATCATGGCAGCACAAATCAGTTTTTCGCACAAATCGGAGTTCAAAATAGCAAGTACCAAAAAGAATGAGTAAAAGACAATTGACACAATGAGTGACGTAATTAGTGACTTCATTGGTGTGTGTGTATTTTGTTTTCCACTGTACCATACGACGATCGGTGAGGCTGTCGTAACAATATTTATTAATTAATGTTTTCTTCTTCAATCTTAGAAAATGATAGCTAATAAACTATACTCTGGAAGAAGACTATACTCTGAAAATAACGGGCAGGTTAGTCACAGAATCTCAACACGATTTTATGTGAGTGATCAAATTCTACTCGTGAAAATTTCTTTGAAATCGCAAAAAAATGTATTTTATTCGAAGCACGGTGTGGACAGCTCCGATCTAAGAAGTTGACGACACTTTCTACAGCTGGGGAAATAAACCTGTGACATTTCATATATACAGTACAGAATCTGTGTTTTCCGTTTCATCGTTCAAAATAAAAAAACGCTCTTTTCCGAATAACAAACATATTGATTCCAATAAAACACGCTTTGTTTCGTGCGGAACCAATAGCCTTTACTGCGAACAGGAAAATGACAGATGTTTGTCGTCGCGAGAATACAACGTTTACTTCAAGACATATCCGTATAATGTTTCGTAAAATATTTTACTTTATGTGCGCGCACTCGATAACTGTACATTTTACATCAGTCCAGGCTGAAATGTATTATTTTATACATATAAATTTTAAACTAATTAGCTCCCTAACTCGCTCACTATTCTGAACGAAGTAGATAAATTATATCATTAGGCTAAATTAGTAAACTATTTAATTATAAGATAAATTTTGATGTTAAAAATTATCAGTTAACCAGGAAAATTATGAAAATCCGGATTACATTACTAATCTTTTGTAGCATAATAACAGTTGTAGAACAGACAATCTTGTAATATATATAAAACTTCCTAACATCCGGATTTGTGTAAAAAATTCCACTTAATTAGACATCGGGATGGATTTTTACAATTTTTCAAATTTTTCATAAACTTTTTCAGCCCTAGCGTCCAAAAATTTTTATACTTTCATAAATGAATTGTAAATTCAGAGTCTGGTTAAAATCCCCTTTGATTTGATACACCATATGGACTTTTGTTTTTTTTTTATTATTTTGACCTTCACATTTTTGCCTGTACGTAACCCCCCCCATTTTTGGGAATCAATCTAAAAAACTTTAAGGTTCTGTAGGGTAAACGTATGGACACGCATGCCAAATTTCATGAAAATCGGTTCATGCGTTCAAACGTTATCGTGGGACATACGTCTAATAGATAGGTGGATAGTCAGACAGACTAAACCGTCGAGTTTAAAGTGAGAACTCTCTCCGCTTGTTCAACGTTCAACACA
This sequence comes from Magicicada septendecula, assembly GCA_034769895.1. Taxonomy (NCBI): domain Eukaryota; kingdom Metazoa; phylum Arthropoda; class Insecta; order Hemiptera; family Cicadidae; genus Magicicada; species Magicicada septendecula. Next base: position 152,081,683 of record CM068373.1, read on the forward strand.
ATAGCGAGTGTATTGCATACTAAAAAGCGTTTCTCCACAAATCAAATGGCCTATAATCACTTCTTCTTCTTCTTCTTCTTCTTCTTCTTCTTCTTCTTCTTCTTCTTCTTCTTCTTCTTCTTCTACTTCTTCTTCTTTTTCTTCTTCTTCTTCTTCTTCCAACCTAACAACTTTTATTCCTTCACTTCCTCCTTCTTTTAATTTTCTCCTTGTTTTCAGCAGCATTTTGGATGAACATCCCAACATATCATAAACAAGCACTTAAATGCTAAAAGTAAATGAAACTGAAACTACTTTAGAACACCATATACCCTCGTCAACTAACTAACTACACGTAATTGATCCCTAATCGAGGTAATACGCTTGTTAAAATCGGCATTACTATCTTTTTTCAGAAATGAAAAAATCCGAAACTTGAGAAAAAATTCTTCCCTCCGGACGTTCCTCTTCTAAATGAAAAAGGGGAATGGCAACGCCACCTCAAACGGCACGGAATGAATAAGTACGGTTAGTGCTTTACCGTGCTTTAAATGTTATATACACTGCGATTTTCAAATAACATTTAAAGTCGTTTTTCACAACATAGCTTCCAAACTTAACGATCTTTCCAATCATCCACCTTCAGATTTCTCTGTGTTTTTGCATTCATTCCTTATCCCCTCTATGCAAGTCTTTCGTAGCCTTCATCTTCTTGTTCATTCGGGTGGAGTCTTCTAGTAATTCCATTGGCTATCTATTATTGCCCGTACAATCTTAATAACTTTTACTTCAATTGTGTAATTTATAGTTGTACGCATGGTTATTCTTTCTCTTGTTTCTTCATTTTTAACACTATCCTGCAATGTAAGTCTACAGTACATTCTCCAGTATCCCCTTTCCGTGACTGGTTATCGTGTCCTCATTTGTTCTGTACTTTTACATACTTCAGTCCCGCCCTTATGTTACAATTATACTCTCTACTATTGTCCTATATATTTAAATTTTTGTTTCGGGTTTTATTTGTCTGCTCTACAAAGTGGAATGTAACTGTCTCATAACTTGTTTCCCTTGTCCTATACGAAGTTTTATTTCTGCTCTCTTGTGCCGTCTTTTGTAACCGTGATACCAAGGTATTTGTATGAATCGACACCCTTCTCATTATTACTTCCATGTTCCATAAGGAAATGGAAGTATGGTGATAGCGAAAAAAATCGTGTTCGAGATAAGGGCTGATTCTGATTGAAGTACCCTCAAAACATGAAGAAAAGTAATTTTTCGAAAAGTGTCTGTGTGTGTGTCTGTCTATCTGTAGAATATTTCTATGGCGAACGATAACTGCCTCAAATGCAAACAGAATCAAATAATTTTTCGCATACGTCCCTGAATTGTAGAGGACTCAAGGATTGTTGATTCTGATGAAGATCGGTTAAGGAGAAGGGGTAGTTTACCTGCAACGTTTTATGTTTTAACAAGAGTAAAGTACTTAATTTTGATAAATAAAGTATCCTGAAAAGAAGGTAATAATAATCCATTGTAGAAACGTAGATGAAATATCTATAAATTAAAAAGCTAGTTGAAGGGGTGGGGGTAATTTTCTATAAATGAAAATGATAGTTGAAGGGGAGGGGGTAATTTTTATTTGTATGTCATGTGTATTACGTTATCCGCAACAAAGAAGTAGTTTGTTGTTAAAATTCCATCCCGGGGTGTTTGGCGTGGTCCATTGTTTTCTACAAAACCAGTCGTTTCGGGAGTGCCATCGACTGCCATCATCAGTGAAAATCGAGTGCGCTAACGTGAGGTGGTATACGTTAGTGGCCACAATACTGTGGTTAAGGCTGAACAAAGGAGTAGAAAGAAGTAGTTTCTCTGGAAATATTTCATTTCGAAAATGATTTTAAATATACATCTTAGAACATGGAAGTCATGTATGGTTCTCCATACCGATATTTTAATAGAATGTTACGTACTGATGGAACGATATGTCGATTAGAATGATATTGATGGCACATGTGTAGGCCTATACAAGAAGTAAGTTCCGCGACCTTCTTCTTCTTCTTCTTCTTCTTCCAACCATGTCGCGACCTGATCAGTCCACCTCATTTGTTATCTTCCAAGGGATCTCCGTCACTGCGGTCGATATCTATAGCCTACATAATCTTTGGCATCCTCTCAGTGCTCGTTCTTTGTAAATGTTGTTTCCATTTATTCCTACATTCCCTAATTTGGTCACTCAAGCTGGCAACTTGTAACTGATCCCTTATTTCCGTATTCCTCATTCTATGTCTCCTTGTGCAACCTGCCATCCTCCGTAGCTTTTCATCTCTGCTTTTGGATTCTTTTTTCACTTGTTCCTACGAGTGTCCATGTTTTACTCCTATACCACAAAATCGGTATAGCCACAGTTTTATAAAATTTTACTAATATATATTTCCTTAACTTATTCTTTACGTTTATATATATTGTATCATTTACGTGGTTGAATCGTTGTCTTTTTTACTACATCTATTTCATCCCTTTACATAGGTAGTTCCCGAGAATCTTGAAAATAACAACTCTATATTAATATACTGAAATTTTTATGATTGGTGTTGGTATTTTGTCATATGACTACTGCCAACTTTCTGTGAATATTGTATAATGTTTTTGCATAACTGCTTAATTTGATAGAAACAAAACTTTGCTTTCCTCTTTCCTTTACGACGGAAACGACGCTAAGATCTTCGTGAATTAATTTAGTCCAAAATTAGGAAATGTTTCTTCAATGTTATGATATTGTGTAGAGTTGAACTCGTAATTCGCTGAAAGGTATATATGTACATTACCTCTACGGTTTGAGGAGCAAAGTTTACAACGAGACTTGAATGAAGCAAATTGTTTTCGCTGCAGGCGAATGTTACCGCGCCTACCTAAATTAATTAATTTCAACGTAAACATAGGCTCGTAAGGAATAAATTTAAAAAAAAAAGAAAATTAATGTAAACCGTTTCCTACATTCTTGTCGTAGCATATTTTTTCTGATTAGAAAAATATAAAAATTATTTTCTACTACATTTTTCTCTGGTAATTTAAATGTCCGTTTCTACATTTGTGTTCGTTTGACATCTTATACTTCGTTGACATAATTGAACTGTCACTGATGAAGCTTGCACAAACGCAAACGTTTTGAAGAATTAGAGTATTAGATGTTATGGTAGACAAAGAATCCAAACAACCTACCCACATTAGATCAAGATCATCAACCAGAACACACTGAGTGACTTTTCAAAAGGACACACACGCACAAATAAATAGTTCAAATTACTAATATAAAATACAAAATTGCATTTTGTGACAATTCGCTGTGAAACGTGTATAGATGAATATACGAAGGGAGTCAAAAACCCAGTTGCAAAAAACCAATATGTGGCGTAGGCCTACTAATGAAAATATTTTTATTTGTCTGAAAGTACAATTGAAATCCACTTTTCTACAAAATTGTCTAGTTACTTTAAACATTTATATAGCTTAGCATGAGTTGTCGATGCTAATGCTGAACAATTCCCGTCCAACACCCGATAACCACTCCCACTCTGCTTTATGAGCTCCTTCATCAATGTGATATCACCGCTTCGTGAGAACCTCTTTCATTAGACTGAATAAATAGAAATCACCACGGCGCAAGGTCAGCCTGTTTACACTCCACCCACTCAAATTTTTCAAGAGTTCTTCATGACGTGTGCCAAACGATGCGCGCGCAAATGTTTCTACATTGTAGAGGTGATGTAGTGCACACTTCCATGCGAAAGGCCCAACTGAGCCACAGTTTTGTTCACTGTAATTCGTTTATTTGCAAGCAACAATTGGCGAACGCGCTCGACGTTGTCATCCGATGACGATACCAATAGCTTTCCCTGACAGTAATCATCTTCGATATCCGTGGGGCCATTTTCGAGTAACTCTCACCATTTTGTGATGGACTGGCGTGAAAATACTGTGTTACAAGGCGATAAATTTCAGTAGAATTACACCTCCTTACCTCAGAAAACCAGTCGCCGGGTGGATTTCTAATGTGGACGCTACTAACAAAAGACTGCATGTTTCGTGGCTAACAACAGACTAACCGCTATTACCAAATGGGAGATGTTACTCAAAAACGGAAGTTTACCAGTATTGCCAACAACTTTTACAAAAAAAAAAATCTCTTTTAGAAAAAAGAATATGGACACGTCATTTTATTTTATAGCATCTGGAATAAAGCTCCAAAAAATTATAACGTATAATTTAACAAAATGAATATACACATGTGTTTACTTCCTATTTTTCCCTTTCTTCTTCTTCTTCTCTGACTCAATTCCGCCACAGCCTTCTTAATCTCTGTTGTCTTTTCCTCCCACAACCATCTATCACTCCAGTATTTGTCTTCAATAGTTTTATCTTCACGTACATATATGTACTATCACAAACATTTATGTTAATTAGGGTCACCGTACGTCCGGACATGTTTATGTCCTCCTTTTCATGTAAGAGGGCAACGTTCATGGGGACTTTTTTACAACTTTACAAACTTTATCTAACCCGGAACCAGTTAGTCACGCTTATTATGAAAAGGCATTAATTACACAAAGTCAGTTCAAAAATACTTATCCTATGTACCAAGTGTGATTCATGCGTTTGAATTGAAGTTTTGTCACCTCTATTTGTTTTCAGAATGTATTAATAACTTTAATAATTCCACATTGGAAATACAAGTCTTGTTAAATGATGCATTATAAAAAATCATCTCTGTTCAAAAAAAAAAAAACTTTGTTAGAAAGCTAAAAATTGAGAAAGATTTCTTAAGAGTAGACAAACAAGAAAAGTATTGACTGTCACATAAAAAAAATAAATAATTAGTATTTTATAATTAAATAATAATAAATAATTAGCAGTAGCGTATTTTCTCTGTTGGAATTTTGAACCCAAAAAATCAATTTGAAAATCATTTTTATTTTTCAACATCATCGTCGTCAACAAGGTTTAAAAAATAAATGGTTTGTTCCGTCCCAAACAAATAGACTCCAACGCATCTTCGGACGTCCCACGCCTCTCCGTCCCTTTGGGTTATAAGTCCGTAGTACTTTGGGAATGCGGCAGTCATCCATTCGATTAGGATATTTCGTTAAAGTAAAATTCCCACATCCATAGAGAACTGGGGGCGGGCCGTTACCCTGTACAACTTTACTCGTTGATTTTAGAGTTCTCCTGATGGTCTCTCACGTATGTTGAACTTATCCCTCACGTATCTTAATTACCACGTCCTTGTCTGTAATATGAGACGCATTTTAACTCAGATATCCAAAATTGCTTACCTGCTCTAGAATAGTAGGCCTACTATCTGTAACAATTTCGGTTTTATGGGATCAGCTCCATGAAAAGTCATCACCTTGGTGGAAGTCTGTAATTCGAAATCCTTAAAGATTCGAGTGATTTTACTAATCAACCAGATTCACTAATGAATCGCAATGAATAATTTTATTACGATGCAGATTTAATAACCTATAATTAATTTTATAATAATAGACATTAATATGTCGGATATATATTTTTTAAGCCCTATTATTTTTAATGTTTCTATGTACCTACAGGCCTCATGTTCTGGATTTCCTGGTTCACCCGATTGTCCTAAGAGTTCATTTCACCAGAAGACATCCCCATATTAATGTACGTTCTGCACTGGAACAGTGATTCTGAAGCCTGTCTGGTCGTTATTGACCATAATGCCCGACATTTCAGAAGGCGGTTCGGAGGAATCAGGCAGTCGCTTAGTCCGAGTTACTTGTTCAAGCAATTGTATGCCGGAGAGACACATTACAAACGTAACACAGTGTCATAATCACGGTAGCAAAATTTAGTGACCTAATGACTGAAACCATTTGTTGTGAAACAGTTGCTTTGGAAAATTACGAGTGTGGTTTTTATAATGTGGTCAATAAAACTTGTAAATACTACTCTGGCATTTACTTTTTCACTAATTTCGCATTGCTATCTACGCGAGAATACGTATATACAGATCCAACGATCTTAAGACATGATTACCGTAATCAATGAAAACCGTCATGTCGATCAAGAATTCGTATTCTTGTAGGGTCTACAATTATCTTAACAGTTAATCACAACGTTAAGTTAACTGCGTCATTTGGTATGGCCCAACTTCGCAGGTGTCCGTTTCTTCGACAGGTGTTCTAACAAAAAGTATTAAACTTCTTTTAAAACCGTTTTGAATAAAAATGCCAATTATCTGTTGAAATAGATAACCTATATTTAGTTCGTATCAAAATTAATTTTTTTTATTTTCGTCTTGAGTAACTTATGATTTGTTTGTTTTCCCGATTTCATTCAGCACTGAATCTATTCTGAGTTTGAGTGGTCTTACCAAGTACAGCTTACAAAATACATTAACTGAAACACTTTATTTTTTTTTTATTATTCCGGCTGTACAATGTTTACACATTTTCCGGAACCAAAGATCACAGAAGTGATTTAATTCTCATTTTCTACTGCTGCTTGTCCACCCAAACATCTTCAATTTTTTGTTACCTCAATATAGTCTGAATTTCTTCTATCCAGGTGATAGGTGGTCTTCCTCTTTTCCTTCTTCATGGTAGGGTCCATTCCATAACTCTCCTTGGCAATCTTTCCTGGGCCATTCTTTTCGTGTGTCCATACCAATGTAATTTTTTTGTTTTCATAAAATCAACAATTGAAATTTTCACATTCATTCTGTCCTTAATGACTTCATTTCTAATTTTCTCACGTCTGGATACTCTTACCGAACGTCTCCAAAAGTCCATCTCTGCTGTCACTAATTTTGTTCTTGTGTGTGTATTAGTAGTCCAAACGTCTGACCCCGTAAGTCATAGTACTTTTAACAGTGGTTTTAAATATTTTGGTTTTAGTTTCTGCTGTAATTTTCTTATACCACAGGATTCCATTTAACGTAGATATAGCCATCTTTCCCAAATTAAAATTCTGGAATGTATTTCTTTGTCTTGCTTCCCACTGGCCATAATTTTCATCCATAAATACTCTGTATTCCTCTGTATATGAAATCTTCCCTGTGTGAAACCTTTTATATAAAACGTTAATGAAATGTCTTGAACTACGTGACACGATCGGTCTCGGTCAGTTGTGACGAAACAACGTTTTACCCTGTTCTCACCCGGTCAGTTGCGTTCCGCAACTGTCATTTACTGACCGAATCTGTCTTTAGAAACGTTCTATTCTGAACTTCGATAAGATTTAAATTCTGCAACTTTTCGTTTATGCGAGTAACCTATTTCTTCCAATATTTTTGTTACGTAAGGTTAGGTTAGGTTAGGTCAGGTCAGGTCAGGTTAGGTTAGGTTAGGTTAGATTACCAACTTTGTCGTGTTTACTTGCTGAACTGCTACTTGTCATGTTCCGGACGAGGCCTTTCATTGTTTCCACCATTTCAAGTCATGGACTAGACGTGGTTTAGGACCTCGTCCGGAACAAGACAAGTAGCAGTATAGCAAGTAAACACGAGAAAGTTGGAATTACAGAGACTGCTAATTCAAATAACAAGATGAACAACAACATAAATTAGATTAGGTTAGGTTAGGTTAGGCTAGGCTAGGAAATTAATAGAATTATAATGGTAACTTCTGTATTATTATAATAACATGAAAATGCAATTGATCGCAACTGGCCGGCCGGGTTCAAATTTTCACCTTGGTCGCAAGTTACCGGGTTTTATACTATTGGGTCGAAATTGACCACGGTCCGACACGATAAGTTATGTGGAAGGTTGTGGGGGTTGAGTTAAATATAGGAACAACTGAGTTCGTCGGAGAACAGTAGAAGATAGACGAAAGATAAATATGACACGTGTCTCCAGATAGAATACCAAGGACAACGGTGGAGTATGGACCAAATAGACAAGAAATGTGGGTCGACCGAGGTTGAGATGAGTAGGAAGAAATGTGCAGAACGAAAAATCTGAGCAGAACGACCGACCACGAGTAAACTGTAATACCACTTAAATACAATAAAAGAGATATTAAATCTTCACCGTACATTTAAAGAACGTCAATGAATTTATTACAAACAGGCGGAGTAAAAGCTGTAAAACAGTATAGGCGTTTGTTTTACTCCTAAAACTGTGGGTGTCGAGTGCTCCCAGTTTAGCAGTGTCAAATTTTCCTCGTTAATATAATTAATTTAAAAATAACATTTCCGGCGGTTATTACTTTTTTCCACTACCTCGGCTTGTTTTATCATGATGTTTAGCGTAGAATAAAGGTTATTGTACGCACATGAAAATTTTTTTATAAACATTTTACGGATGTTAGGAAGACGATTATGAAAATATTATGGGAACCACTTTGTGGATTCTAGACTTGTACTAAAATATTTTATTTACTTTTAATTACGCCACTTAATTCTAAAATAACACAAGACATCAACTTTGCATAGAAAAGACAAGTTTGCAAAAAATATATTGAAAAACATATCGATTCTTCCACTATGAGTACCGCCGGCCAAAGTCACCTCTCCACTCAAACCGCTCTCACGTAATTATTACTGCTATTATGAGCAATCTGTCTTGGTGAAATTATAAATACGTGGCCGTACGTTACAATAGTGCTGAGACATTTTAAATTTTAACATCAAGGTTTTAACTAGTGTGTGATTGTGAATGAAACAGTGATGAACAGGTCTACAGATATACAATGATAACAGGGAAATTTATTTTTAAATACTATAGAAATTAGTATAAAAGTATTTATCGGGCTGTTTGGTCGTGGTCCATGGTGTTCAAACAAACCAAACTTTCGACAGCACCACTGGCTGCCATCATCAGTGGAATTCTACCACTGGTGACTCGAATTCCACTGAAGATGGCAGCCAGTGGGGCTGTCGAAACGTTTGGTTTGTTTGAAAACCATAGACCACGACCAAACAGCCCGATAAATACGTTTATACTACTGACACCGGCCGTGAAAGCCTTACAACTATATTACTATAGAAATTAATTGCACAGTAAGACAGAATAAGAAATAAAATTGAGGAAGAGCAAGCGGCTGTAATATAAATAATAAAGAAAGAGGAGAAGGAAAACAGATGCTCAGTGCGGATATGAAAAACGAACGACCGATTTTGAAAATAAATCGTTAATCGGGAGCCATAATAAAAAAAATGTTAAAAGAGGACTTCAAAAAGTATGTAGTCCGAGGGCTCAACAGCCAAAGTACAAGGGTACAGAAAAGCCATTACTATTAAAAACGCGGAAAACGGTAAACATTAAAAATTCGGAACATTTGTATCTGGGTTACAGTTCCTTTTAGTCGGACACCCTGTGGATTTTCACAATTTTTTCAAATCTTTCATGTCTTTTCTAGGCCCTCGGCTCAAACATTTTAAAATTTCCAAAACTTAACACTACATTAAGATGTTAATTAAAACTGTCTTTAATTTGATAACCTACATGCATTTTTGCGATTTTATCAAAATTTTCACCCACTCTTTGTGTCGCTACGTCAAAAAATTTCAAATATTGTAAAATGAGCACTATATGCTGACTGTGGTTGTTATTCATGACAAAAATGAATACGTTTGTATAGCCTTGGATTTCGTTGTCCATGACGTGTCCGTTGATTAACTAAATATAATTAAATCACTACCGACTACCAACTTTAGTTCGTCTTTGTAGTCTTTTTCATCTGATTTCAAACTAGCTGCCTTCAGAACTATGATACATAGACTTAACAACATCCCTCTAGATGAAAAAGACTACAAAAACGAACTAAACCCGATAAAATATCTAGCAGAATCCATTGGATACAACAGAACAATATTCAATAAACTCCTACACAAAACACAAAACAAACAACAGACAAAGACAGAAAACAACAAATTCATAACACTAACATACATCAATAACCACACTGAAAAAACAGCCCACAAATTCAAAATAGCAGGATACAGAATCGCATACAAAACTACAAACAAAACAGAACACACACTGTCAAAACACACACACAAAGTACAAAACAAATTTGATCTACCTGGTGTTTACAAACTAAATTGCTCAGATTGCAACAAATTCTACATAGGCCAGACAGGACGTAGCTTCAAACAAAGATACATTGAAGACACAAAGCCACTACACTCCACTACCGAATCCATCTTTCCAAACCACCTCATTGAAGTAAACTATACATACAAAAACATCGACTATAACATGGATATTCTACACGTACACACAAAAGGCCGAAAACTAGACACTCTTGAACAATTGGAAATGTGCAAACACATAAAAACGACATCCTAAACGAACAGACACAATTCAAATCACACGTATTATTCGATCATATCACACCCCACACACACAACATCGGTCCTTCAAAAGTCGACACCGTCGCCCAGGACAAGACGGACAGCGTTCCCAGTGGCAGCCTCTGATGGAGCTTATAATAAGCGAAAAATGCTTCAGTCTATAAGGTAAAACTTTTACGTTTTTACCCATAAAAAACTTTGTGTTCCGAGTCGGTAGTGATTTAATTATATTTACGTAGTTTGTATAGCCTATCTGACAGCGTTTCAAGAAATCGGTTCACTTCTCGGTTAACTTTGGCATGCGCAATAGGTTTTTTCGAGACATCGTCTCAAGTCACCAACTCGTTTAACATCACCCGGGACGGGTATTCACGCGCGTTTTGTAAATTTTTAGGGATCGTCAGAACTGAGTGGAAACGATTCAGCAGCGGTCGTTATCATCCGTCAAAGCGGACGCGATAAAGGCCCACCGCGGCCTATTATTCATTCCATCTCTGTGTATCCGGGCTGTTGACAGGAATCATAAACTCATTCCGACTGAGCAATAAAAGTCGTCACAACCGCTGCCATTTTGTATCCCTTCTATCAACCCAGATTTACTTTTTTTTCTGAATACAAAACAAACGGCAACCATAAACGCTGACCCGATTCGTTGACGTGCCAACCAAGGAATTGGTTATCAATGTTTGTTTTTTAAGTTTCGTCGTATGGTGAGTTCCTGATATAAGATAAATTTTAAATATCGGTATGGAGAACCATACATGACTTCCATGTTCTAAGATTTATATTTAAAATCATTTTCGATATGAAATACTACCATAGGAACTACTTCTTTCTACTTCTTTCTTCAGCCTTAACCACAGTACTGTGGTCACTAACGTATACCACTTCACGTTAGTTCACTCAATTTTCACTGATGATGGGAGTCTATGGCAGTGCCGAAACGTCTGGTTTTGCAGAAAACATTGGACCACGGTCAAACAGGCCGGGAAGGAATTTTAACAAGAAACTACTTCTTTGTTGCCGATAACGTAGTACACATAAAAAATTATCCCCTCCCCATCCAACTATCATTTTCATTTATAGAAAATTACCCCCTCCCCCTTCAACTACCCTTTTAATTTATAGATATTTCATCTACCTTTCTACAGTGGATTATTATGACCTTCTTTTCAGAATACCTTATTTATCAAAATTAAGTACTTTAATCTTGTTAAAACATAAAACGATGCAGGTAAACTACCCCTTCCCCTTAACCGATCTTAACCAAAATCAACAAGCTTTGACCACTCTACAGCTCGGACACATATGCAAAAATATATTTGATTCTGTTTGAATTTACGGCAGTTATCGTTCGTCATAGAAAAAATTACTCTTGTTAAAACATAAAACGTTGCAGGTAAACTACCCCTTTTCCTTAACCGATCTTCACCAAAATCGCCTTGAGTCCTCTACAAGTCATGGAAGTATACAAAAAAAATTATTTGATTCTGTTTGAATTTGCGGCAGTTATCGTTTGCTACAGAAAAAATTCTACACACAGACACTTTTCAAAAAATGAATTGTCACCTTTTGAGGGTAGTGCAATCAGAATTAGCCCTTATCTCGAACACGATTTTTTTCACCTTATGGAACATGGAAGTAAAAACCATCTTGTTTTTCTTTATAGAGTCGTATCCACTGACACTTTAAAATTGCGCTGATTTTGTTTTGTTGACGGAAACTGTCGAGCTACGACGGACGAAAAATTTAATCGAGAGAGAGAGAGAGAGAGAGAGAGAGAGAGAGAGAGAGAGAGAGAGAGAGAGAGAGAGAGAGAGAGAGAGATATTAACAGTCAGACAGAGACTGAGGTGTGTGTGTGTGTGTGTGTGTGTGTGTGTGTGTGTGTGTGTGTGTGTGTGTGTGTGTGTGTGTGTGTGTGTGTGTGTGTGTGTGTGTGTGTGTGTGTGTGTGTGTGTGTGTGTGTGTGTGTGTGTGTGTGTGTGTGTGTGTGTGTGTGTGTGTGTGTGTGTGTGTGTGTGTGTGTGTGTGTGTGTGTGTGTGTGTGTGTGTGTGTGTGTGTGTGTGTGTGTGTGTGTGTGTGTGTGTGTGTGTGTGTGTGTGTGTGTGTGTGTGTGTGTGTGTGTGTGTGTGTGTGTGTGTGGTAAATACTTCAGTTATAATTTGCATAAGGGAACCAGTAAATAATCTTCTGCAGTTAAACAGTTCACAATTTAAAGGTTTTTGGCTGTACAGACTGAGCCTGTATCTGATTTTATTTTTCTCCTTAAAGTAAGTGCTGTACTGTATGCTCTCCGCGGTATTTACTTGAATTTCGCTTGTGCAGTTAAAGATTGCAGCCTGATGTTACACACGGTCAGTCACCGTTCTGAATAATCGTCTTCACGCGCTTCAATCTATAGCAGTGGTTCTCAAAGTGGGGTCCGTGACAATGTTTCAGGGGGTCCGCGGACACTTTTAAGAAAAAATATAATAGACAGTATTTTTCTCCGATTTTTTGTCGTGTAACATGTAAAATATTAGAATCTTAAAACAGTTAGTAGAAGATTCCAGTTTTTTTGGTTCAAAACTAATTGTAACTGTAAAATTAATTTCAAACTAATGGCTTTAATAATGTCTGTAAATCATGCCGCGTAGCAGATCTGTTTGTCAGTAAAACTGACTTGAGCGCCGCATCAACGCAGGACTAGTCACGCTGTTTTAGTCCACGCATAAGCACTGTATGTAAGCAGAACGTTTTCCCATGTAGCTGGTTTTACGACTAAATAGCTGGATTTCGACATGTGTGGCTGGAAAGATAGAACCGAGGTTGGTAAATTTAATAAATAAACTTGACGTTGGAATTTGATATTTTGCCCCGTTCACACGATTTAGGTCCTTTTTAATTATGCCTTTTCGTTGAGGCGTATAAAGATGTCAACAACACCATGGAGACCAGAATTAATTACCATACTAACAAGTGAGTAAACAAATGATATTTAGCGGCATTGGAACTGTACCTTTATCCGTTCCTGCAGTTTTTAATGTTTTTAATATGCGATCGTATCGATATATTTTGTAATTTTGTATACAGATACGTCTATATATTTTGTAATTGTCTTAAACGATTATAAAATTTATGTTTATACGTATTTCTGATGATGCCATGGATAAGTAATGAAATATAGTAAATACTACTACTAAAGATGTCAACAAAACCATGGAGACCAGAATTAATTACCATAGTAACAAGTAAATAAACAAATGATATTTAGCGGCATCGGAACTATACCTTTATCAGTTCCTGCAGATTTTAATGTTTTTAATATGCGATTGTATCGATATAATACGATGTGGAAAAGAAGAAGTGTACTAATTGTAAACTGTCTTATTACTTAATGTAAAGCAAAAATACGTGTTGTTTTCATTTGTGAGGTTAGGTGACAACGTTTTTGGTTTTTATTTTACTCCTGAAATAAATAAAAGCCATGGTTGAGGAAAACATAACGTTTAATGTGTTATACAATGCTTCTAACACATTAACATTTAAAATAAAGATTTTAACGTTTTTGATTTAACAGGTACTTTATAAATATTTCCGAAGGCTTTATAAACGGGTACTTTTAAATCTCCAAAAGCTTTTGCACCAACATAATAATTTAGTACAAGTTAAAATAGTACAAATGTTGAAAACAGCTTTGGAGAGAATTTGACTACTAAGTACAAAATTGTTATACGAGCTGACAGAACACCATATAGACATAGACAATAAAAATTATATTAAATTCCTTATTAAAAGTAAAATATTCGCGTGAGGAGCCACGGGTAACAGCTAGTATGAAATAAAATAAGTTCAATTTTAAAAAGTATATAAACCATACAAACGCATGCACACAGGAAAACCTTTTTATATTTACGTAAGTCTATTATAGCTTTGGACTAAAACATGTTAGAGACATTAGTTTTTCTTATATGCAATTCATAATATTCCCTATAGCAAACCTAAATTAAAGTGAGCATTTAGTACCTTTTCAAGAAAAGCAAAAAACCAAATATTTCATAAGTACCTCTAAAAAGTGTGTGTGTGTGTGTGTGTGTGTGTGTGTGTGTGTGTGTGTGTGTGTGTGTGTGTGTGTGTGTGTGTGTGTGTGTGTGTGTGTGTGTGTGTGTGTGTGTGTGTGTGTGTGTGTGTGTGTGTGTGTGTGTGTGTGTGTGTGTGTGTGTGTGTGTGTGTGTGTGTGTGTGTGTGTGTGTGTGTGTGTGTGTGTGTGTGTGTGTGTGTGTGTGTGTGTGTGTGTGTGTGTGTGTGTGTGTGTGTGTGTGTGTGTGTGTGTGTGTGTGTGTGTGTGTGTGTGTGTGTGTGTGTGTGTGTGTGTGTGTGTGTTAGAACCACGATCTGTATAGAACCCTTTTTACTTTTTTATCAATACATGCAATTAATAAGTTCACAGTCTGCTTAAGTAATTAGCTATTAAAAAAGTTTCATAAATACATCTCGATACAAGCACATCATAAACGGAAGTCCAATAATTAACATGGGGCAGACCTTACTGACCTCGTCCCCTTAAAATCCCGCCTAAAAATCTACACCACGTTGTCTTTCCTAACAGCTGGTAGCCACGCTACACAGTAACTAACGACCCGATAATCGCGGTCAGTAACATACAAAGTCAGAATACAATTTGACAAAACAATAATTACGTGATACACTAATTGTGGGTAATTTGCAGAGAATTAATTTATTTTATGTCCGTCCGACCGATAATTAGCGTTAGAACATGATATTATTTACAAACAGCAAATTAACTGCGTTATTGGAACGCACGCACTCGACTATAATCAGTTAATTTCATAGCTGATGGATTTACGCCGCCGAATTATTTTTAAAGCGCGCACTGCACCAATTAACAGTGTAAACGGATTTTTGTTATCATAATTATGTTATATCCGTTCATAATATTAATTATGTGTTCCAGTCCTCTGTATCCTCTACATCCTACGTTCCAACTTATGTGTGAGAGAATTCACACGATTCATTTAGGGAACTCTCACAACCCATCTACTATCAATGACCGTGTCACCTCAGTATCTTGCACTGTGCGGTATCAAGTATATTAGTAATGATTACAAAGTATATGGTGAAACAACGGACATTATCTATTGTCCAAAACAGATTAAACAGGACGTTTTGATCCCTAAAATATTATATGTCATCTTCAGGTTAAAAATCTCCCCCCCTCTCTCTCTCTCTCTCTCTCTCTCTCTCTCTCTCAATTGGCGTTACATCTCTTGGAGAGTCTTGGCCTCCTGGACAATCCGCCTCCAGTCGTCTCGATCCTCTGCTCTCAGTCTCCATCTTCTCACACCGAGCCTGCGCAGGTCGTCCTCAAGATCATCCAACCATCGTTTCTGGGCCGACCCCCTTCTTCTTCCACCAGGTCTCCCCGTAAAAACTTTAATGTGGATGTCTCTGACATTCTCTGGACATGCCCTGCTCACAGGATTCTACTTTTATTTATGACGATATATGGTTCTCCATAGAGCTGATGGATCTCTGCATTCGTCCTTATTCTCCACGTTCCTTGGACGTTCAATGCACTAAATATCCTCCTGAGGATTTTTCTTTCCCACCTGCGCAACCACTCTCACTCTTCCTCTCTGTCACTATCATTGACCAAGTTTCGCAACCGTACATGACCTCTGGCTTAAGAACTCTTTTGTAGAGACCAATCTTGGTTGCTCTGCTTATGTTTTTACACTTAAATATTCCTTGTAGGGAGAAGTAACATCTGTTAACAGCAGATATCCTTCTTGTATTTCTTCGGCCATAATGTTGTCCTCAGTAACTAGTGTGCCTAGGTATTTAAATTTTTCTACCTTTTGAAGTTTGTGTCCTCTAATTACCAGGGGTGCTCTTCTCTCTTGCATTTTACTGCCTGGTAACATGTACAGTACAATGTCTATACACAACAAATAGACATCGCCACAACGTAAACAAAAATATTAAATAATAGTACTCAACCTTCAAACTGAACTGTCTAGAGTTTGCAGATGATTTGGCAATCCTTTCAGAAACACAGATGCAGCAGCAGTACAAACAAACCTTTTGAAAGAGAGGCTGCAAACAGTGCCCGATTTACCACTAGGCCACTGTCTAGGGCCGCGGGCTCAGAGGGAGCCGCAAACTACAGACTTTTTTTAACAGAAGTATTTTTTATAAAAGTAGAAGGCACTTTGATTTAGTTAAGTATGATTTGTTGAATTTAAATGATAAATGTTTGTTAATAATACAAATGAAAGATAGTTCTTATTTATATATTGCGCGCTTATTTTTAAGACGTCAGCAGTTTTGAAAACTAATTTGCGCATGCAAATTTCGAACGTCCCCTATATTGCCCCCTAATTTACACGACCGTGGTACCATCTTCTTTGTTATTATTCTTTATCTGCGTTGTGACTAAACGGTTTGCGATTTGAAGTTATGTTTTTATTTTGTCTTGAATGTAAAGAAGGTTTTTAGCTTTGTGTGGTGGGCAGCGTGCCGTTTCGTTGATATTTAATAGTCTGAAAACTTTATGAACATTGAATTGAATCCGTACACTAAACGTATTCATCATGAACATGAACATAAACATTCACACGACTAGCGGAGCCTACAAACGTAAGCTAAAAAAAATTAAAGAGGAAGCTTAGTTGGAAGCAATAAAAAAAACTCAAAAACTAGATCAATTTTTTAAAACTACGCCAGTTTCTAATGATAGCCCTGTAGTTAAATGTGTATCAGAAACTGACTTCAATCTTCTAAGTACTTCTGCAGCAGAGGTTGCAGACGATCAGACCATTAATAAGCCTACTGGTTTTTAATTTGATAGTAGTAATGTGACATCAAATTACTTCTGCAGTACATATATTACTTCAAAGTCACAGCCGGGGGGACGGGGGAGGGGCGCTCAGAAAACGTGGCCTAGGACCTCAAAAATTTTAAATCTGGTACTGGCTGCAGAAAAGGCAGGACTACAAATTTCGTTGGAAAAGTAAGATTTGTAACAAACATCAAAAACGTTCCAAAGTTCATTAACAAAATTCATGGAAAAATCCAGAATGTAAACAGATTCCTTACTCTTTATAACGTAGCTGAACTGATTTCAAAAATCAGTCGATTATGATTTTATCTGATTGACTTCTTCTAGCGATCACTGATTAGTGTTTGCTATTATTTTATCATAATATTTCACTACCGTTACACCTGCCACAGTTGACTTAGTCTTATTACACACTATGTTCGAGCTCATTAATTATCTTCCTCACCTTCTCCATCTCGATTTCAAAGATATAAATTATTCCATTTATTTTAATCTCTATTTTTTCTTAGTTCTAATCATCCCATGCAAACAATAATTTAATACACACTACATAATAACTTTTCAAAACATTAAGAAGGCTGCCACGTTAGTATAAACAACCTATTAAGATGCGCAATATTTGGTAAAACCCAGAGCAGCGCTTTTAAAAGTTTTCAATCAAAAACGGTTTTAGACAGGGGTTTGTATCGGAAACTTAACTCCGACATGCTTGCTAACAAAGGTAACAAAGAGGCTGCTTTAAAAACATTAACTGGCTTAGTGTTATTTTGTCCTTCAGGAACATTGTTTCTTTGAAGAAAAAGTAAATACGCTTTAAAAGCATTTAAGAGAAAAATATTAAGAAACTAGACGAATCAGTAAAAGTAAGAAGGAAGTGTTTAGTGAATAAGAAACAATGAAAAGCAATATACTTTATTGTAAGATAGGCCTATGATCATAAACCAAAATTCTGTTGTTTCTTAGAGAGCACACAAGCTTCCCTGTTACCGCCATTGTTTTGTAAAATTATAATCTGTGCCTTTTCAATTTATGGTTTTAAGTATTTAGAATCGTCAAGTAAAACTAACAACACAATTAATTGTGATACTTGCTGTTTGTCTAATTCTACGCATTTTTGATCTCGTAGCTTATTTGCCACATCCTTAGTCTTCGTACTCGAATCTCGTAAATTATGACTTCTCAAATATTTTTATATATATAAAAATTTCGTTCCCTGGACTTTTTGTTACTCCTAAAATTATGTTTGCTTTGGTCGCGTGACAGTTCCCTGTTCTAGTCGAGAATCGTTTGTCTACGTCATGTGGGTATCCAAAACGGGCGCTGGTCATCACCGTTGTCATCAGTTTGTCAAAGTCTGACTTCAAAGCGTTGTTTGTCTGTTTGTCGGTCTCTAGTAATCGAGATCCACACACATTAACTCCTGTAGGCACAGAGAAGAGAACATTGGGGGAAACGACTGTGATATCAAACGGAGTTGAACGACACGCTTTTGAACCCGAAACATACGGCCATAGAGGAAGAAAGGTTTTGTGCGTGTGCGTGTGTGTGTGTGTGAGGCAGAAAGAGAGACAGATTGGCATATAGACAGAGAGACAGCTGGACAGTGTTTGATTTCGATATAGTGTAGGCCTACATGGACCCACAAAGCACATACAGCAAAATTTATGAGGCGGTTTAAAATGTTGTGTTAACTCCACAACTGTAAAATAGGTCTGATCCATTAAAAAGACTAAAGTAATTACTACGTTGGGTAAAAGTTGTTAAAAGACTCGACGCATGTGCATTAAAAATGGTAAAATATAAGAAGATGCATTACATTTTATTTTATTTATTTATTCGTATTTATTAGCAATCTGAAAATACATTTCTTAAGCTAATCTGCTAATCAGTGTACATACAAGAAATGTACAATTTGATTGCGTGAAGTTAAAAGATATTCAGTTGCAGCCCTCAGTCAAAGACAAATCTCGGTGTTCGTAGTACTGCGTCAGCTAAGTACATGTTACAAACAGTCGAGCAAATACAACATTCATTCAGCGATGTCATTTCGTGGTTCTTAAAGATCGGATGGCCAAAGTTTCTCAATCATCTGTCCATTGCAACATTAAAACTTAAAAATTATTTAATGTTAAATATTCTTCTTATTCTCTTCAAGAATTACGTTATATAAGCCTGTTCCGGCACCAATCTCATTCTAGGACGACACACGTCTCTTCTACCAATGGCTTTATCGTTCAGTGGCACTTCCGGCAATCGATCCTCTGTCATCCTTTGCAGATAATCCCACCATTGTCTTCTGTAAGTTGAAATGATTTCATTTATGTCCTTTACTTCGAGTTCTGCTCTGACATCCTCATTTCTTATTCTACCTTGCAATGTATAATTTAAAGTAGTTCGAAGAAACTGCATTTCAGCACTCTTAATCTTGCCGCATTCCGTCATGACCCATGCCTCACTCGCATATGTCAATGTGGGTATTCCGATTCCCTTATAAAATTTAATCCTTGTGCTGTGTCTTGTTTTATTGTTAAATATTTAGTAAGTTAATAAAAAAATATTTAAAATTATTTTTTAATACAGGCCATATACATAATATTATGCGTAATATGTTTTTAGATTTGCATATATCTGTTATATGTATTGTACCGTGGGTCACACGGATCGTCGGTTTGAACAGTAGAAAAAGAGTAATAGATACCAGATGAAACTGCTATTGAGAACTTCAATTACAGTATAAATAAACACTGTCACTGGTGTACAAAATTCTCAAGATTACTACTGTCCAACAGACACTAACGTAACACACACAATAAATGTCAACTGATTAACAGTGTCACACTATATAATAGAAGTCACGAACTACAGATGTCCACAAACAGTAATTCACAAACACGATAAAAATAACTCCGATAACGCGCACCAAATCGCATATTCAAACTGACTCCGCTTCTGGTTTCTGTGATTATACCAAGGCTGTGTGGCGTAGTATGTGACAAATATGATCTGAATGCCGACAGAATAATCTGTCATAATGCGGAAGGCGCGTCTGGAAAGATCGAGAAGAGCACGTAATACTACCCAGTGCTTGCGAAGTGTCACATAGCCCACACGTTATACCTGTCGTCTCAGCACTGTATGACATGTATATTACAATATTTCTATTACACGATGTAATAATACAAATTTAAATTATAATTTGAATTTGGCGCCAAATAAAAGAAAGAAAAGAGGAATTTGGTAGCACTGTCTGATTGTTGGAAACAAGCATTAACCTATTCTAGTCATTCAGCACCCAGCTGTTATATGCTATTTGTTTACAACTATGAATGAAAAAGAAGTGCATCCAAGCGTGGAACAGCATATTATTATAAAATTTCTTAGAAAAGAAAATGTGAAACCGTCAGATATTTGTGAAAGACTTAAAAGACAGTTTGCTGAGGAAACGTTGACAAACATAAGCATCTATAAATGGAGTAAATCTTTTAAAAACGGTCGAGAACGTGTAGAGAATGAACCGCACTCTCGCCGTCCGAAAACATCGACAACAGAAGAAATGGCTGACAGGATTGACACACTTATTCAAAAGGATCGTCGAATTACAGTACGGTGTATTGCTTCTATACTCAATATCAGTGTTGGCAGTGTGGATAACTGTATCAGAAATCAACTTAACTATCAGAAAATATGCACAAGTGGATTCTACGAATCCTAACGGACGAACACAAGCAGACACGCCTGCAGGTGGCTCACACATTGTTGGCACAATATGAAGAAAAGGGTGATGAATTTTTACAGTCTGTTGTCACTACTGATGAAACTTGGGTACAATATTTTTCCTCAGAAAGCAAAAGAGCATCGATGGAGTGGCGACATCCTTCATCTCCGAAACCGAAAAAAGCAAAAACCACTTTTTCATCAGGAAAAATTATGGCTTCATTCTTTTCGGATATGCGGGGTGTTCTACACATCGATTTCCTAACAGAGCAGCGCACTATAAATGCCGAGTATTACTCAAATTTACTGAGGGGTCCAGTAAAAACAGCCATCCGAAACAAGCGGAAAAAAGTCAACATTCTGTCTGTTTTTTACAGGATAGTGCGCGCCCTCATATGGCCGCTCATAGGATGGCTACAATCCGTGAATTAAAGTGAACTATTCTGCAACATCCCTCTTATAGTCCGGACCTCGCACCCTCTGACTTCATTTGTTTGTTGGACCCTTAAAAGAAGCTCTAGGGAGTAAAAGTTTTGTTCCAATGAAGAAGTCATTGAATCTGGTCGAGAGTGGGTCCGTCAGCAGCCAAAGGAATTCTGAAATAATACGCAAGCTACCCAAAATATGGCGCCTGTGCGTTGAAAAAGAGGGAGACTATGTTGAAAAATAACAGTGTGTAATTTACTTTTTCTATGTTACTTTTTGAATAAATAATAAATTATAATTTAAATTTGAACGCTCCTGGTATATTGACATAATTCATACAATATTTAAAATAATTTAAAATATGCTACGTTGAGATGATAGTTAACAAACTTAACACAAATAGACTTGTGATGAGATTCTGACACGGCTCATTGGACTCACTTCTGACAAGGCTTATTGGATTCTGACTGGGATTGGATTTCAAATGAGCAAATTCAGGAGCCAATAGCGATGCCGAATACAAGTGCTGTCAATATGAAGACGTTATGCACACCGAATGCCAGAGGACCGGCTTCCAAAACGAACCTTACAGAAGAGCTGGAGAGAAGGACTCGACAAAGTGACGTACGAAAGACGACTAGAAGAAGGTGTACGTAGGGACAAACAGCAATGGCGACTGGGAATCGGAACTCGTCGGGGACCGTCATGAACCGTTGATCCTCATCAATTTTGTTTATCGATACCGTTTTATAATTTTTGTAACAGTGTCTTACGTTCGTAAAATATTGATCTAACCTAGTAATCAGAAAGTCTATCACTTCTACCACGCCTATCACTTGTATGTATCCACATACATGACTGCCCACATACTTGACATTTGCGGCTTCAAGCTGTTGTTTCGCGTGTCTGTAGACGCGTCACATCATTACGTGATAGGCTATATCAGTTCCCGTTATTTGTCGATCAATAACTACGCCAGTAAAGAATTCCTGTACATAAGTAATGGCAAAATCGTAAGCCGTACAATATGATGGCTCGGCAACAACACACGCTCCCGCGACTTTACAATCGAATCTGAAATTTAAACGTTTCTCCGTTTTCGTTGCGACATTCATAAACAATGGTAAGTTTGAAAGAAAAGGTTTTACTTTCTTTTGTGTCGATACCTGCTTAATAAGGATGGATAGATTCTACTTTAAAGTCGAAATAGCCCAGAGTCCAATCCAGCAAGTGAACAAGAAAAATAAGAAGAAGAGTAGTACCCCATCATCAGATAGATGCCAGTGGCGGCTGGTAATGTTTTTGACTGGGGGGGGGCAAAATTTTTTTGGATCATTTGTAACAAAAGTCACCAGTAGAAACTAAATTATTGCTATTATCATGAAATAATTGTAAAATTAAACCTTTTGCTTTACTACTAAAAGTATTGTTAATATCAAAACCCTACTTTGCAAACTACCAATATTTAAACAGTGTTTGAAATTGAAATTATTTATAACCCTAAGCAGTTCACGTTCCTAAATTTAAATACTTAATAAATTATATTATTAAATGCATGCATTACTAAATAAAATATATTTGTTCCCTACCTTGGATTAGTTTATTTGCTTGAACATGAAATCCATTCTCCTCTCCTTTTGCTTGGCAAAATGGTCAATAACTAATTCATTGAAGTTAGGAGTTATTTCTAACATTTTTTTTTCTATTGAACACATTCCCAGAGCACTTAGTATGTCCTCTTTCATTGTATTACATGTAAATGTTTTAACGCGTTTGAGAGTTGTGAAACATTGTTCACTTTCTGCTGTAGTCATAGGGATTGTACAAATAATTTTTAATAGTTTTACCAGTTCGGGAAAAACAGTAACTAGATTGTTTTCATATACAAAATTGAGTAGAACCAATGCGCCAGTTGCCTTTGTGAAGTCGGGCCTGCTGTACAGAACTACCAGTTCATGTCTTAATGCAGTTTCATTTAAATAAATTGTTTAGCAGCAATTTGTAACTGTGTTTCTGGAAAGATAAACTGATTTCTTGGATTTCGTTGTCCATGACGTGTCCGTTTCTTAACTAAATATAATTATTTCACTACGACTCGGAACACAAAACTTTTTATGGGTAAAAACGTAAAAGCTTTACCTTACAACCTGAACCGGTTTTCACTTTTTAAGTGAAAAGTGAAAACCGGTTCAGGTTGTAAGGTAAAGCTTTTACGTTGTTACCCATAAAACGTTTTGTGTTCCGAGTCGTAATGAAATAATTATATTTAGATAAACTGATGTTTATAAAACAGGGTTGGTTGCAACAAAACTGCTATTGGTAAATGGTCTGAAAATTAAAATCTGTCGTCTATGTTGGTAACTATTATGTCACAAACTTCTTTAGCTGCAGTCTTCTTGCTTTCATCAAAACGTGACCTTTTTTGGATTTTGAGATGATTCTCCAAAATCATTTGTTGCAGACAGACTGGCATCAAAATCAATATAATCTCTGACATTTTGAATGTGTGACTTGAATGAGGCAACATACTGGTGTGTTTTAATACTGTCAATTTCCACTTGCTGTAACTGATTAAACAAAATGTCACAGGCTGGCATAATTTTGTTGAAAAATCTTAACCAAAAATTAAAATCATCATTATTTAATGTGTTTTTCAGTCCTAATGATTTCTGAACAGTGGACTTGTCACTCTCAGCATCATCTGATTTTTTCAAGAGCAGCGAAAATGTCATTTTTATGAATAAATACTTTGGCACACATTCGGATTTAAAATTCCACCTGGTATTAGAACATTTTGCGAGACGTTTCTTTACTACTTCATCAAGTATGGCAGTTCGCTTGGAAGATATTGAAAAAAATGTTGTAAAGAAAAATATTTTTACTTGCTTGTTTTGTGATGCAGCGCACTCAATAATTACGTTTAGTTGATGGGCATACCAGTATATATACTGGGCATTCTTGTACACGGCTTTAACTTTTGCTTGAACACCGTTATGTTTTCCACTCATTACTGCTGCCCCATCGTAACTTTGTGCAATAATTTTACTAGGCATCTTATCAAGTTCTAATCTTGCTAATTCTTCAAAAATAGTATTACTAATACCTTCAGCGGAGTGATCTTGTGGACTGACAAAACTGATAAATCTCTCATGTAATTTTCCACTCAATTCATACCTCACAACTAACACCATTTGTGACAGAGTGGCACAATCCGTGGTTTCATCTGCTTCAATTGAAATGTAGTCAGTTTCATTTCTTTCTTTTTTTGTTAGTCCAATGCACACTGCATAAATAGAATCCAAAATTTCATTTTGAATTGTTTTAGAAAGACCAATGAAAACCCTAGTGTTTGTTTTTTCAATATGCTCTCTTAAGGTGCTATATAGGTCTGCCATTAAATTTACTAAGCCCCTAAAAATACCTGGATTCTCATGTGTTTGTTTCATCATGTCCACTTAAAGCTAGTTCAAATATTCCACAAAACGTTACACAGTCAATTAACTTACTTAGGATGTATCTGTTCTTAGAGACTTCTTCATTATGCTGTTTAATTTTTAATCTATGTGCACTGTCTAACTGGCAACTAATATTGACTAACTAATAATGAATATTCAATACAATTGTTCATATGAGTTTCACTAATTTTATGTTTTTTTAATTTTTTCTTCCGAATGTTTCAAGTCCTTAATTCCATTTTCAGTCCAGGCTGAATCACTGTTTAGGTTCATCACCAAACATACATAACAAAAAAAGGAATTCATCACCTCACATCCACATATCCAATCAGCATGTAAGTAACAGTTTCTATTAAATTTTCTTGTGTAGTTTTTTTTACTTGACGCTGGCTATCCGTTTTATAATTTTGTTGTGTGATATCTAAATTGGGTTTTGGTGGCCCTAATTTTTTTAGTTCTATTTTCTTTTCGTAAGTAAGTGAATTTGAAATAATCAAACGTTTAATATTACTTACTGAATTCATAGCCATTTTTTTCGTTTCTAACAAATACGCACAGAACACACAGGCTCAGGCCTACACAGAATAAGTTACACGTTTATGTACACAAGGTTCGACAAAAACATTATCATACACAGAATACACTGCCTAATAAAGAACAAATTATTAGAACATTACGTTTACACAAAAAATACAACAAGAACACAATCAAAACTTTATAAAACACAAGAGAAAATATATGCCCTTATACAGCAACAGAGAAGTTTTGAACAAAGCTCCGGTTCTCTATGAAAAGAGCCGCGAAATCAGACAGCGGGCAGAGCCCCTCCTATAATGGCTGCTGCTGATTTAAAAGCATAGACATGTGTACACGTCCTCTTTCCCTGCTCCCCGCAAGACCGGCCTATACAGGGAGGACAACAGCGAAAGCGTCCGGCTGCGGGACCATGCCGAAAACTTCGGGTGATCGCTATTAGTCGCCCCAAAAATATCTTTCACATAAGGCTACTACACATTATAGTTATATTATTGACAAGTCTAATTTGCAAATTTAGTGGGAGGGCTGCGCCCTTTTGCCCTCCCTGTACGAGCCGCCACTGGATGGGAATCTCACAAGGCGAGTCGTTTATTTCCGACAAAATTCAGTTCTAAAAACATTTATAGACCAAACTGGTCTGATAATGCAGTGCGGCATAAGTTTGAACAATGTTGTTGGTTTAAATTTTTGCTTATAACTTATAATATTGAATACGTTCTGTAATAGGCTTAGCCAATCAGCGATGTTGGTTCTCAGTTTTAACTCGTCTGTTTGGCATTTGCCTGTCTGACTATACGTATGGGGTTTGGGGTATGTCTCACGATAGATAACATATGAACACATCAACCGACTTTCATAATATAAAACTTATAATATATAGTATATATTATATAATATATACTATATAATTTATAATATATAATATAATATTATATTATATATAATATAAAACTTGGATGCGTGTCCGTACGTTTGCCCTAGAGAAGCCTATTATTTTTTTAGATTGGTCCCCAAAAAATGGGGGGAGCGGAAGGCAAAAATGTGCGGGTCCAAATTTTGGAAAATCGCAATAGTAGTCTTCATGTGGGGCTTCCAATTAAAGCTAATTTTAACCAAAACACGAATTTAGTTTTCATTTTGAAAAACTTCTAAATTTTGGAATGCTGGAGGTCAAAAAGTGGGAGAAAATTTTATAAAATCGCAAAAAATTCATGTGGTGTATCAAATTAAAAACCATGTTTACCAAAATATGAATTTAGTGTTTATTTTTCAACGTTCTCAAACTTAGAATGCCAGGGCCTATAAAGTGGAGCAAAAATTTGATAAAATTACAAATTCCATGTGTGACATCAATTTAAAGTTTATTTATTGAGGGAAGAACTTCATATAAGGTACTATGGTGCCCGCATCACTCCCATACACCTCGCTCTCCTAGGGCAGTAAACTGATTCAACGCGTCACGAAATAGCTGAAACGGAAAAGCAGTGTTGCCAGGTCAGTCAAACGCCTTTTCCCACACAGCTACCAAAAATTTCCCCACTGCCACAAATATGTATGTTTTAAGGAAAGCGTAATAATTTAAAGAGTGTGAGCATATTCTAAATGTTTAAATATTATTACAAAAATAACGTAAATATTAAAACTAATTTTATTTACGATAAAAGGAAATGTACTATCATGCTGAGAGTCGAGTTGAATATTTTTGAAATCTTTTCCTTGTACATAGTTCATTATTAGCCTAATATATTTAAAAAACGTTCAAGTTGTTTAATTCATAAAAACAATTTTAAATCAGCGACACCTAATTTTTATTATAATATTTATAGTATTGTCTATTAGAATTTTTGGATACATGTTTGAAATGTCAGAAGAAATAATTTTGTATCTCTGTTTACTTTGCACAGGTTTTAAGTGATCCGTATTTCCATTCTGGTGTTTATACTGTTTTAGGTTTCAAATTTCGATTCAGTAAATTGGCTATTTTTATAATTTGTAAAAAACTTAATTATTATGCTGGGCATATCACATTCTACTTTTCAACTAAATATTGAGTAAATCATATTGTCACAACGAAAAAATTATTTGTTACATATTGTTTGTATATATGTATGTATATTGAAAGTACTTCGAGGTGTGATTCATTGTAAATGTAGATTTCTTATAATAGAATACATATACAACACTACTACGCCCTCGTCTAATTCAATTGTCCGTTCACTCTTATTTGAATCTTAATTATTTGTAGCAAAATCTTTCTTACTCCAAACACAACGAGCAACTTTTTACACGTTGATTCAGTTTACTCACCACTCGAAACTGAAGGTCTCACTCCTTGTGTGAGTGCCCCACGATAAAAAATATATACAAATTTATTTTTAATAAGTTCTCACAGTATCAGTATGTTCGTAGAGACGGCAGAGCTACGTATTATGCCTTTATTAACTACAGTAATTTTTATCGTATCTAAAGTGTGTTCGTGTTTGAACTAAACTACATGTAAGCGTGTTTGTTTGTTCAGGAGGGTGTTCGTCGTTCGGTCATTCTTGTTTCGGCGGCCATGGCAAAAGGGCGGATGAAGATTTTCCGCCAGTCGTCCAAGACTACGAAATATCTCCAGTACAAGACATCGGAGCCGGAGACCCTCGTTCACAAGACAAGGCAATGGAGTCGATCTCACAAGCAGACATCGTACCTCTACTAAGACAGTGGGTTAGTATCACACTTTTGTGTTCTATTTCTAGATTATGAATCGTGTACTTTGGATTATTTCTGATAGTTCCGATCCGTTTCGGATTTTGGATATCGTACAGACTATTTTAACTGTACTGCTGCACATAATAAGTCAGTTGTATTCATGCCAAACCAGGTCCTTAAATTTCTCAGCCATGAGATTCTCGGTCGCCCAATTCCTCTCTTTCCAAGTACTTTTCCCTGTAGTGTGGACTGCAATAAGTAAAATCTCTGTTCATTTCTCTTAAGATGTCCCTCATACTGAAGCTTTCTTATCTTTACTGTGTTAATAACTTCCCTTTCTTTCTTCATCTTTCTAAGAACTTCAACATTAGTTATATGTGCTGTCCATGAAATGCTCAGTATTCTACGATAAAGCCACATTTCGAAAGATGTACTTTGGATAGAATAATCAAATTTGATGGAATTGTCTATTATGAGAGTATTGAATTTGCATTGGAGTTCGCGAATATGTACATTCATCCACCCATGGGCATAGACAGAAATTCTTTTGAGTAGGGTTTCAACAAAAAAGTGGAGGGGATAAGTATTTCTCGGGCATTTCCTTGCACCAATGTCCTAACAATATTTCTGAACTTTACATACATAGAATTAATTATACTTTAGCATAAATAATATTTACACCTACCATAACAGCAGAATAAAATGACACAGTATTACAGTTCTTAGCTGAGTGGAAAATTTGGGGGGAGGGAGGTTTAACCCCAAACACCCCTCTGCATACGCCAGTGCCATAGGAAGACTGTTTTACAGTTTGTACTGTATCATAAGTTTCCACCATTCCCGTCAATAGTGTTTTCATTTCGCCAGTCCTCTTGCTGGCATGACATTTACATCA
Source organism: Magicicada septendecula (assembly GCA_034769895.1). NCBI lineage: Eukaryota > Metazoa > Arthropoda > Insecta > Hemiptera > Cicadidae > Magicicada > Magicicada septendecula. The sequence continues at coordinate 152,110,547 of CM068373.1, forward strand.
GCCATTTTCCAAGAAACTTTTATCATTATCATCATCAGCTCCCACATGGATTAAACCAAAAATCGTTTGTTCCGGTTCCAAGCAGATAGACTAGAGCTGGTCACTAAAACGCTTCTTCGGACGTCCCACACCTCTCCGTCCTTTTGGCTTATAATTCAGCAGTTGTTTAGAGATGCAGAAGTCATCCGTTCGGTTAAGACATTCCAACCTCTTTAGCCGATACTGGGCTATCCTGTCGAGAATACTCAAAATATTCAGTTACTGCCGTATATCTGCATTTCATCCATGATCTTGGAGAGTATGTCCTGCAGCGTACCTGAGAAATCTCTTTCCGACCGCATTACTTATTTGTTTATTTATTCCCAACCTGCATTTATCCTTAAGAAGTTCGCTTATCTGTTTTCTAAAAAAATCACTAGATCGTCCATTATGCAGGGAAATGGGCAAATTAGATTTCACTGACAGTTTGCCTTTCACTTAAGTCAATCAACGTTACACCCCCTTACGTAAATTACGTTAATAGTCTTAATGGTTATGCTTAATGTATGCCCTTCCTAATACATGTAGTATTTACACCTGTAGTTAGAAATGTACAAAATGATAGTAAAAAACCTGTTAAAAGTACACTGAACTTGTGCTAAAAAAGAGTCTGCGCGTACAACAAAGTTGAGATTATAGTGGTGAAGGCGACAGCTTTGAGCCGTTTATAATTAGAATTCCGTAAAATTTAAAACAAATATGTTTAAAATGTAACCAAAACAGTTCATTAATTATTTAACCAGGGAGTTTAAAAGGATCGTCAAGTACGACGCTTTCAAGCTTCGGTGTCGTCGGTGTAATTAAAAATGTGTCTTCTGAAGAGAACATCTTTGTGATTCACACGTCACACGTTTATTCGTCAAAATATTTGACAATACATTTTCATATCTGCAGTTAAAACTAACACATTTCTGTTAGTATGGAAACGACCCAACTACAGACATCATTTTTCTTCTGCATTTATAGAGATGATGTATTACGAGCTTAACGCATGAGTTTCTATCAAATTGACATACGCGCGCGCGTGCGCGTACACACATTTCTTCTCTCTGCCTTTTTACCCGGTACGAACTACCTGCTGAAACATTCCAGGCGTTACAATAGAGGTGGGGCCACTATGTTCATTATTGTGAGCGTGTTCTATTATTTCGTAGGCCTCGTAGGCTGAAGTTCAATATTTCAAGTCAGTGAGTTACTTAATATTAGTCTGACAGCCCACCACACTAAGCGCGTCAAGCATTTTGTTTTTAAAAAGGTCTAAATATAGAAAAACTTGACAGTTTGGAAATTCGTGTCGTGATTTCCGGAGACTCTAAAATCAACGCGTAAAGAAACGCACGTGAAGTTTTACAAGGTAACACCCCTCCACCACTTTTTCTGAAACGGGTAAGTATAAAAAAAAAAAAAAATAAATATCAAAAAAGAACTGAGCTGGATTCAACGTTTGGGGCCTCTTCTTCATCCAATGCAATAAGTAAGTGCTGATTTAAATATCGGTATGGAGAACTATACATGACTTCCATGTTCTATTATACTATTAACTAGTATACTATGTATACTATTAACTAGTTATGTATACTATTAACTCATACATGATTTACATTAAAATGAAAAAATTATAATTTTATTGCCTGGCAACAAAATTATTTTATTTTTAACAATTACCATTGTTTCAAAAAGTTTAAATGAATTTTCAAGTACTTTACTGTTGTTAAAACGTAAAAGGTTGCAGGTAAACTACCCCATCCCCTTAACCGATCTTCACCAAAAACAATAGATCTTGAGTACTCTACAAATCAGGGCTGTATGCAAAAAATTATTTGATTCTGTTTGAATTTGCGGCTGTTATCGTTTGCCATAGAAAATACTCTTGTTAAAAAAACGTTGCAGGTAAACTACCCCTTTCCCTTAACCGATCTTCACCAAAAACAATAGGTCTTGAGAACTCTACAATTCAGGACTGTATGCGAAACATTATTTGATTCTGTTTGAAATTGCGGCTGTTATAGTTTGCCAAAAAAAAATTTACCCTTGATAAAAAAAACCGTTAAAGGTAAACTACCCCTTTCCCTCAACCGATCTTCACCAAAAGCAATAGGTCGTAAGTACTCTACACTTTAGGGCTGTATGCAAAAAATCATTTGATTCTGTTTGAATTTGCGGCTGTTATCGTTTGCCATAGAAAAATATCGGTATGGAGAACCATACATGACTTCCATGTTCTAAGATTTACATTTAAAAGTATATTCGAAATGAAATATTTCCATAGAAACTACATCTTTCTATTGCTTCAGCCTTAACCACAGTACTTTGGTCACTAACGTATACCACCTCACTTTTTTGCACTCGATTTTCACTGATGATGGAAGTCGATGGCACTGCCGAAACGTCTGGTTTTGCAGAAAACATTGGACTACGGCTAAACAGCCCGGGAAGCAACTTTAACAAAAACTACTTCTTTGTTGCCGATAACGTAGTACACATAAAATTTTCACCCCTCCCTCTTCAACTATAATTTTCATTAATAGAAAATTACCTGAACCCCGTTCAACTAGCCTCTTCATTTATAGATATTTCATCTATGTTTCTGCAATGGATTATTTTGAGCTTCTTATCAGGATACTTTGTTTCTCAAAATTATGTATTTTACTCTTGTTAAAACATAAAACGTTGCCGGTAAAATACCCCTTTATCTCCACCGATCTTCACCAAAATCAATAGGCCTTCAGTCCTCTACAATTCAGGGATGCATGCAAAAAAATATTTGATTCTCTTTGAATGTGCGGCAGTTATCGTTCGTCATGTAAACATTTCTCTTGGTTCAACATAAAATGTTGCCGGTAAACTACCCCTTTCCATTAACCGATCTTCACCAAAATCAACAGTCTTTGAGCACTCTACAACTCAGGAAAGTGTGCAACAAATTATTAGATTCTCTTTGAATTTTCGGCAGTTATCGTTCGTCATAAAAAAATTACCTTTTTTAAAACATAAAACGTTGCAGGTAAACTACCCCTTTCCCTTAACCGATCTTCAACAAAATCAACAAACCTTGAGTTCTCTTTAGTTCAAAAAAGTATGCAAAAACGTAGTTGATTCTGTTTGAATTTGCGGCTGTTATCGTTTGCCATAGAAAATACACTTGTTAACACAAAAAATGTTTCAGGTAAACTACCCCTTTCCCTTGACCGATTTTAACCAAAACCAACAGGTCTTGAGAACTCTACAATCTAGGGCTGTATGCAAAATATTATTTAATTATGTTTGAATTTGCGGCTGTTATCGTTTGCCATAAAAAATACCCTTGTTAAAACAAAAAACGTGGCTAGTAATCTACCCCTTTCCCTTATTCGATCTTCACCAAAAATAGTAGGTCCTGAGTACTCTACAAATGAGGCCTGTATGCAAAAACGTATTTGATTCTGTTTGAATTTGCGGCTCTTATCGTTTGCCATATAAAATACCCTTTTAAAACATAAAACGTAGCAGGTAAACAACCCCTTTCTCTTAACCTATCTTCACCAAAATAAATAGATCTTGAGAACTCCACAATTTAGGGCTGTATGCAAATAATCATTTGATTCTGTTTGAATTTGCGGCTGTTATCGTTTGCCATATAAAATACCCTTGTTAAAACATAAAACTTTGCAGGTAAACTACCCCTTTCCCTTAACTGATCTTCACCAAAATCAATAAGTCTTTAGTACTCAACAGAACAGCGCTGTATGCAAAAACTTATTTGATTCTGTTTGAATTTGCGGCTCTTATCGTTTGCCATAGAAAATACCCTTTTAAAACATAAAACGTTGCTGGTAAACTACCCCTTACTCTTAACCGATCTTCACCTAAAATAATAGGTCTTGAGTACTCTACAGATCAGGGCTGTATGCAAAACATCATTTGATTCTGTTTGAATTTCCGGCTGTTATCGTTTACCATAGAAAAATATCGGTATGGAGAACCATACATGACTTCCATGTTCTAAGATTTATATTTAAATTCATATTCGAAATGAAATATTTCCATAGAAACTACGTCTTTCTACTTATTGCTTCAGCATTAACCACAGTACTGTGGTCACAAACGTATACCACCTCACGTTTTCGCACTCGATTTTCACTGATGATGGCAGTCGATGGCGCTGCAGAAAAGTCTGGCTTTACAGAAAACATTGGACTACGGCTAAACAGCCCGGGAAGCAATTTTAACAAAAAAACTACTTCTTTGTTGCCGATAACGTAGTACACATAAAAAATTCTCCCCTCCACCTTCGACTATAATTTTTAATAATAGAAAATTACCCCCACCCCGTTCACCTAACCACTTCATTTATAGATATTTCATCTACGTTTCTATAGTGGATTATTATGACCTTCTTATCAGGATACTTTATTTATAAAAATAAAATGTTTAAATCATAAAATGTTTCGGGTAAACTACCCCTTTCTCTTAACCGATCTTCTCCAAAATCAATAGACCTTCAGTCCTCTACAATTCAGGGATGCATGCAAAAAAATATTTGATTCTGTTTGAATGTGCGGCAGTTATCGTTCGTTATGGAAACATTTCTCTTGTTACAACTTAAAATGTTGCAGGTAAACTACCCCTTTCCCTTAACAGATCTTCACCAAAATCAACAGACCTTGAGTTCTCTAAAACGCAGGAAAGTGTGCAAAAAATTATTTGATTCTCTTTGAATTTTCGGCAGTTATCGTTCGTCATAAAAAAATTAACCTTTTTAAAACATAAAACGTTGCTGATAAACTACCCCTTTCCCTTAACCGAGCTTCAACAAAATCAACAGACCTTAAGTTCTCTTTAGTTCAAAAAGGTATGCAAAAACGTAGTTGATTCTGTTTGAATTTACGGCAGTTATCGTTCGTCATATAAAAAATTACCCTCGTCAAAACATAAAATGTTGCAGGTAAAATACCCCTTTCCCTTAACCAATCTTCACCAACACCAATAAGTATTGAGAACTCTACAATACAGGCCTGTATGCAAAACATCATTTGATTCTGTTTGAATTTGCGGCTGTTATATTTTGCCATATAAAAAAATTACCCTTGATAAAAAACCGTTGCAGGTAAACTACCCCTTTCCCTTAACCGATCTTCACCAAAAACAATAGGTCTTGAGTACTCTACAAATCAAGGCTGCATGCAAAAATTTATTTGATTATGTTACAGTTTGCGGCTGATATCGTATGCAATAGAAAATACCCTTGTTAAAACATAAAACGTTGCTGGTAAACTACACTTTTCCCTTAACCGATCTTCAACAAAATCAACAGACCTTGAGTTCTGTATAATTTAAAAAAAATGTATGCAGAAGAGTAGTTGATTCTGTTTTAATGTACGGCAGTTACCGATCGTCATAAAAATTTACCCTTGTTAAAACATAAAATGTTCCTGGTAAACTACCCTATTCCCTTAACCGATCTTCACCAAAATCAACATGTCTTGAGAACTCTACAATTCAGGACTCTATGCAAAACATTATTTGATTCTGTTTGAATTTGCGGCTATTATCGATAACCATATAAAAATATCGGTATGGAGAACCATACATGACTTCCATATTCTAAGATTTATATTTAAAATCATTTTCGAAATGAAATATTACCATAGAAACTACTTCTTTCTACTTACTGCTTCTGCCTTAACCACAGTACTGTGGTCACTAACGTATACCACCTCACGTTATCGCACTCGATTTTCACTGATGATGGAAGTCGATGGCATTGCCGAAACGTCTGGTTTTGTAGAAAACATTGGACTACGGCCAAATATTCCGGGAAGGCATTTTAACAAAAACTACTTCTTTGTTGCCGATAACGTTGTACACATATATATAAAAAATATGCATAATATTAATGGCTTGTATAAGTTAATGATTGATCTCCATTAAGTAGTGCTCAAGTTTCCAAAGTTTTAATATTATAATGTCCATAATTAAAACATCAGAGCAGGTTTAGTGTGAATGAGGGTACACTGTGGACAAAAATTTTCAACATTTCCTATTGAGTGTTGCATAGAGTAAAGCTGCGAATCTACAGTGTATGTTTCACAGAACAAACACGCGAAAAAGAAGGAGCGCTCCGAAGTCACTCATGGACCCTCAGCATCTTGCAGAGGGTTGATTCCCTAAAGACGAAAAGTCTGTCTATGAATCGTTCCTCTGTAAACACGTGCAGTTACACTGCCCAGCGATCCACAGGAAGCAAATTGATGTCCATTTTTTTGGCTTGCACGCGTTATGTTGGTGTGGGTTTCGGCACTTTCCATTTAAAAAGCGTGCAAATGTAAGAAAATAAACATGAGTGAGGCCAGAAATAACGTGAATTGTGTGTGTGTGTGTGTGTGTGTGTGTGCGTGTGTGTGTGTGTGTGTGTGTGTTTGTGTGTGTGTGTGTGTGTGTCTTACCTGCCTTTTATTGCTGTAGGCATAATAATAAAATGGAAACGTAAACATTACATAACTGAGATATGCTTACCTGCCACGAACGATATATTATTTTATACATGAAGGAGTTCAGTGACATACACACGTACAGAAAAATTATATATATAAAGATATTAACTCATACATAATTTACATTAAAATGAAAAAATTATAATTTTATTCCCTGGGAACAAAATTATTTTATTTTTAACAATTACCTTTGTTTGAAAAAGTTTAAATGAATTTTCAAGTACTTTACTGTTGTTAAAACGTAAAAGGTTGCAGGTAAACTACCCCTTCCCCTTAACCGATCTTCACCAAAATCGAAAGGCCTTGAGGACTCTACAATTCAGGGAAGTATGCAAAAAATTATTTGATTCTGTTTGAATTTGCGGCTGTTATCATTTGCCATAGAAAATACGCTTGATAAAAAAACGTTGCTGGTAAACTACCCCTTCCCATTAACCGATCTTCACCAAAAACAATAGGTCTTGAGTACTCTACAAATCAGCGCAGTATGCAAAAAATTATTTGATTCAGTTTGAATTTGCGGCTGTTATCGTTTGCCATAGAAAATACCCTTGATAAAACAAAAAACATGGCTGGTAAACTACCCCTTTCCCTTAAACGATCTTCACCAAAAACAATAGATCTTTAGTACTCAAGAAATCAGGGCTGTATGCAAAAACTTATTTGATTCCGTTTGAATTTGCGGTTGTTATCGTTTACTAAAAAAAAAATTACCCTTGATAAAAAACCGGTTCAGGTAAACTACCCCTTTACATTAACCGATCTTCACCAAAAACGACAGGTCTCAGGTACTCTACAATTCAGGTATGTATGCAAAGAATTATTTGATTTAGTTTGAATTTGCGGCTGTTATCGTTTGCCATAGAAAACACCCTTGATAAAACATAAAACGTTGCTGGTAAACTACCCTATTCCATTAACCGATCTTCACCAAAAACAATAGGTCTTGAGAACTCTACAATTCAGGGCTGTATGCAAAACATTAGTTGATTCTTTTTGAATTTACGGCAGTTATCGTTCATCATAGAAAAAATACCCTTGTTAAAACATAAAGCGTTGCAGGTAAACTACCCCTTTCCCTTAACCGATCTTCACCAAAAACAACAGGACTTAATACTCAACAAAACAGGGCTGTATGCAAAAACATATTTGATTCTGTTTGAATTTGCGACTCTTATCGTTTGCCATAGAAAATACCCTTATAAAACATAAAACGTTGCAGGTAAACTACCCCTTTCCCTTAAACGATCTTCACCAACACCAATAGGTATTGAGAACTCTACAATACAGGGCTGTATGCAAAAAATCATTTGATTCTGTTTGAATTTGTGGCTGTTATCGTTTACCATAGAAAAAAATTACCCTTGATAAAAAACAGTTGCAGGTAAACTACCCCTTTCCCTTAACCGATCTTCACCAAAAACAATAGGTCTTGAGAACTCTAAAATTCAGGGCTGTATGTAAACTATTATATGATTTTGTTTTAATTTGCGGCTGTTATCGTGTGCCATACAAAATACCCTGTTAAAACATAAAACGTTGCAGGTAAACTACCCCTTTCCCTTAACCGATCTTCACCAAAATGAAAACATCTTGAGAGCTTTACAATTCAGGGCTGTATGCGAAATATTATTTGATTCTGTTTGAATTTGCGGCTGTTATCGTTTGCCAAACAAACAAAATTAACCTTGATAAAAAAAACCGTTGCTGGTAAACTACCCCTTTCCCTCAATCGATCTTCACCAAAAACAAAAGGTCGCGAGTACTCTATAAATCAGGGCTGTGTGCAAAAAATTATTTGATTCTGTTTGAATTTGCGGCAGTTATCGTTTGCCATAGAAAAAAATCTACAGACACACAGACAGACACACAGACAGACACTTTTCGGAAAACGACTTTTTTTCATGTTTTGAGTGTAGTACAATCAGAATCTGCAATAATCTCGAACACGATTTTTTTTGCCATCACCATACTTCCATTCCTTAAGGAATATGGAAGTAAAATATCGGTATGGAGAACCATACATGACTTCCATATTCTAAGATTTATATTTAAAATCATTTTCAGCCAAACAGCCAGGCTGTGTCTTACCTGCCTTTATATTGCTGTATTAAATGAAAAATATTATATTACATTAAAATGAAAAAATTATAATTTTATTGCCTGGCAACAAAATTATTTTATTTTTAACAATTACCATTGTTTCAAAAAGTTTAAATAAATTTTCAAGTACTTTACTCTTGTTAAAACGTAAAAGGTTACAGGTAAACTACCCCTTTCCCATAACCGATCTTCACCAAAATCGAAAATCATTGAGACCTCTACAATTCAGGGACGTATGCAAAACATTATTTGATTCTGTTTGAATTTGCGGCTATTATCGTTTGCCATATAAAATACGCTTGATAAAAAAACGTTGCAGGTAAACTACCCCTTCCCCTTAACCGATCTTCACCAAAAACAATAGGTCTTGAGTACTCTACAAATCAGGGCTGTATGCCAAAACATTATTTGATTCTGTTTGAATTTGCGGCTGTTATCGTTTGCCATAGAAAATACCCTTGTTAAAAAAACGTTGCAGCTAAACTACCCCTTTCCCTCAACCGATCTTCACCAAAAACAACAGGTCTTGAGAACTCTTCAATTTAGGGCTGTATGCAAATAATCTTTTGATTCTGTTTGAATTTGCGGCTGTTATCGTTTGCCATAGGAAATACCCTTGTTAAAACATAAAACGTTACAGGTAAACTACCCCTTTCCCTTAACCGATCTTCACCAAAAACAACAGGTCTTGAGTACTCTACAAATCAGGTCTGCATTCAAAGCATTATTTGATTCTGTTTGAATTTACGGCAGTTATCGTTTGCCATAGAAAATACCCTTGTTAAAAAAACGTTGCAGGTAAACTACCCCTTTCCATCAACCGAACTTCACCAAAAACAATAGGTCTTGAGAACTCTACAATTATACATAATCAAATAAATGTTTGCATACAGCCCTGATTTGTAGAGTACTCAAGACCTATTGATTTTGGTGAAGATCGGATAAGGGAAAGGGGTAGTTTACCGGCAACTCTGCCATAGAAAAAAAATCTACAGACAGACAGACAGACAGACAGACAGACAGACACACACACACACACACACACACAAACTTTTCGTAAAACGACTTTTTTTCATGTTTTGAGTGTAGTAGAATCAGAAACTGCAATAATCTCGAACACGATTTTTTTTGCCATCACCATACTTCCATTCCTTAAGGAATATGGAAGTAAAATTACCCTTGATAAAAAACCGTTGCAGGTAAACTACCCCTTCCCCTTTATCGATCTTTACCAAAAACAATAGGTCTTTAGTACTCTACAAATCAGGGCTATATGCAAACATTTATTTGATTATGTTTCAGTTTGCGGCTGATATCGTATGCCATAGAAAATACCCTTGTTAAAACATAAAACGTTGCTGGTAAACTACCCTTTTTCCTTAACCGATCTTCAACAAAATCAACAGACCTTGAGTTCTGTATAATTCAAAAAGGTATGCAGAAGAGTAGTTGATTCTATTTGAATTTGCGGCTGTTATCGTTTGCCATAAAAAATACCATTGTTAAAACATAAAACGTTGCTGGTGAATTACCCCTTTCCATTAACCGATCTTCACCAAAAACCGTAGATCTTGAGATTTCTAAAATTGAGGGCTGTGTGCAAATAATCATTTGATTCTGTTTGAATTTGCGGCAGTTATCGATCGTCATATAAAAAATTACCCTTGTTAAAACATAAAATGTTGCAGGTAAACTACCCCTTCCCTAAACCGATCTTCACCAACACCAATAGGACTTGAGAACTCTACAATACAGGCCTGTATGCAAAACATCATTTGATTCTGTTTGAATTTGCGGCTGTTATCGTTTGCCATAGAAAAAAATTACCCTTGATAAAAAACCGTTGCAGGTAAACTACCCCTTTCCCTTAACCGATCTTCACCAAAAAAAAATAGGTCTTGAGTACTCTACAAATCAAGGCTGCATGCAAAAATTTATTTGATTATGTTTCAGTTTGCGGCTGATATCGTATGCCATAGAAAATACCCTTGATAAAACATAAAACGTTGCTGGTAAACTACCCTTTTCCCTTAACCGATCTTCAACAAAATCAACAGACCTTGAGTTCTGTATAATTCAAAAAGGTATGCAGAAGAGTAGTTGATTATGTTTGAATTTGCGGCTGTTATCGTTTGCCATAGAAAGTACCATTGTTAAAACATAAAACGTTGCTGGTGAACTACCCCTTTCCCTTAACCGATCTTCACCAAAAACCGTAGGTCTTGAGACCTCTAAAATTGAGGGGTGTGTGCAAATAATCATTTGATTCTGTTTAAATTTGCGGCAGTTATCGATCGTCATATAAAAAATTACCTTTGTTAAAACATAAAATGTTGCAGGTAAACTACCCCTTTCCCTAAACCGATCTTCACCAACACCAACAGGACTTGAGAACTCTAGAATTCAGGGCTATATGCAAAAGAGTAGTTGATTCTGTTTGAATTTGCGGCTGTTATCGTTTGCCAAACAAACAAAATTACCCTTGATAAAAAAAAACCGTTGCTGGTAAACTACCCCTTTCCCTTAACCGATCTTCACCAAAAACCGTAGATCTTGAGATTTCTATAATTCTGGGCTGTATGCAAAATAGTAGTGTATTCTCTTTGAATTTGCGGCTGTTATCGTTTGCCAAAAAAAAAATTACACTTGTTTTTAAAAAAAACGTTGCAGGTAAACTACCCCTTTCCCTTATCCGATCTTCACCAAAATCAATAGGTCTTGAGTACTCTACAAATCAGGGCTACATGCAAAAAAGTATTTGATTCTGTTTGAATTTCCGACTCTTATCGTTTGCCATACAAAATACCCTTTTAAAACATAAAATGTAGCCGGTAAACTACCCCTTCCCCTTAACCGATCTTCACCAAAATCAATAGGTTTTGAGAACTCTAGAATTCAGGGCTGTAAGCAAAAGGGTAGTTGATTCTGTTTGAATTTGCGGCTTTTATCGTTTGCCATAGAAAACAATTACCCTTGATTTTAAAAAAAACCGTTGCTGGTAAACTACCCCTTTCCCTCAATCGATCTTCACCAAAAACAACAGGTTGTGAGTACTCTACAAATCAGGGCTGTATGCAAAAAATGAATTGATTCAGTTTGAATTTGCGGCTGTTATCGTTTGCCATATAAAATACCCTTTTAAAACATAAAATGTAGCAGGTAAACTACCCCTTTCCCTTAACCGATCTTCACCATAGTCAACAGATTTTGAGAACTATACAATTCAGAGCACTATGCAAATAATTATTTGATTATGTTTAAATTTGCGGCTGTTATCGTTTGCCATAGAAAATACCCTTGTTAAAACATAAAACGTTGCTGGTAAACTACCCCTTTCCCTTAACCGATCTTTACCAAAATCAGCAGGTCTTGAGAACTCTAGAATTCAGGGCTATATGCAAAAGAGTAGTTGATTCTGTTTGAATTTGCGGCTGTTATCGTTTGCCAAACAAACAAAATTACCCTTGATAAAAAAAAACCGTTGCTGGTAAACTACCCCTTTCCCTCAACCGATCTTCACCAAAAACAACACATCGCGAGTACTCTGCAAATCAGGGCTGCATGCAAAAAATTATTTGATTCCGTTTGAATTTGCGGCAGTTATCGTTTGCCATAAAAAAAAATCTACAGACACACAGACAGACAGACACACACACAGACAGACAGACAGACAGACAGACACACACACAGACACTTTTCGGAAAACGACTTTTTTTCATGTTTTGAGTGTAGTAGAATCAGAATCTGCAATAATCTCGAACACGATTTTTTTTTGCCATCACCATACTTCCATTCCTTAAGGAATATGGAAGTAAAATTACCCTTGATAAAAAACCGTTGCCGGTAAACTACCCCTTTCCCTTAACCGATCTTCACCAAAAACGACAGATCTTGAGAACTCTACAATTTAGGGTTGTATGCAAAATATTATATGATTTTGTGTGAATTTGCGGCTGTTATCGTTTGCCATAAAAAATACCCTTGATAAAACAAAAAACCTGGCAGGTAAACTACCCCTTTCCCTTAAACGATCTTCACCAAAAACAATAGGTCTTTAGTCCTCAAGAAATCACGGCTGTATGCAAAAACGTATTTGATTCTGTTTGAATTTGCGGCTCTTATCGTTTGCCATAGGAAATACCCTTAACAACATAAAAAGTTGCAGGTAAACTACCCCTTTCCCTTAACCGATCATCACCAAAAACAAAAGGTCTTGAGAACTCTACAATTTAGGGCAGTATGCAAAACTTTATTTGATTATGTTTGAATTTGCGGCTGTTATCGTTTGCCAAAATAAATACCATTGTTAAAACATAAAATGGTACAGGTAAACTACCCCTTCCCCTTAACCGATCTTTACCAAAATCAACAGACCGTGAGACCTCTACAATTCAGGGCTGTATGCGAAACATTATTTGATGCTGTTTGAATTTGCGGCTGTTATCGTTTGCCAAACAAACAAAATTACCCTTGCTAAAAAAAAACCGTTGCCGGTAAACTACCCCTTTCCCTCAACCGATCTTCACCAAAAACAACAGGTCGCGAGTACTCTTCAAATCACAGCTGTATGCAAAAAATTATTTGATTCTGTTTGAATTTGCGGCAGTTATCGTTTGCCATAGAAAAAAATCTATAGACAGACAGACAGACAGATAGACAGACAGACAGACAGACGGACAGACAGACAGACAGACACACACACAGACACTTTTCGGAAAACGACTTTTTTTCATGTTTTGAGTGTAGTAGAATCAGAAACTGCAATAATCTCGAACACGTTTTTTTTTTCCATCACCATACTTCCAATCCTTAAGGAATATGGAAGTAAATATCGGTATGGAGAACCATACATGACTTCCATATTCTAAGATTTATATTTAAAATCATTTTCAGCCAAACAGCCAGGCTGTGTCTTACCTGCCTTTTTATTGCTGTATTAAATGAAAAATATTATATTACATTAAAATGAAAAAATTATAATTTTATTGCCTGGCAACAAAATTATTTTATTTTTAACAATTACCATTGTTTCAAAAAGTTTAAAAAAATTTTCAAGTACTTTACTCTTGTTAAAACGTAAAAGGTTGCCGGTAAACTACCCCTTCCCCTTAACCGATCTTCACCAAAATCGAAAGTAATTGAGACCTCTACAATTCAGGGACGTATGCAAAAAACTATTTGATTCTGTTTGAATTTGCGGCTGTTATCGTTTGCCATAGAAAATACACTTGATAAAAAAACGTTGCAGGTAAACTACCCCTTACCCTCAACCGATCTTCACCAAAAACAATAGGTCTTGAGCACTGTGCAAATCAGGGCTGTATGCAAAACGTTATTTGATTCTGTTTGAATTTACGGCTGTTATCGTTTGCCATAGAAAATACCCTTGTTAAAAAAACGTTGCAGGTAAACTACCCCTTTCCCTCAACCAATCTTCACCACAAACATAAGGTCTTGAGAACTCTACAATTTAGGGCTGTATGCAAATAATCTTTTGATTCTGTTTGAATTTGCGGCTGTTATCGTTTGCCATAGGAAATACCCTTGTTAAAACATAAAACGTTACAGGTAAACTACCCCTTTCCCTTAACCGATCTTCACCAAAATCAACAGATCTTGAGAACTCTACAATTCAGGGCTGTATGCGAAACTTTATTTGATTCTGTTTGAATTTGCGGCTGTTATCGTTTGCCAAACAAACAAAATTACCCTTGCTAAAAAAAAACCGTTGCCGGTAAACTACCCCTTTCCCTCAACCGATCTTCACCAAAAACAATAGGTCGCGAGTACTCTGCAAATCAGGGCTGCATGCAAAAAATTATTTGATTCTGTTTGAATTTGCGGCAGTTATTGTTTGCCATAGAAAAAAAATCTACAGACAGACAGACAGACAGACAGACACACAGACAGACAGACAGACACACACACAGACACTTTTCGGAAAACGACTTTTTTTTCATGTTTTGAGTGTAGTAGAATCAGAATCTGCAATAATATCGAACACGATTTTTTTTGCCATCACCATACTTCCATTCCTTAAGGAATATGGAAGTAAATATCGGTATGGAGAACCATACATGACTTCCATATTCTAAGATTTATATTTAAAATCATTTTCAGCCAAACAGCCAGGCTGTGTCTTACCTGCCTTTTTATTGCTGTATTAAATGAAAAATATTATATTACATTAAAATGAAAAAATTATAATTTTATTGCCTGGCAACAAAATTATTTTATTTTTAACAATTACCATTGTTTCAAAAAGTTTAAATAAATTTTCAAGTACTTTACTCTTGTTAAAACGTAAAAGGTTGCAGGTAAACTACCCCTTCCCCTTAACCGATCTTCACCAAAATCGAAAGTAATTGAGACCTCTACAATTCAGGGACGTATGCAAAACATTATTTGATTCTGTTTGCATTTGCGGCTGTTATCGTTTGCCATAGAAAATACGCTTGATAAAAAAACGTTGCAGGTAAACTACCCCTTCTCCTTAACCGATCTTCACCAAAAACAATAGGTCTTGAGTACTCTACAAATCAGGGCTGTATGCAAAACATTATTTGATTTTGTTTGAATTTGCGGCTGTTATCGTTTGCCATAGAAAATACCCTTGTTAAAAAGACGTTGCAGGTAAACTACCTCTTTCCCTCAACCGATCTTCACCAAAAACAATAGGTCTTGAGAACTCTACAATTTAGGGCTGTATGCAAATAATCTTTTGATTCTGTTTGAATTTGCGGCTGTTATCGTTTGCCATAGGAAATACCCTTGTTAAAACATAAAACGTTACAGGTAAACTACCCCTTTCCCTTAACCGATCTTCACCAAAAACAATAGGTCTTGAGTACTCTACAAATCAGAGCTGTATGCAAAACATTATTTGATTCTGTTTGAATTTGCGCTGTTATCGTTTGCCATAGAAAATACCCTTGTTAAAAAAACGTTGCAGGTAAACTACCCCTTTCCCTCAACCGAACTTCACCAAAAACAATAGGTCTTGAGAACTCTACAATTTAGGGCTGTATGCAAATAATCTTTTGATTCTGTTTGAATTTGCGGCTGTTATCGTTTGCCATAGGAAATACCCTTGTTAAAACATAAAACGTTACAGGTAAACTACCCCTTTCCCTTAACCGATCTTCACCAAAATCAGCAGATCTTGAGAACTCTACAATTCAGGGCTGTATGCGAAACATTATTTGATTCTGTTTGAATTTGCGGCTGTTATCGTTTGCCAAACAAACAAAATTACCCTTGCTAAAAAAAAACCGTTGCAGGTAAACTACCCCTTTCCCTCAACCGATCTTCACCAAAAACAATAGGTCGCGAGTACTCTGCAAATCAGGGCTGTATGCAGAAAATTATTTGATTCTGTTTGAGTTTGCGGCAGTTATCGTTTGCCATAGAAAAAAATCTACAGACAGACAGACAGACAGACACACAGACACACACACAGACACTTTTCGGAAAACGACTTTTTTTCATGTTTTGAGTGTAGTAGAATCGGAATCTGCAATAATCTCGAACACGATTTTTTTTGCCATCACCATACTTCCATTCCTTAAGGAATATGGAAGTAAAAATTACCCTTGATAAAAAACCGTTGCTGGTAAACTACCCCTTTCCCTTAACCGATCTTCACCAAAAACGACAGGTCTTTAGAACTCTACAATTTAGGGTTGTATGCATAATATTATATGATTTTGTGTGAATTTGCGGCTGTTATCGTTTGCCATAAAAAATACCCTTGATAAAACAAAAAACGTGGCTGGTAAACTACCCCTTTCCCTTAAACGATCTTCACCAAAAACAATAGGTCTTTAGTACTCAAGAAATCAGGGCTGTATGGAAAAACGTATTTGATTCTGTTTGAATTTGCGGCTCTAATCGTGTGCCATAGAAAATACCCTTAACAACATAAAACGTTGCAGGTAAACTACCCCTTTCCCTTAACCGATCTTCACCAAAAACAAAAGGTATTGAGAACTCTACAATTTATGGCAGTATGCAAAACATTATTTGATTATGTTTGAATTTGCGGCTGTTATCGTTTGCCAAAGTAAATACCATTGTTAAAACATAAAACGGTAATGGTAAACTACCCCTTTCCCTTAACCGATCTTTACCAAAATCAACAGATCATGAGAACTCTACAATTCGGGGCTTTATGCGAAACATTATTTGATTCTGTTTGAATTTGCGGCTGTTATCGTTTGCCAAACAAACAAAAATACCCTTGATAAAAAAAAACCGTTGCCGGTAAACTACCCCTTTCCCTCAACCGATCTTGTTTTTGGTGAAGATCGGTTGAGGGAAAGGGGTACTTTACCTGCAACGGTTTTTTTTTATCAAGGGTAATTTTGTTTGTTTGGCAAACGATAACAGCCGCAAATTCAAACAGAATCAACTACTCTTTTGCATATAGCCCTGAATTGTAGAGTTCTCAAGACCTGTTGATTTTGGTAAAGATCGGTTAAGGGAAAGGGGTAGTTTACCAGCAACGTTTTATGTTTTAACAAGGGTATTTTCTATGGCAAACGATAACAGCCGCAAATTTAAACATAATCAAATAATTATTTGCATAGTGCTCTGAATTGTAGAGTTCTCAAAATTTGTTGATTTTGGTGAAGATCGGTTAAGGGAAAGGGGTAGTTAACCTGCTACGTTTTATGTTTTAAAAGGGTATTTTATATGGCAAACGATAACAGCCGCAAATTCAAACTGAATCAATTCATTTTTTGCATACAGCCCTGATTTGTAGAGTACTCACAACCTATTGTTTTTGGTGAAGATCGGTTGAGGGAAAGGGGTAGTTTACCTGTAACGGTTTTTTTAAAATCAAGGGTAATTGTTTTCTATGGCAAACGATAAAAGCCGCAAATTCAAACAGAATCAACTACCCTTTTGCATACAGCCCTGAATTCTAGAGTTCTCAAAACCTATTGATTTTGGTGAAGATCGGTTAAGGGGAAGGGGTAGTTTACTGGCTACATTTTATGTTTTAAAAGGGTATTTTTTATGGCAAACGATAAGAGTCGGAAATTCAAACAGAATCAAATACTTTTTTGCATGTAGCCCTGATTTGTAGAGTACTCAAGACCTATTGATTTTGGTGAAGATCGGATAAGGGAAAGGGGTAGTTTACCGGCAACTCTGCCATAGAAAAAAAATCTACAGACAGACAGACAGACAGACAGACACACACACACACACACACACACACACACACACACTTTTCGGAAAACGACTTTTTTTCATGTTTTGAGTGTAGTAGAATCAGAAACTGCAATAATCTCGAACACGATTTTTTTTGCCATCACCATACTTCCATTCCTTAAGGAATATGGAAGTAAAATTACCCTTGATAAAAAACCGTTGCTGGTAAACTACCCCTTCCCCTTTATCGATCTTTACCAAAAACAATAGGTCTTTAGTACTCTACAAATCAGGGCTGTATGCAAACATTTATTTGATTATGTTTCAGTTTGCGGCTGATATCGTATGCCATAGAAAATACCCTAGTTAAAACATAAAACGTTGCTGGTAAACTACCCTTTTCCCTTAACCGATCTTCAACAAAATCAACAGACCTTGAGTTCTGTATAATTCAAAAAGGTATGCAGAAGAGTAGTTGATTCTATTTGAATTTGCGGCTGTTATCGTTTGCCATAAAAAATACCATTGTTAAAACATAAAACGTTGCTGGTGAACTACCCCTTTCCATTAACCGATCTTCACCAAAAACCGTAGATCTTGAGATTTCTAAAATTGAGGGCTGTGTGCAAATAATCATTTGATTCTGTTTGAATTTGCGGCAGTATCGATCGTCATATAAAAAATTACCCTTGTTAAAACATAAAATGTTGCAGGTAAACTACCCCTTCCCTATACCGATCTTCACCAACACCAATAGGACTTGAGAACTCTACAATACAGGCCTGTATGCAAAACATCATTTGATTCTGTTTGAATTTGCGGCTTTTATCGTTTGCCATAGAAAAAAATTACCCTTGATAAAAAACCGTTGCAGGTAAACTACCCCTTTCCCTTAACCGATCTTCACCAAAAACAATAGGTCTTGAGTACTCTACAAATCAAGGCTGCATGCAAAAATTTATTTGATTATGTTTCAGTTTGCGGCTGATATCGTATGCCATAGAAAATACCCTTGATAAAACATAAAACGTTGCTGGTAAACTACCCTTTTCCCTCAACCGATCTTCAACAAAATCAACAGACCTTGAGTTCTGTATAATTCAAAAAGGTATGCAGAAGAGTAGTTGATTATGTTTGAATTTGCGGCTGTTATCGTTTGCCATAGAAAGTACCATTGTTAAAACATAAAACGTTGCTGGTGAACTACCCCTTTCCCTTAACCGATCTTCACCAAAAACCGTAGGTCTTGAGACCTCTAAAATTGAGGGCTGTGTGCAAATAATCATTTGATTCTGTTTAAATTTGCGGCAGTTATCGATCGTCATATAAAAAATTACCTTTGTTAAAACATAAAATGTTGCAGGTAAACTACCCCTTTCCCTAAACCGATCTTCACCAACACCAATAGGACTTGAGAACTCTACAATTCTGGGCTGTATGCAAAATAGTAGTGTATTCTCTTTGAATTTGCGGCTGTTATCGTTTGCCAAAAAAAAATTACACTTGTTTTTAAAAAAACCGTTGCCGGTAAACTACCCCTTTCCCTTATCCGATCTTCACCAAAATCAATAGGTTTTGAGAACTCTAGAATTCAGGGGTGTATGCAAAAGGGTAGTTGATTCTGTTTGAATTTGCGGCTTTTATCGTTTGCCATAGAAAACAATTACCCTTGATTTTAAAAAAACTGTTGCAGGTAAACTACCCCTTTCCCTCAACCGATCTTCACCAAAAACAATAGGTTGTGAGTACTTTACAAATCAGGGCTGTATGCAAAAAATGAATTGATTCAGTTTGAATTTGCGGCTGTTATCGTTTGCCATATAAAATACCCTTTTAAAACATAAAATGTAGCAGGTAAACTACCCCTTTCCCTTAACCGATCTTCACCATAGTCAACAGATTTTGAGAACTCTACAATTCAGAGCACTATGCAAATAATTATTTGATTATGTTTAAATTTGCGGCTGTTATCGTTTGCCATAGAAAATACCCTTGTTAAAACATAAAACGTTGCTGGTAAACTACCCCTTTCCCTTAACCGATCTTTACCAAAACCAACAGGTCTTGAGAACTCTAGAATTCAGGGCTATATGCAAAAGAGTAGTTGATTCTGTTTGAATTTGCGGCTGTTATCGTTTGCCAAACAAACAAAATTACCCTTGATAAAAAAAAACCGTTGCAGGTAAAGTACCCCTTTCCCTCAACCGATCTTCACCAAAAACAATAGGTCGCGAGTACTCTACAAATCAGGGCTGTATGCAAAAAATTATTTGATTCTGTTTGATTTGCGGCTGTTATCGTTTGCCATAGAAAAAAATCTACAGATAGACAGACAGACACACACACAGACACTTTTCGAAAAACGACTTTTTTCATGTTTTGAGTGTAGTACAATCAGAATCTGCAATAATCTCGAACACGATTTTTTTTGCCATCACCATACTTCCATTTCCTTAAGGAACATGGATGTAAAAATCTACAGACAGACACACACACAGACACTTTTCGAAAAACGACTTTTTTCATGTTTTGAGTGTAGTACAATCAGAATCTGCAATAATCTCGAACACGATTTTTTTTGCCATCACCATACTTCCATTTCCTTAAGGAATATGGAAGTAAAAATGAGACAATTGAGCCAAAGTGATGAAACACGCAGTGGACGTCCCGTGAAGTGGCTACGCTACAAATAATTGAAAAAATCCATAAGAGCGCTTAGGTAGATTGTAGAATCAAAGGGACTAAGATATTACGGACTTCTAGAATATCAAAGAATGGACGCGTAATATCTTACACGAACAGTTGGGTATGACAAAGCTGTGCACGAGACAGATGCAAGATGCGAGACAGATGCACGTTTGCTGAGACTGGAACGTGACAAAAACAATGAAAAACAATCTCTAAAGTATGATCAGCGACAAACCCGGAACTTTGTCACCCCACCCTCGTATTAGGTTTTAGTATGCAGTATGCACTATGGCATCCTTCCAGACTTCTTTATCCTGAGCCAATTCCATTGCTCCCTATAGTGACGTCATGCTCATAACGTAAGTCCCGACTCGATCAGAGGGCTTAATAGCTGCTTTCTGCCGTTAAACCAACCCTGCAGCGTAGACACCCCGACGCCGCGGAGAGTGCGAGCTGCACGGTTCGTACTCAAGAGTACTGATCAAACGTCCAACGATCAACGACCTCCTGGTCACTGGAGAGCCGGGAATGGACGACACGAGGTGGACAGTCTTTGCTATCGATCCCGTCGAGTCTCCTCCTTCCTCAAGTCTATCCGCTTATCTCACAGAAGCTCTCTTGGCCTCATCATCATCACATCATCGTCATTAACTTCAAACTCCAAACGTTTTTGATTTCTTTACGATTCCGGAATTGTAGCTAACTGTCATCACAGCCTAGGTATCTGAAGTCATGTATCTGTTGCAAAATATTATTCCTAGTTATCGAGGGGACCGGATGCTTTGAACTAAATCTGATGATTTCAATTATGCTTCACGATAAGTTGAAGCTGTAATCGTTGAATAGATCGTACAGTTAACAAACAGAACACTGTAACTTATTCTTCCCGTCATGTAGGCCTACTATCAACATAACATCGACAAGTAACAGTGAATTTATGTATATTTCATGATCAAAATTCAAATTGGAGATAACCCTTATACTTCTAGTTTTTAAAAATATAATATATATATATATTTTCTATAAGTATAAGTAACTCGACGTTTCTTGCAGTAATTATATAAATTTGTGATGTTATTCAATTTGTTTCTTCTGCAAGTAGTATAATTCGTATATTCTTTTTATACGAAAAAAAAAAGGAATTATACTACTTGCAGAAGAAAGAAATTGAATAACATCACACAAAAAAATTATATATATATAAATATAAATTTGTGATGTTAAGGACATATATATATATATATATATATATATATATATAAGGCAAAAATCGGCCCACTTTCAACTTACCCACTGTCACTAAGCGTGTTATATAAATTTCTAATTGAACGATTGATACGAATTTTGACTCGATCGTTTGGGATTTGTCTGTCCCGCGATAACTTTTGAACGCATCAATCGACTTTCGTAAAACTTGGCATGCGTGGCCACACTTTTACCCTACAAAACCGTCTTGTTTTTTAGTTTGATCCCTCCAAACATATGGGTGGAAGGTAAAAATGTGAGGGGCAAAAGTTGTGAAAAGATCGGAAATGCTCATTAAAGTGGGGTGTCAAATTAAAACAAAGTTCAACTAAAATCTGAATGTAGTGTTCTGAGTAATCTGAATGTAGTGTTCTGAGTAATCTGAATGTAGTGTTCTGAGTAATCTGAATGTAGTGTTCTGAGTAATCTGAATGTAGTGTTCCGAGTAATCTGAATGTAGTGTTCTGAGTAATCTAAATGTAGTGTTCCGAGTAATCTGAATGTAGTGTTCCGAGTAATCTGAATGTAGTGTTCTGAGTAATCTGAATGTAGTGTTCTGAGTAATCTGAATGTAGTGTTCTGAGTAATCTGAATGTAGTGTTCTGAGTAATCTGAATGTAGTGTTCTGAGTAATCTGAATGTAGTGTTCCGAGTAATCTGAATGTAGTGTTCTGAGTAATCTGAATGTAGTGTTCCGAGTAATCTGAATGTAGTGTTCCGAGTAATCTGAATGTAGTGTTCTGAGTAATCTGAATGTAGTGTTCTGAGTAATCTGAATGTAGTGTTCTGAGTAATCTGAATGTAGTGTTCCGAGTAATCTGAATGTAGTGTTCTGAGTAATCTGAATGTAGTGTTCTGAGTAATCTGAATGTAGTGTTCTGAGTAATCTGAATGTAGTGTTCTGAGTAATCTGAATGTAGTGTTCCGAGTAATCTGAATGTAGTGTTCTGAGTAATCTGAATGTAGTGTTCCGAGTAATCTGAATGTAGTGTTCTGAGTAATCTGAATGTAGTGTTCTGAGTAATCTGAATGTAGTGTTCCGAGTAATCTGAATGTAGTGTTCATTTTTTATATTTCAAAATTTTGGATATCGTAGCCTAAAAATTAGGTGACAATTTTGATAAAACAGCAAAAATTCATGTAGAGGCATCAAATTAAAGGGAATTTTTAACTAACATCTGAACGCAGTGTTATGTTTGGGAAATTTCAAAATTGTGTGCTGTACAATTGTTATATTACCAAAGAAATAAATAGAAAAAATAAATTATAAATAAAATTTATTATTTAGTAAGCCAGAATAGTTAAGAAACCTCTAGATAAGCCTCGGAGTATGGGACGGTTAAATCGGCAACGACTTAGGCAACGGAACATGGAATTTGAGTTTGGATCATGGAATGTGAGAACCTTAAACAAACCAGGTGGACAAAGAAATCTCTTGAGTGAGCTGACAAGATATAAAATCAGAATAGCTGCTATCCAGGAAACAAAATGGCTAGGAAGTGAAATAAGGGATACTAAAACACATACGATCTTGCAGAGCGGCAAGCCACATGGGAGTAAAGAGCTAGGAGTAGCTTTCATAGTCGATAAGGGAATAAAAGCTAATAAAAGGGTGTTCCATATAAAACGCAACCCATCTATGTTAGTAATTACATTTAAATAAAAAAGGCATATGTAAAGTACTTAATTAAATATTTTATTTCCAAACTTTACAATACTTAAAATTCTAGAGTAAATGCTGGATGTGGCCGCCATCTTCATGTAGACACGCTTCCACCCTTTTCACTGTGTTTCTTACAACTTTTTTTAGAGTATTTGGGTTGATATTTAAAACAGCTTGTTCGATATTGACCTTCAGTTGTTCAAGTGTTCGTGGTTTGTTGCTGTAGGTGCTTGTTAATAATAATTTTTAAAATGAGTGCTGCGATTGAAAATCCCGCGAGCTGTGAAGTGCGCTCAGTAATACGATTTCTGCAAGCAGAAAACTGCAGACCGGTGGACATTCGTCGGCGACTGTGTGAGGTGTATGGGAAGAATGTAATGGAGTAAGGCAGTGGTGTGTTCTGTTTAAAAATGGCTGCACCAATGTGCACGATGATGAGCGGAAGTGTGTGCAGACCTTGTCAGCAAGGAAAATGATGGTGACAGTTTTTTGGGAATGAAAAGGGGTTCTCCTGGTAGAGTTAATGGAACGGGGTACCACAAGAAACTCCGAGGTTTATTGTGAAACCTTAAAAAAGCTGCGGAGAGCAATCCAAAACAAGCGACGCGGTAAGTTGACCTCCGGGGTATTGTGCTTCCACGACAACGTCCAACCGCATACAGCATCACGAGCGCAAGAACTTCTGGGAAAGTTTGGATGGGAGCTTTTCAATCATCCCCCATACAGCCCTGATCTGGCACTGAGCGATTATCACCTGTTCATGCGTATGAAAAAGTGGCTGGCAACACAGCGCTTTGAAGACGACGAAGAGCTGAAGGCGGGCGTTAATGAATGGCTAAAATCACAGGCGACAGATTTTTACGATGAGGGCTTTCAAAAACTCGTAAATTTTATTAAACTCGATGTCTTGTTAGGTGCTGGTTTATCACGGTACTTACGGCAAAAAGATTCTTGCACTGCAACCACTGACCGCGTGCTAAAGTACGACTCAAGAATAAAAACACGTTCGTCTTGCGAAAAAACCATTTTCTCTCTAACAATGCACTGAGCGTTATGATCGCTTTGTCATAGGTATCAGTGGCAGTTTACTGCCCCGGCGCAATGTTCGATTGTTGGTCGAGTCTATTCCAGTAAAACGTAGGGGAGTTTGGCGGTAAATTCAAATATTACAGAAGGTTGATTAGTGGGTTGCGTTTTATATGAAACACCCTGTATTAGACTTCCAACCAGTAAATGAAAGAATGTGTAAATTACGGATCGCCGCCAAGTTCTTTAACATAACAATCATAAATGTTCATTGCTCCACGGAAGATAAGGAACTAGAAGAGAAAGAAACATTTTACCAAAAATTGGAAGATATTTACAACCAGGCACCAAGAAATGACATTAAAATAATCATCGGGGACATAAATGCAAAAGTTGGAAGGGAGCAAGAATTTATGGGGACAATAGGCAGACATAGCCTGCACAATACAACAAATGAGAATGGAATGCTGTTGATAGACTTTGCAGCCAGAAAAAATATGATCATAAGCTCAACCTGTTTCCCTCATAGGGACATCCACTAAGCTATGTGGCTTTCACCAGATGGAAGGACAGCAAACCAAATAGATCATGTAATTGTAGACAAAAGAGCGGTGACGAGTGTCATGGATGTCAGAGCAAGAAGAGGAGCCGTATGCGAATCAGACCATTATTTGGTATAGGTCAAGTTTAGATGTCGGCTAAATAGACAAAGCGCAGGCAAACATCAAGGTACCGAAAAACTAAACCTTAGAAATCTTGAAAGCCCAAAAATAAAGGGAAGACTACAAAAAGTGCTGGATAAAGAGCTGGGAGCAGAAACAGAATCATCGGTAGATGGCAAATGGGAAAGGATAAAGAAAACAACGTGGGAAGTGGCTAAAAGAGTGCTTGGAACCGAAGAAAAACAAAGAAAAGTGCACTGGTACGATGAACAATGCAAACAAGCAGTGGACATGAGAAACGAATTGTACAGAAGATATATACAAAGGAGAACGAGAGAAAGACGTGAAAAATATGAAGAAGTACGAAGAGAAGCAGACAAGATCTGCAGACAAAAGAAGAGAAAGTATGAAAATGACCGTATATTGAAAATGGAAGAAAACCTATAGAGAAACAACAGTAGAGAGGCCTATAAATACTTAAAATACCTAAGAGGGGGATATAAACCCCGTATCAATTTATGCAGAAACGACGAAGGCCAAATCGTAAGTGACAGCGCCACTATAATATTTACTTGGAGAAATTATTTCCTCCACCTATTGGGAGAACAACCGGATGATAATGCAAACAGGACAGGCACGGAACATCTAAACCAAAATCAAGAAAGCGAATTAGAAGACACCCCGCCATCCAACGCTAGATGAGGTTGTTATGGCCATTGAAGAAATGAGAAAAAATAAAGTCCCAGATATAGACGGTATCCCGGCAGAAATATTTAAAGAAGGAGGACACACCCTCACACAGACAGTCTGATATTAGAGATATGGAATATGGAGAAAATTCCTGTAGATTGGAAAAAATCAATAATAGGTCCGATATACAAGAAAGGTGGCAAATTAAATTGTAAAAATTATAGAGGCATCTCGCTGCTATGTGTGGGCTACAAAATATTCACCTGGATAGTAAGTAGAAGAATAAGTATTTACACAGAAGGTATTATAGGAGAGTATCAGGCAAGATTCAGACCAGGAAGATCCACCATTGATCAGCTGTTCTGTGTTAAACAGACCCTAGCTAAAGCATGGGAGCATGGCGTTGACGTTCATCAGATTTTTGTGGACTTTAGACAGGCGTATGACTGTATAAATAGAGAAAAACTGTACACAATATTACATGAGTTTGGCATACCAAATAAATTGGTAAAACTAATCGAAGCTACAATGGACCACACACAAGCGTTCGTTCGTATTCGTGGCCAAATAACAGACCCTTTTGAAACAACAAGGGGATTAAAACAAGGAGACGGGCTGGCCCTCGTTTCTCTTTAACATAGGCTATGCATGGAATACGTTATAGGAAAATGTCCTCCAACGCTTGTAATTTACTATTTAATAAGTCTACACAAATTGCAGCATATGCTGATGACGTGAATCTAATGGGACGGTCAGTAAGAGATATTACGGAACTCTACTTGGAACTGGAGGAGAATGCAAAAACATTAGGTCTGACTATCAATACAGACAAAAACCAAAGCTATGACCCAAACAAGAAAACGTCGAATACCACAGAATCTAACAATTGGAGAGGAGAACATTGAGATGGTGGAAAGATTTACATATTTGGGAGTGGAGATGACAAGGGACGGCAGCGAGGAAGGAGAGATAAGAAGAAGAGTCACACTAGTAAACAAAGCTTACTTCTCTTTGTCACAAGTATTCCGGTCAAAAGAGATACATAGGGCCGTAAAAATCCGAATATATAAAACTATTATCCGACCAATAGCCACCTATGGCGCAGAAACCTGGATAATGACAGAAAAAATAACAAAATTTCTCAACACCTTTGAAAGGAAATTTTTAAGAAGAATTTTAGGCCCAATTAACGAGAATGGAGTGTGGCGGATACGTTTCAATCATGAGCTTAATCAGGTGTATAAAGAGCCCACAATAACAACATATATAAAAATCCAAAGGTTCCGTTGGGCAGGGCACCTAGTTAGAATGGAGAGGAGCAGAGCACCTAACCGAGTGTTCAACGGGAGAATGGAAGGCCGCCGTCCAGTTGGAAGACCCAGAAAGAGATGGGAAGATGAAATGAGCGAAGACTCAAGATCGCTGCTACATATCGACATTTGGAAAAGAATGGCAAAGGAGAGGGATGACTGGAGGCATAAACTGGAGGAGGCCAGGGCTCAAATTGGGCTGTAGCGCCATTGGATGGATGGAAGCCAGAATGCCTATATGCAAGTGAATGTCTAGCATTGAATTGTAATATACACACACTATAAATATTGGAAAGACGAATTATTAGGAAAATATTAGGCCCACGAAAAACTTCAGAAGGCTGGAAATTAAGAAATAATGATGAAATATATCAAAGTATAGAAAGTATAACAGAAACAATGAGAAAAAGAAGACTATTATTTTTTGGACATTTATATAGAATGGACGACAATAGGCTGACAAAGCAAATCTTCAAATATCTGTGGGGGAAGAAGTCAACATCAAGTTGGAGTAAAGAAGTCCAAAAGGGTATAGAAAAAAATAATATACACGCAGAAGAAGCAATTGAAAGAGAAGTTTTTCGGGCAAAAGTGTTAAAAATGGAAGGAGTCCAGGGTAGGAGAGAGAAAAACGCAGGTTCAATGTGGACTGAAGAGAGGAAGAAGAGACACAGTGAAAAGATGAAAGAATATTGGAGAAAAAGAAAAGGACAAAGAATAAAGATTTGAAATTGGCATGTGGTCCTTAGATGGTCAATACAAAAAAATTTATTATTTATCAACTTATTTTATAATCGAAAGGAATTGATAATTCTTTAATTAACACTGACCTCTCTGATGGATAGGTACAGGTTGCTCTGTGAAACGTAGGCCTGGGCCAGGTTTTTATATATACTGTTAAAAATTAAACTATACTTGCAGACGTAATCTATTCTTGAATAGATTACTAAAAAAAAAATATTAGAGAAATCGGAAGTTTTGTCATTTTTCCCATAATATTTTTTTAAAAATTGCGTAATATAGAAATTTATGTAATAATAAATGTATTTTCTTCAGCATAGTGAGCGGGTTTTGCAGCTCAGGAGCACATCATTATGACTTATTATCCAAATACGGGAAGTCCTTAACTTTTCCTGAACAACTGTCAATCCAGCCGAACAATTTCCAATTCCCTTTATTCTATTTTATCTGCCTCTTCATCTGACCTCCTACACTAATCAGCAAGTAGGACCAGTGGTGTATTATCCATAACACTAGGGTATGCTGCAGCACCAGGCACCAGGGCCTCAGCAGTCAGGGGGGGCACCATTCAGCTGAATTGACTAAGCGAAGCAAAGCTTATGATCACATTACGCAATTGTTTACTTTTCATACGCACTTAACTTACTCCATTAACCGTGGAGAGTGTCGAGTTGGAAATTCAAGCAAAAACCCTTATAGAAATTCACTCGAATGATTTGAATAAAGATCTTCTAATAGCATTGAAGTACTTTGTGCCACGAGTAAAATTGCAAGAAAGAGGTTTTTTTTCAAATCGTTGGAATGAAAATAACAGATTCAATTATATTAAAGTTTGTCCGCACAAATTATTAAACCGGATTATTGACTGTAAAAAGATTGATGTATTTCTGAATTGCATTGCTTATCGTCTGCTTTTGATGGTTCCACCAGCTATCTGTGAATCTGAAAGATCATTTTCTGTATTAAAATCCATTAAAGATGTATTGAGTTTAACTATAGGAGATGAGAGATTATGTTCGTTAGCAAGGTTGAACATTGAAAGCGAGATACTAGAATCGCTCGACTTAGAAGAAATTATACAAGGCTTCGTTAAGGCAAAATCAAGAAAAATATGGATCGATTAGTATTTTCTAAGCTTAAGTAATAGCCCTACTACGCTCATTGTACTCACTATTTAGCTAAATATTTGTTGTAATTTTAGATTTCATTAAAATAATTTTTTAATAAATAATATTTGTTTTTATATTCTTAATAAAACAAACAACTTCCAAAGAATATGTGGGACATTACGGAGAACACTCAAAGGAAAGACCGCGAAAGAAACACAAATAAAATTCTATAAGGTGATGGCAGTCCCCATGCTATTATACGGGTCCGAATCATGGGCACCAAGAAAGAAAGATTATAGACAGATGGAAACGTCTGAAATGAAATATCTTAGATCTGTGAAAGGTTGTATAAGATTGGATCACATAAAGAACGAAGATATAAGACAGGAATTAAAAGTACAACCAGTAACGGAACTAGCGAAAACTATAAAAAAAGATGGAAAGAGCATGTTATGCGCATGTCTCCAGAAAGAATTCCAAGAAAAATCCTGAGTTATAAGCCAACCGGAAGAAGAAATGTTGGCAGACCGAGACGGAGATGGTGAAGCCGGAACAGGCAACTTGCCTAATCCTGGACAGATAGATGATGATGATTAAAATAATTGTCAACTTTCGAAATTGTGTATGCCACTTATCAGTGTAAATGATGAATGATTGAATTTTGAATCTGGGGGGGGGGGACCATTCTGATGGCAGCACAGGGCACCACGCGCTTCTAATCTACCCCTGGATAGGACTACTAGTAGTTGCCATTGTTGAGGCAGAGGCAGTAGTGTGTCGTTTGTTAGTTAGTTTTCGTGGTTGCCGTCCCCTCGTTACGTGTCGTAAAGCTTAATTAATTAGAGCAGACGGGATTCAATTTGCACAGATCTTCACTTCGTCATATAAAAGACCTTCAATTCCAGTTTGCCGGGGCGTTAACGTCCGCACGTTCCGTGTTTACACAATGTAGTGTCGCTCGTACGCTGAGATTAGGCACGTAGCGTTAATACGCTGTACGCTAAATTGCTCTGCATTGTGCGCTAGTAGATGTTTTTTTGACGCTCTAATGCGAGCTCACAGAAACAATCACTATACTATTATTAAAATTTGTTTGGTATTGACGTTTGTACTGAAAGGGAAACAACGTTGCCAAACTCTGACCACGTGACTTCTACAAGTTGATAAACACGAAACAATGATTCACATACAAACAACTTACAACACATTCACGCTCAAGGTCATTTAATACGGCTTTTGGCAAAACAGTTTGCTTTTAAAACATGATATGATATCTCTTAATGTACTTTTAATTACAGTAAGGCATCCAGAGATGCTTTTGTAGTGAAGTCGCGTAGCTTATATCGTAGTGAATACGATTATTTAATGTATGGTTGCAATAACATGTACGTATTATACTGTACATTACCTTAATCATAGTGCACACTAATCTGTTCACAATCGCGTAAAAAATATTTTATTTTGTGAAATGACATGAACCGTGTTACGCAAATTCTAGTTAAGTCCAACTATGGTAATATGAGATCTTACTTAATATTTTGGTATGGATTTAATATCATAATAATTTACTCGAAAAACGTGATAAATAATTACTCTATTATTATATCATGAACTTAATAAATACAGATAATTTGGTATTAAGCAAGCATAAATATTTGCGAATTCTTCATAAACGAAACTGTCTATAAATAGTGAAATATTAATTTATAATTGATAGAAATTGTAATATTGGACTATAACATTTCGTTTGGTAATTTTTGTTTAGTTAAAGATTATATTAAATACTTTTATATTGCAATTTTATATTTAACATTACTTCTAACATTAAACAAAATAAAAATTTACGTTTATAATGGGTGAACTCCGCTTAATGTAGAATCTTCAGATTCAACTGATTCACTGTCAGTCGAACAATTCACAGAAATGATCAAATTTTCTACCTGCTGTTCCACTATACCTTCATTTTTCCAAGCGTCTTCAATAACTGACTTGGTGTGTTCGACTACCTCCTTCCAGTCTTCTCCAGTAATCATTTGCATGGCTTCATTTGTTAATTTTTCTACTTCAGTCATCGTGAATTGTGTATTATTTATGGCAACGTATTTGTTAACCCTGGCCCATATTAGTTCTATGGCGTTAAAGTGACAATGATATGGAGGCAACCGGATGACTTTATGACCGTAACTTTCAGCCAACTCGTCAACAATATACACAGGAAACTTTGATTTATTAAATAGTACAAATTCCATCAACTCAGCCTTTTTCATATCCTCTGTCAATGGAATGTTTCGACGTTTTAACCATTCAACCATCTCTTCTTTTTTTGAAGCCATTGTTGGAGCCTTGTCTTTAATCAATGAATGATATGGGGCGTTGTCCATCACGATCACTGTATTGGAAGGAATATTCTTTAACAGGAATTCTTCAAACCATGTTTTAAATTTGTTGTGATTCATTTCTTCGTGATAGTCAGAAGTCTTTTTCGATTTAAATACATAGAGGCAATTGGGAATAAACCCCTGAGAATTTCCGTCGTGGATAATTATAAGTCTTCCACCTTTTCCAATTTGCACTGGCATAGTTTCCGCCGTAGAATCATCCGACCAACACTTTTTTAAAGAATGTCCTGCGTTCACCCATGTTTCGTCAACCCAGACGACGTTATTAAAATTTTCATTTATTACACCCCTAAGAAATCTACAGCGAGAAGCAACTACGTGTTGTTGCTCCATTAATACTTTTCTACCCGAAACGGTAGTAAATTAAATTCCCAAATTTTTAATTACGGACCGTAAAGACGAGTGGCTACCAGTGAAAAGCTCTGCATCATGAAGAGTAACGAGTAGATTTTTTATTGTAGGATACTCTTTACGACTGTAATACTCATATACGTAGCGACGGATCCCATCTTCTGCAAAAGCATCCAGATTAGTAACACGTTTTTCTATCCGTCTTTTTTTACCTGGTGTTTCCAGTTTAGAAGGGCCAGCTTCCTCGCTTTGTTTAAACTTCTCCTTACCTATCGTTACGACTGTATTTGTACTTATAGAGAGTGCAGCTGCTGTTCTGTCAACAACTTGACTAACTGAAATCATCCTTCTCTTTCTCGAAATAATCTCGTAGAGAACAAACGAATTCTCTGGACTGCCCTCTAATTGATACTCCGCGACCGGAAATACGTGTTTTCTCTTTTACCGGGTGTATTCGCGGTCGACCACGCTTTTTCCCAGTTTCCTCACTTTCAGACCTACCTTCTGTTTGAAAGTAAACGCGTATAAGTTAAAGCTGTTACGTATTTTAAATAATTCAAAATTTAAGAATGTAGATATTTATACAAATTGTTTTAAAATAAAAATCGCGCGCACAAAGTTCCGGAAAATGAACAAAATAAAGTAAATTTATACTTAGGTAAACATGTTATTTAAACATGCTTATGCTTATTTAGTTAATAACAGATTCACACGTTTTCACTACACTTAGTTAATTAGTCAGAAATTAGTTAATTAATTAGAAATTAGTTAGCAATAAACTTGTATCTGCAACACAACTATTTAAGTATTAAACTAACGTACACCCACGAATAATCAAACAAGTGTAACCGAGAACACAGCACTCTTAACAAACAAACTTTGTTACATAGAACTAACAGTTCACTCTGTGGCGCGACATTCCACACTGGCTTTAATAACAGCACGTGTGGGACATTATTGGCAACAGTGTGCGTTGCTACGGTTACTGTTTACAGTTTTGAGTACGGCGATTGGTTGAGAGGCACGTAGCAGTCAGTTGTTTAATCAACAGTTCCATCTGTCAATACCAAACAAATTTTAATAATAGTAGGTGTGCTAAACTAGTATTTTGAAATAACAGGTACGAATGATACCGTCCCAAAAAAATAACAGGTACAAATACCTGTTATTACATACTCATACATAACATATACCGTAATACAATTTGTTATATGAAAATGAAATAAATATCAGATCAGTAAAGATTTAATGAATAAGCCTAGATAAAGTGCATAAATGTCTGTTACAACAGTCTCATCATTTACGTGAGATGTGCAATCACATTAACAAAAAGTATAAAATGGCCTATAACTATCAGCCACTCTGTAGGTTATAACACAATATAATTAGTTTTTTTCAAAATTTACCAAGTTGGTGACTAGTATAATATTAAATATATAATTTATTATAATCTGTATTATATATCTTCATAACACACGAGAATAAATGTAACATCAGTATGATTTTTTTTCATTTGTTAAAAACGGCTTCGTCTCTTTGCGCAGAAAGTATTCAGCACCAAAAAGTGGCTTCGTACTCGTATACTCGAAATACTCCTAATACTTGTTGTACTCGTTTACTGTTGTTACTTGTGTAACTTATCCGTAATACTCATAATACTGGTATACTCGTTTACTTGTTGTTCCTTGTGTAATACCCCTAATACTTGTAGTACTCGTTTACTTGTTACTTATGTACGCGTTAGTTGCGTAAGGGGGTCCCGCGTCTCGGAACAGCAAGGCCGCGAATAACAGGTATTTCAACTTTTCAGTCACCGTTACACCCGTTCCACAAAAATATCGTTCCAAAATACCAAAATACCTGTTATAGGTATATCGGCCCACCTCTAAAAAGCACTAATTAATACTCGCTGACGTTTGAATTTATCATCATCATCATCATCATCATTATTGATCGGTTTATAGCGTCTGCAGCCGCTTTCCGATTTCCGAACTTTTCCTCCGTTGTGCTCAGTCTCCACACAGGTCTTCAGCTAAACCGCACTCCCTTAGCGCTTGTTCAGTGTTTTCACCCCACGTCCCAGCAGGTCTTCCTCTCCCTTCCTCTTCCTCTTCCTTTTCCTTCGACCCGTGGATGCCCGTTTAAACGCCATTTTTGCAACCTTTCATCTCCCTTATTCAACCTTTCGCATCAGTCTTTTCCAAAATAATGTGTGGTACATTCACCGTTGCCCTGATCCTCTCTTTTCGGGCTCTGTCTAGTGTTGGTATGATCTTCTCAGTACATCCATTTCCACGGCCATAATTTTTATTTTATCACACTCAGTCATATTCCAAGTTTCGGCACGATATAATGTAATAATTATACAGACGGTACTGTAGATGCGCCATTTTCTATCTTTTGATGATTTTCTTGTACCATCATATTCCATTTAACGTCGTAATTTCCTTCAATTGCTTTGCTTAATTTCTTTCCCAGTTACAAATTTCCTTTTGAATTTATTTCGAAAACATTGTTCTTTTATGTGGACGTTATGATATCTTCGACGTCTTTTGTGCAATTTCCCTGCTACCGTATCTTGTTCAATTTAGTACTACGACCATATTAAAATGCAATAATATTCTGTGTTAAACATGCTAAAAACATCTGATGCTAAAAACGATCGTAAAAGTGGCATTTTTCGTTTTTTCTTTATATTTAAGAAAGACTGGAATGATAGACCATATTCCATTTAACGTCCTAATTACATTCCTCTTCAAATTTCCTTTTCAATGTATTTTTTTTTAAATGGTTTTTTTGTCGACCTTATGATATCTTGGAAGTCTTCTGTGCAATTTCCCTGCTACCGTATCATGTTCAACTTAGTACTACGACCATTTTAAAATACAATAATATCCTGTGTTAAACATTTTAATAACATCTCATTCTAAAAACGATCGTAAAAGACATTTTTCGTTTTGTCTTCATGTATACGAAAAGACTGGAATGATAGAAAGTTGTTGAGAAGGAAGGCGGCGGACGAAGGACAAGAGAAGAGGGGAGAAAGAAATAAACAATCTCTTCACGCAAACAATGTCTGCTTTATTGAGGGAAGCTGAGTGCTGTGCGGGAGTCCGGGTGAAACAATAGTTCACTACACATGATTGTTGCCCAACGTCTTTCTAGCTAATGGAGCATCCCAATGTACAGATGAAATAGTAAGCCATGAAACTGTTCGCGCAAATCGTAGTGGTGGTAGGGAAGGCAGTGCAGGAAGTGGGGTGTGAGGTGACACAACCATGTTACACTCTAATCATGCAGCTGTTCTGAACAGAAAATAATTGCTCCGAAAACAACGTGTCAAAGCTACGCATGCGCAATGAGATGTTTTGACACAGCGCAACCAGACACCCGATTCATGTCTAATTATTTCAGTTGTACATAACTCGCTTTCTTCCTTTAAATAGATGCAGCAGCGATCAAAGATAACGCACGTTCTAATGGGTTTTATTAAGTGACTGTCGAAAAGATTCGTACTCTAAAGGAATCTATACCAAATCAAAAAAAAACTGATGACTTTAATTTCAAAAAAAGTGGCTTCATTATTTTACCTTCGAAACAAAAACCTGGGACAAAATTTTCAACAGGACGAGAACAAAGAATTTCATACGACATTTGTTATTATTCCTAACTGCAGAATCACCTCGTTAACTAGTGTCTTTTTCGCATAGAATACCCTGTGTATATTGAGTTGCTTTTTACAGTTTAGTTCAGCAGAAAAATAAGCAAGTCCGGAATGTCCGGATTTTGTTAGACTTTTGCCTTACAAATTTGCACATGGTATTATGATAAAAGTATAGCAAATTTTGTATCCCTGAAATTACTAGATCTGGCAAAAATCTACGTACCAGATTTTTATATCCTTTGCTTTCAGTATGTTTAGGCCTTTTATGATATTACTGTTAGTCTCTGCATTGTCATCAAACCCGCCGCTTTCATTTATGCGAACTGGTATCGCCAAATCAATGAGGCAGCCGTAGACCACTCGTGAATGAAGAGCCTAGCAGCTGCGACACTATATTATATACGTATATAACAGGTACAAATTAATTGTATTAGTAAAACTGTAACTACATTCTCAACGAAGCCATATTTTTTAAATCCACGAGTTACTTTTAAAATTTTTCGTTTAAATTATCACTCTTACAGATATTAAATTTAAGACAGATAAGACATTAAATTGCTTTCAGACCTCAAAATATCGAAGAGGAAATATATATTTTCGAACAGTTTAAAACGACAATACAAAATGTTTACACCGGGAAAGAAAACTGAACCGCTATCCGGCTTTTCGGGTAAAACGTCTGGCTAAATTAATAGCTGTGTTCGGGATTTCTGATTTTTGATCTGGCAACCCTATTTTTATGTGTGTGTACACGCGCGCTACTGTATATTTTAGCGCAATAAAAGCCAAATAATTATTAAAACTTGCGTAAGATTATTAGGTAGAATGAGTTTTAAGTAAAACTTAAACAACTAACGTCTACTTTCTGTTTGTGTGTTTCAGCTGCAGAGTTACAGAAGGACATCAGATAATAAGTAAACAATTAAGATACTTCGTTTCCCTTGTTCAAACCAGCATATCAAACGTATACCTAGAAAAGACCATAAGTTACCTGTTTATATATTTTTGCTTCAGAATAACATCTTCCTGTTAGTACAATGTTGATCCGTGTTTAAAACTCTGTAGCCTTTATTTTCTGTCACTAATGTCTCAAAAAAAAGAAGAAAAATACTATTTACATTTCTCACTTCGTTTATTATAGTAATAACAGTGATAATACAACAATAAAGAGAATATTAATTTATATATACATTGCTGAGGGTTTCCTGCTGAAGTGAATGTAAAACTCAAAAAGGTATTGTGTAATAACAACAATGTATCGTTAGTTTTGTTTTTGTAAAATGTAAATTGCAAACATTTTCTTTGTAAAATTTGTGAATTAAAGAAAATATATTGTTGTCATGAGTGCATTGTTATTTATTAATTACTTAACCTTAATTTAAAATGTGAGTATGTCGACAAACCAAAAAGGGGATCTGAATTCCAGGTAACGGTACAAATATTTACTAGTTTCCGTGTTGAGAGCCTTGAAAGTGATGTAGTACTTCGAAAATCGTCAAGCGATAACCAGACTTTCTACGCAGAGCTGTGCGACAGAGGACATCAAATTTTTAATACCGAAATGTTTTTAATAAGTAACAAGGAAACACAGTGTTATGACGTTTCTTAAATTTTGTTGAAAAAAAAGAGAAAAATTAACCAGTAATTTGTGAAATTAAAAAAAAAATACTGAAAAATGAGTATGCATTATTGGAAAAAGAATCTGTTCCTGATGCCTCCTAATATTATCTACACAAGAAATATTTAATTAAGAAAGTTGTGTTAGTGGTTATAATCACAAAAAGAATTATCACTGTCGCACACCACTATAAAAAAATTATTCCAGTGGAATAAGTGTAGAATAAGTTTTAAGTTTTTTACAGTGGTGTGCAACAGTGATAATTCTGTTTTAGAAGAAATATTTATGATAAAATGGGAGGTGTCACCTTACGTAAAAATATTTTTGAGAGGTGACGTTAATCCTCAAGAAAATTTTCTTAGTTTGTTAAATATGATACGATTAGTTTAAAAGTAGAGAATAGAATAGAATTATTTTTATTTCCGTAGTACATACAACAGTACGACAGAAGTGACAATCATTGACAATGGTTTCATACAATGTAAACAATACGGTACTACAGACTTCTTTACATTCAAATAAGTTAAATTCAAATACACGTACTACCTAGTATTTGTAAATTCAAATAGGTACCTTCTAGCTTTAGAAGTGACAAAAGAAAAGTCATTTAACATTAATAATACACTATATCTTGACTGAATTTAAAATCCTTAATATAGTAAATTAAAGTACCATGCTACAGTAGATTATTAAGACAAAATCATGCAAAATACATTTTATTCATAAATCTGAGCGTTTAATTGCCATAATGTAATTCAAACATTATGCATAGTTTGTACATTACACATTTAGTTCACAAAACGGTTTACAACAACAGGTTAATAATTAAATATAATTAATTCACTACCGACTCGGAACAGAAAGTTTTTTATGGGTAAAAACGTAAAAGTACACAAACGCAGAATTGTGCCTGTGTTCAAATTTTGTGATGGAGAGGTCTACGATGTTTATGCTATTGTTGTGTTCGTCACAAATTCAGTATATACAGAAAACCGACTACAACTGACACACTAATACACAACTCCTCCAATCACCCAATACAACACAAACTAGCTGCCTTCAGAACTATGATACATAGACTTAACAACATCCCACTAGATGAAAAAGACTACAAAGACGAACTAAACACGATAAAATATCTAGCAGAATCCAACGGATACAACAGAACAATACTCAACAAACTCCTACACAAAACAAACAACAGACAAAGACAGAAAACAACAAATCCATAACACTAACATACATCAATAACCAAACTGAAAAAATAGCCCACAAATTCAAAAAAGCAAGATACAGAATCGCATACAAAACTATAAACAAAACAGAACACACACTATCAAAACACATACACAAAGCACAATACAAATTCCATCTACCTGGTGTTTACAAACTAAACTGCTCAGATGGCAACAAATTCTACATAGGCCAGACAGGACGTAGTTTCAAACAAAGATAGTTTGAACACACAAAAGCACTACACTCCACTACAAAATCCACCTTTGCAAACTACCTCATTTAAGCAAATCACACATACAAAAGCATGGACAATAACATGGACATTCTACACGCACCCACAAAAGGCCGAAAACTAGACACTCTTGAACAATTGGAAATATACAAACACATGAAAACGACATCCTAAACGAACAGACACAACTCAAATCACACGCATTATTCGAACATATCACACCCCACACACACAACATCGATCCTTCAAAAGTCGATACCGTCCCCAAGAACAAGACGGACAGTGCTCCCAACGGCAGCCTCTGAAGAAGCTTTAAAATCGAAACTGGTTCAGGCTATAAGGTAAAACTTTTACCGGTTTTACCCATAAAAAACTTTGTGTTCCGAGTAGGTAGTGAATTAATTATATTTAGTTAAGTAACAGACACGTCACGGACAACGAAATCCAAGGTTAATAACACAATTCCTTGCAAATGCGTACGCAATCAATTTTTTGACTGATTGTTGTTAAGTCTGTGCAAACAGATGACCAAATTATAATCACACTAAAAGCGCAGCTGTCACTGAAGCTGATTAACTAAATTGGTCACACATGCATTCATAAATACAAACCTGTGCTCGTTGTGTGTGTGTGTGGAGGGGGGGTATTTAGTGTGTAGTTCATCTCTTGCAACTTGTGTCTTATCAAAAGTCAAATGAAAATTGACAAATACAGTTCCTTAATATTGTTACGACGCGACGGTCTAATGATCGCCATATGGTACAGTGGAAAACAAAATACAAGACACCAATTAAGTCACTAATCACCAGCTTTGATTATCACAATTAAACAGTGTATAATCAACAAGATAGTCTCTTACAACAACAAAAAATAAAAATTGTTCACTCGCAATAACAATGTCAACTAATATAAAACACAATTGTATTACAATTGTCCCGCACAATTATAAAACACGTAACACTTCGCCACAATACTACGAACCGCACTCGAATAGATCGCAACTCAAACTGAAACTGAGCGTCGCTGAGTACTTGTATTTATACCCCGCCGAAATTCCAGAAACATCCATACTACGCATCAGCGCTACACTAGAACGTAATTGATTGCGGCCTTGACACAGTGCGCGCGGCTGGCGAAATCTAGAAAAGTCTCGCTAACGCATGTTGAGATCACGTACGCACGCAACATTACAGCCGGATTCCACTGGAACATCCGAGAAATACTTAGAATGTTTTGTAATGGTGTAACGCTTTTCCGCATAGCGTAACAATACCAACACAATAAGTTGACGTTCAATGTACAAGTTGATTTTAATGACGCATAAGTATAAAATCAACTCTACGTTTGTCAGGTCATTGTTCTTTTTATAATAATGAC
Source organism: Magicicada septendecula (assembly GCA_034769895.1). NCBI lineage: Eukaryota > Metazoa > Arthropoda > Insecta > Hemiptera > Cicadidae > Magicicada > Magicicada septendecula. The sequence goes on from CM068373.1 coordinate 152,150,332, forward strand.
TTACAGTTTAAAATACACAATATCCATGTATGGTATATGTCAAACAAAAATTAACGTGCTGGTAAGGTACAATTTACAGTAATCTAAGAACAAAACCATGAACCTGCTTAATGAGATATGAGTTTGCTATGATATTCACAACCACAAAACAGGAAAAACCTTCCTATGAAGTGACCATTTGAAGGTAATTTCCCCCACTTCCACTTCGAGGATTTCCGCCTGCCCTTAACGATATAAATAAGACGAAACACTTAAAAAACCTTGCAATTGCCATTGTAGCTTACTGCTCAGTTAGCCTATCAGATTACGAAATTAATCAAACAGCAAATTGAAGACGTTAAAAAAAAGATGCAAAAATTTCAACTCCGTCTAACGGTTAAAACTTCTGTTGTAAACAACTGTCTGTCGTTACACTACTGGAAGCTGCCAGCAGTGGACCACGTGATTGTGGCAGCGCTGTATTCCCGCCACTTGAACTGTCAATATTGAAGTTATATGGAACAAAATATAGTGATCACATTATCTGCTGTATTCAGGAAACCGTGGCATATTGCTTAAGAATAAATACGGTTTTAGCCTACTTTTCTTTTAAACACAGAATTGGTTTTTTGTTCAGTTTGAATATTATAATATTAACTAGCTGTTACCCGCGGCTTCGCACGCGAATATTTGACATTTAATAATTATTGTCTATGTCTATTTGGCGTTTTGGCAGCTCCTATAACAATTTTGTACTCATTACTCAAATTCTCTCCAAAGCTGTTTTCAACAATTGTATTTTAACTTGTACAAAATTATTATATTGGTGCAACAGCCTTTGGAGATTAAAAAGTACCCGTTTATAAAGCCTTTGGAGATATTTATAAAGTACCTGTTAAATCAAAAACCCTAAATTCTTTATTTTAAGTGTTACTGTGTTAGAAGCATTGTATAACACGTTAAACGTTATGTTTTCCTCAACCATGGCTTTTATTTATTTTAGCAGTAAACTAAAAACCAAAAACCGTTGTTACCTAACCTCACAAATGAAAACAACACGTATTTTCGCTGTGCATTAAGTAATAGGACAATTTACAATTAGTGCACTTTCCACTACTTATTCATTGCATCATCAGAAATACATATAAACATAAATTTTTAATCGTTTAAGACAATTAAAAAATATAAATAGACGTATCTGCACACAAAATTACAAAACATAACGATACAATCGCATATTAAAAACATTAAAAACTGCAGGAACGGATAAAGGTACAGTTCCGATGCCGCTAAATATCATTTGTTTATTTACTTGTTACTATGGTAATTAATTCTGGTCTCCACAGTGTTGTTCACACTTTTATACGCGTCAACGAAAAGGCATAATTAAAAGGGCCTAAATCGTGTGAACGGGGAAAAATATCAAATTCCAAGTCAGATAGTATTTTGCGGCTTGTGTCAAAGGTTACCTGTGCAAATTTTTTGTGGCAATCGGTGTAACGGTGTGGATTTGTATTCAGTACCCATAAATCCTCAGACTTTGAAATATATATATATATATATACAGTATATTATAACACTAACAAGTAGTCCTTGTTCAAATAAAACCTCTAACATAACGGAAACATATTTCGTGAATTATAAAATTAATTAGTCTCTCTTACATTATGAATTTTTTCAAGCACACAGGAAAACAGGAGCACGATTTTTAAAAAATCACAAATAAATTTCTCTAAGAGCACGGTGTTCGCGAGACAACTACATACCTAGTAAATTGCTGTAAATTAGAATATATAATACAACACAGTTTCCAAGCAAAGCCGATCTGCAGCTATGCACTTGTGTTTTTCGCGCATACATAATAATAAAACTTAATTAGTAACAGTATTTAACCAACACTTTATAACCCACGTCCAATTATACATTCGTTTTGCACGTACACAATTAAATCGTTGTTGCTATTCACACAATTTTAAAAGATTTTTACTTTTTGTAAAATATAAAAGTGTGAAATTAATCGTGTAGAATGTTTTCAAAGTTTGAAACGAGACATGAAACGAGACACCATTAAGCTAAGGAAAATACATTGTAGTTGACGATCATAAAAACGTTACATTTAAAGCTTCCCCCTGATAAAGTGAGATATTCTGTTCAGGACATACGTTGTTCTATCATGTTCTAATGTTTAATGTCGGTCATAATAATAATAATAATAATAGCTCCGTTTTATTCATGGGAGAAATATCTCAACCTTTCAAAGTAAATACAGGTGTAAGACAGGGTGATGGTTTATCCCCAATTATTTTCAACTGTGTCCTGGAGAAAGTAGTGAGAATTTGGAATGAAAAATTAAAGGAATGCAAAATATCACCAATCATGTTGGGAAGAAGGAATAAACATATTGAACTACGTAAATTGTTTGGCATTCGCATATTGGTCGAATAGAGAGGGTTAGAAAATTTAAGTATCTAGGGGAAATAATTCAAGAGAACGGTTTAGAAAAATCTGCTATAGAAGAAAGGATTCATAAAATGGAAAGAGCATATGGTATAACTAAAGATATTTATAATAAAAAGTGCATATCTAAAAATGCGAATATAAGGCATTACAGTACAGTAGTGAAGCCAGAATTCCTGTATGCAAGTGAATCTCTAGCATTGAATTATAATTTAGACAAACTAGAAATATTGGAAACACGAATAATTAGGAAAATATTAGGCCCACAAAAAACTTCAGAAGGCTGAAAAATTAAGAAGTAATGATGAAATATATCAGAGTGTAGAAAATATAATAGAAACAACGAGAAAAAGAAGACTATTATTTTTTGGACATTTATATAGAATGGACGACAATAGGTTAACAAAGCAGATCTTCAAATATCTGTGGCGGAAGAAGTCAACGTCAAGTTGGATTAAAGAAGCTCAAAAGGATTTGGAAAAAATAATAAAGCAGAAGAAGCAATTGAAAGAAAAGTTTTTCGGGCAAAAGTGTTAAAAATGGAAGGAGTCCAGGGTAGGAGAGAGAAAAACGCAGGTTCAGAGTGGACTGAAAACAGAAAGAAGAGACACAGTGAAAAAATGAAAGAACACTGGAGAAAAAGAAAAGAACAAAGAATAAAGAATTGAAATTGGGATGTGGCTCTTAGATGGCCGATACAGAAAAAAGAATATAATAATAACAGCTCCGTTTTCCCTTTACATGTATTATGTGGTGTCATCCACTCAATTATTTTACATGGAGTTCCCATCTGGTATAAAGCACTTCGAATTAAGAAATATAATTTAAAGGAAGTGTTGCTTAGGGTGGCGTATAGAGGATATATATAATCTGAATTTTAATCTAACTGATGGACTGCTACCACCCCAAACAATCGGCAGCCGTCTCCAAAATAATTATAACGTAATACATGAAAAGTGGAAGAACAAAACGGCTTCAGGAAGAGCAGATCATGTACAGACAATGCTTTTATTATTACACAGATAATTGAGAAGCATCTCGAGTTCAATAAAGAAACGCGTATAGCTTACGTTGACTTTGAGAAGGCCTCTTTGATAGAATCTTCTTCTTCTATGGCGTCACAGTTAGAAGTCAAACCTTAGCCTCCATAATCACCCGCCTCCATTTTTCCCTGTCCTTGGCGATTGATGTCCATCGTTTTATTTTAAGTAAATTATCAGCATCCCTCGCCACTGCGTCAATCCAGCGTGTCTTGGGTCTCCCGACAGGCCTTCTACCCTCGATTTGACTAAACAGTACCTTCCTAGGTATTCGGTTGTCTTCCATCCTAATGATGTGTCCTGCCCATTGCAATCTATGCAGTCAGATGGTGGTGACCAGATCATTGTCTTTATACAGCTTGTATAACTCCTCATGAGCCTCCAGGTGGTCTAGTGGCTAACGCGGGCGATTGATGCGCTCGTGGTCCCGGGTTCAATTCCCGGCGGAGGTTCCTTCCGTACGGCGTGCACTCAGCGTCGTGAGGCAAACTGAGTAGGCGCTGAGATAACAGCGCCGCCTCCTGGCTGTGAATACCGCAACTAGCGGCTGGTGGCGCGTAGTACTAGCCATACACCGTCACACTAACACAAAAGCCGCGCGGTACGCCTTGGTCCTTAACGGACTGTTGAGCGGAGGTTTAATTTTTAATAACTCCTCATTGTGACGCATTCTCCATATCCCGTTTACTTGGATTGGTCCATATATTCTCCTTAAAATTCTCCTTTCAAAAGTATTGACTATGTTAGCGGCTTGCTTGTTCAGCGTCCAAGTCTCGCTGCCATATGTTATCACCGGTCTAATCATAACTTTATATAATGTGACCTTGGACTGATTGTGGATATTCCTTGTCTTTAATATAGACATATATTCGTTGTCAACGATGTTCTATTTGCGGCCTGTATCCTTTTCCTTATTTCATTTATTTCTTCATTGTTTTCTGCCATCCAACATCCCAAATATTTAAACTGATTCACTATTCCCATGTTTAGTGGTTCAATTTCAAACTGTTCAGGTTTCCTGGTTTTCTTCCGAGTGATTATCATAACCTTTGTTTTATATCAAGGCCTTTGATAGAATAGATAGAAATTTGTTGTGGCAAATGTTAGAAGAACGGGGATACCCTCCACAACTTACAAGAACTATACAGAGCCTATATATAACGGAATAAGAATAGCTGTTAAAATATAACAGATCTCAACAACTATCTGGCAATCAAGTTGTTAGACAACCGTGTAGCACCTACTCTTCTTAACATTTATATTGACGATCTGGTAAGGAAATGGAAACATCTAGTACACCCTGGTATTAAGTTATCAGGAGACAGATATTTGAATACGTTGTTGTTTGCTGACAATTTCCTCGTACTTCAAAATACAGAGAATCTGATTTGCAAAAATCTGTTTTTAAGCTTCATCAGATTTGCAAACAATACAATATAAAAAAACTCCACTATAAAAAAAGGTAATGGCATTTGGAGGCAAGAAACCAATAAAAAAAAATAATGATTAATGATCGAATTCTAGAACAGGTGAGCCACTTTAATTATTTGCTAAATTGTATTGGCTATGATAGAAATTATAATACTGATATTAAGTTAGGTAAGTTACAGACGATCTGTGGGACAATCAACCGTATTTGTAGGAACAAGATACGTTGAGATACAAAATTAAAGTTCTACAAAGTTATGGTAGTCCTTGTACTGTCCTAAGGATGCGAATCTGGACAACAGCCAAGAAGCAAGACAGTAAATTACAGGCCTCGGAAATGGCGTTTTTAAGAGGAGTTGAAAGGTGTTCTAAACGTGACCATATAAGGAATGCTTTTATTATATCGTTCGATTAATATTCAGTATTTGGTAGCCAACACTCTACAGCAGTCGTAGGCAATCTTTGAATTTATGGGGGCCCATATTTAGCTGAGGACCAGTTCGATGGGCGCGCCCCTCCCCACCACCATCGATGGAAAATGCGGTGGTTCAATAAAGATGCGGCGTTCAATAGCCGGACGTTACAAACATTAACTGTCTCTTTATAATACCCTTGCGTTTATATTTAGCGACGTGGAACACCGAATCGAAAAACGCTTTGCAGTATTTTTCATATAATTTTTTGAAAATTTTTAATTAAAAGTAGATCATCAACAATCTGTACGTTAAAACTAACAAATCTTTAAACGAAAAAAAAAATGGTTATACAGGAACACGTTTTAATAAAAATAAATTAAAAAGCTTACCACAATAACACTATTTATTTTCATAAAGTGCACAGAAATGTAAAACTTGAAGAAATCGCATTTAAAACGTAAATGAAGGTTTCAGTTCCTTTGAAAAAATTAACAGTAATTATTGTATTAGAAAAAAAGTAAAACGGTGTGTACTATTTTATAATACAGTACTTCGAAGCAGATGCAATGCGGGTGCGTTCCTTCGTTCAAAAGAAAACAAAATTACAAATTGTTTCGCGGGTGCGTCAAACCTTATCGACGGGAGCAGGGTTGCCGACTGCTGCTCTATAGGTTTCCCTGCAGTGTGAGTTCCGAGCCAAGTTATCTCCAATTCTCTCGTGTCGCAGCCGCCTGGCCATGCGCACGAAATTGACCATCTATCTGCTCTTTCTCAGGTCAGTACTGACCTATGCGGCTCCCGCATGGTGGTCTCTTTTGTCAACCACCAACAGGTATAGGCTGGAAGCTTTCCAGTCCCGAACCCTCCGATACTCGTCGGGGTCCCCTTGGTTTAAAAGGAACGACGTGATTCGAAGGGGTCTCCATGTTCCTACCTTGTCTACCTTTGTCCGGTCGCTGGCTCTAACTCTCTTTGCTAGAACCTCGACCTCTACCTTCCCATACCTAAGAACCATCAGCGCATCAGAACCACCACCGCCCATTCGGGTCAAGCGTGTGACGTCTCCCTTGTTAAGACACCACAAAAGTCGGGAACTAGTTCAATTCGTTACCTGTTAATTAAACTAGCTGCCGTTGTTAGTAAACCTTACTTACTAACAAATTATAACACATTATTACATAGGAATTAGTCAAGGATTGCATAAATTTATTCACTCGTTAGGTGTTAGCAAAAACATCTCTTTATTATTATATTCAAATCTCATGGTTTACTTTGCTTTTAAAAGAATTACTCTAGTAAATTCTGCATTTAATGCTTTAAAAATATAAAATGTCTTATTCCTTTTATCTCAAAAGTATTCATCTAGATATTGTTTTAAGTACCTCGGATCCGGGTCTCAACTTTGTTATGTTTTAATTTATCACAACTTTAACCAAATTATTTGAAGAATAATGTTGGTTGTAAATTATAAAATTACCTTACATTTAGATATCGTGATGTTACTACTACTTCATTACAGAAATTACAAATCTTATAAGTTATTCTTTAAATTATCAAAAGTTCTTTACTGTTCTTTTGTTACTTCTCTTGTTGAAACAAATTTTTACAAATGTTATGTTTCGATATCACCTGAATTTAACATGAGGTTGTTGTGGGGTCCATGATGGTCATCTTCTGTCGTCTTCTAGGGTGCAATACATGGTTCCTCTCGATGCTCCATTAGGTTGATTGTATCTGGTAGTCTCGACGATCGGATTTTTTACTAGAAGTTCATATTGTTGTAGTTTGAGTTTTCCACTTCTGGAGTTAGTTGTTCACATTTTACACCTTAATTACAGTTCTTATTTTCCAGTACTAAAGTCTGGTAAGTAACATATCTAACCACTTACAGTTTTATTATTTTAAGAGATGTGTCGGCTAAGTTTTCCTTTCTTTTTTTTTATCTCTTCACACACTACATTTTTTTTTTATTATTATTTCCACGCTACATTTTTCAAAACGATATCACCACAAACTGGATATAATCTTTTTAACGGCATACACCTACGTGTATGTGGACAACACAAAACTGACATCTTTACATGTCGAAGTTTCACTAGCGAATGTGTGCATAGTTTAGCGGCGAGGGGTCAGTAACCTGGCGCGGTTTTACGCACTGAGAAAATAGTTCGTACTTTTATTTAGTATTAATTATTCATTAATTAAATTGTAATAAATAATGTTACTTTTGTTATGAATTAGGAATTTCCTTATCTATTTAGTCGTATTTTAAATAATTAACGTAATTATTATTATTATTAGCTAAATAACACCGTTCTTTGTGTGTTGGTACGGGACAATTTCAAGTTGATGCAGGAATCTAGGTATAGGTAAGGGTGGATAATACTCTTACTTGTTAGAAAGCAAAATTTTTTATTTGTGCGATTTAAATATTTTTTTAAATCGTCACATCCTCATGCACCTAACGATGCATACGGGGTGGTGGGGTAATAATAGAAAATCTAATAAACACAATTACATTTGGACACAGAACTTCATACTGAAATTTCTCTCTCTCAGATTATTTCTATCCATCAATTGATTATCTTACAACTTATACAAAATATTTAAATTCTAATACATCTACTACACATAAAATACACAAATCATAAATCTACCTTATTTTAAATCTTACATCTACTACCGGTTTTTTGCTTGAATTCATCATTCGTTTTACGGAGTTCTACTCATTAGTATGTTACTAATAATAATCACGTATTGTAATAACAATCGGAATACTTTTAGTTTACTGCGCTAGAAGGTTGATCAGGCCTCGCTAGTATTCGTACGAGGGGTTTGAGTTTATACTCATTTACGGTATAGGATGTTGCAAAATCTTATCGTATTTCTGTATAAGTATATACAACATATTTTATTCTCAATACTTAAGTAGTATTCTCGGGTTACTATCTTTCTCGTAGTCGTGCTTCTTTACTTTGACACGAAAACAATTTTTTTATTTGATACAGATGGCTTCTGCGAACGTAATTTTCTGTATTGGGTTCATACAGTGCTACAGTAACGGGGGTGATGAACTTATGAATTTTGTAGGGGCCACACCATCGGTATGATAGTTTTTTTGAAGTGGTCCTATCAACGGCTTTACTCATAGGATGAGTTTTATACATTACTAAATCACCCTATTATTCTGCTCATGATACTTCCTTGATTTTTTAAATTCGCTCTCAAATTTGCACGAGCTTCGTTCCATATTTTTCGTATGTTATTCCCATTTATTTCGCGGGGCAATAACTCATGGATTTTCCACTTCGTGGTTAAAGGATGGTTGGGTTTATACTTGTACAGTAAATCAAATGGTGTTGATTTATGTCCTTCATGATACGCTGAGTTGAACGCAAATTGTATCCATGATATATTTTGATCCCAGGTTGTCTGGTCTTTAGCGTGATAAGATATTAATGCTGATTTTAAGTTACGCAAGTATCTTTCTGCTAGGTTTCCTTGGGGTCTGTACTCGGTCACTGTAATATGATTTATCCCTAATTAAAAACACATGTCATTAAATTCTTTCTATTTAAACTGAGGTCCATTATCAGATATTAGATGTAAGGGTGTACCATAATCTTTAAATAGTCTTTCTTGTAGAATTTTTATTGTCGTAGATGCTAATGCACGTCTCATAGGATACATCCATACGAATTTAGTGAAGGAGTCTACACAAATTAATAGCATCGTATTTCCGGATTTAGAACGAGGATAAGGTCCAGAATAGTCTATGTATATCTTCGAGAAGGGAGTTGTGGGTATTTCTGAGATTAATTTTCCGACCTGACTGATTCTTGCTGGCTTGCTCAGGGCACAGATTTCGCATTCTTTCACGAACCTTTTTATTTCACTGTTCATGTTTTCCCAATGGTATTCCTTGCGAATACCGTTTTCCTAAAAATGGTGATGCGAATGGTTTTCCTAATTCCCATATGAGCTCCAATGGTCGATGAATGGTAGTATTCCATTACCATAGGTTTAACTATTTCCGGGGCGATTATTCTCAGTAATTTTCCGTTTGCCTTTTTAAAACAAAGTACTCGCTTACTTAAGGTATATTTGTCAGAATAATTTCCTTTCTCTATTTGTTCTATTATTTTGCACAATTTCGGATCTTGTTGTTGGTGATATGATATATGTTTAATTTCAAGGGGAAAGTTAGTAATTAGCGTATTAACGGTAGTGGTTTCAACATTGTCTTCGCCAGATCTTGTATTGGGTAGTTGGAACATGCGGGATAGAGTATCGGCTACTACATTTTGAGTACCACGAATATGTTGCACTTTGAACTTGTAGCAATTTAATCTTAACACCCATCTTCCGATACGACCTAATTGTTTTGGGTGGTTCAATGACCATGATAAGGCTTGATTATCGGTTTCTAGTAGAAATTCCTTGTGTTCCAAAAATGGTTTGAATTTATCAAAGGCGAATACTACGGCTAAACATTCAAGTTCGTAGGCTGAGAACTTCCTTTCTTACTCGGTCAATGTACGGGATGCATAGCTGATCGGGAGTCTAGTATTATTGATTTCCTGGTATATTACGGCTCCTAATGCTACACTTGAACTATCAGACTGTACGAAAAATGGTTTACTGAAATCTGCTAACTGCAATACCGGTGGGGATATTATGCTTTCTTTAAGTGTTTCAAACGCGTCTTGGTGTCGAGTAGTCCACTCGAATTTCGTCCCTTTCTTTCTTAGTGCATTCAATGGGGCTGCTATATCCGCTAAGTGGGGTATGTACTTGTGAAAATAATTAATCATACCTAAAAATCTAGCTATACCTTTGGCGTCTCTCGGCGGTAAGAATTCTCGGATTGCGCGTGTACGTTCGGGATCAATGCTAACCTTACCTTCGACTGATACTATGTGACCTAAGAAGGAGAATTGTTTTACTGCGAAGTTAACTTTACTCGGGTTTACGGTCAGTCCAGCTTTCTTTAACCTGGAAAATACTTCACGCAAGTGATCAATATGTTGATCCATTGACTCACTATATAGTACTATATCGTCAAGATAGTGATATACAAATTTGAATTTAACGTCATGAAAAATTTTCTCTAACAGTCTGCTACATACTGAACTTCCTTGTGATATACCGAATGGTACTCTAGTGAATTGATATAGATTAAATGGGACAGCAAAAGCAGTTAGATGTTTTGATTCCTCAGCTAGTGGGATTTGGTGGAATGCTTGGTTGAGGTCCATTATAGTGAAGATTTTCGCTTTTGTAAAATAGTGAAACGCGCTGTGAATGTCGGGTATCGATTCAAATTCTATACTCTTATTTAGCTGTCTATAATCCACGGCTAGTCTATGTTTGTCAGTTCCTTTTGGTACCAGGAATGCAGGTGATGAGTATGGAGAAGTTGACGGTTCTATGACGTGTTGCTCAATGAGTTTGTTAATGTGGTTTCTCATTATTTCCATCTTGGGAGGCGATAATTTGTATGGATGAAGACGTATTACCTTGTTGTCACTAAGATTTATTTTATATTCGATTAAGTGGGTTAATCCTAACTTGGGGGTGAGTACAGTAGAAAATTCCCTTATTAACTTTTGAATTCTTTGTCGCTCATTTCCTTTTAAATGACGACTAGATTCTTGATGCTCTGATTGAATAGTTGAAGTTTCACAAATAGCGTCGTTACTTAACTCGGAGTCGAACTGATATTTTCGAGTAAGATCAAATCTGAAGAAATATTGTTTTGCATATATATCAAGGATTAAGCCAGTTTTACTTATAAAATCCGCGCCTAATATTAAGTTTTGTCCTAACACTTCAGCTACTAGTAGGGGAACATACCAAGTAAAATTCTTTATTTTTAATTTCACCGTAATACTGCGCGATATATTTAGGTTTTGTTTATTTGCGGTGGCACACTTTATGTTCACGTTTTGGCTACGTTTAATCAGATTATGATTAGCTAATAAGGTGGCTAACTGTTGACTAATTATACTACGGGTAGATCCGGAATCAATTAAACCAAGGGTATTCGTTGCTCCAAGGTCTATCTGTACGTAGGGTAGTTGGCATATACTTGTTTTGCATGCACCAATAGAGTTGCACTTCTCAATAAATCTTGTTAAGTAAGGGTCTATGCGTTTATTTCTATTTATTTTTATTCTATGATTATTGTTGTTTTTACCTTTCCTTCGAGTGCTGCGGAAGACGTAGGATTTTTGTTCTTCCAGCTTCACATGTTTTTTGACTGGTCGGTTTTCGGTTGGTAGCGCTTTTGTTTACAAGTTTTACTAATGTGTCCGGCCTTTCCACAGTTATAACATCTTCTTTTTTCATTAACTTCACTCGCATGTTGTCGGGGTTGTGGTCAAGAGTACGAAATATGGGGGTAGCTTTGGGTTTTTGATGTACTTACGAATCGCTTATCGCGGTAGGTTCGGATATCAGTTCCAATTGGTAGGGGTTGGAATGAATCTCTGCGTTGAGTCTGGGACATAGAAACGCGTCTGTTCTGGTCAGAATACCAGACGTTGGACGAATGTATACAATATAGTTCTAGTTCGGTGAAAGTGGTTGGTCGCTTCATGAGTGCTAGGCGAGATCGCTCCTCGGGAGATAGTCCTACTAAGATAGTGTCTACTAACTGTTGTTCACTCCATTTAACTTGTAGCAATAAAGCAGATTCTCTTATTTCAGATATATAATGAGCTAATCTCTCGTATGTTCCTTGTACACGAAGTACTAGGTTTCGCTTCAATTCTTCGTAGATACCGGTGGGAATGAAATGTCTTATTAGGGTGGTATGAAGTTCTTCTACAGAGTGATTATACCTTAGGGATTCTAACACACGATCTTTTAAACGAGATCTACATTTAGGTAAAATTACTTGTAAAATCTGGTCATCTCTTAGTTGTCGCAGATCCTTTAATTGTAAAAGTTGCTTGAGAAAATCTAGGAGCTTTGTAATATTCAGCCCATCAGTGGTTGGTATATCAGACAAAATACGTTCTACAGGATGGGTTATTTTTCCATAGAGCTCGGTAGTTAGATTTACTTGAGTCATCATTCTAGGTTTTTCCGCAGATTGATTCGTCAGCAAGTGAGGAGGTAAATCGTAGGTACGGGTCATATTTTCTAGTTCATTAGGAAGTAACGTAACGTTTACGGGTTGGATATTTACTTGTCTATCAGTTAACCTTTCTTTAAATGGATTTATATTGGATTCCTGCAGAAACTGAAATTTTGAAGTATCGGTTTGCTGTTCTTGAGTAGGGGATTGGGTAGGGGAAATATTTAGTTTCGTCATTGCTTCTTCAATCTCTTCTAATCTAAACGATTCGGACCTTCGACGTAATTCGCGCATTATCTCGGGTAATTGTTGTAGTGCTTCCTCCGCGAATTTTTGCGTATCCGGTGGGGTAACTTTATCACCGGGCCAATTCAACAAATTGGTGATACGGCGGGGCAGATGTTCGATTCTTTGGGTGGTGCGTAAAATTACTGCGGGGGATTTTTCATCACGCAGGGTTTGTGCGATCGAAGTTAGTTCTGTATACTTATGATAGCATGTTTCCTTTTCACTTTCAAAATCTAAGACACTCAAACGATTTAACAATGAGGGTTTGTCCGGTTTATTTTCACGTAACGTCTTGCGAAGTTCCGCGACAGTTACATTTGAGTAGGGAAGACCACGCAACAATGCTTCATAGCTTAATTCGTCCTTCAACAACAAGTCGGGGTTAAATTGAGCCATTTTTAGTTAATAACAACTTTAAATACACGACGTATTACGTACGACAAATCTTATGTCATCTATTTTACACTTATAAAACGTGAATTCATTTAAACACACATATACATATCTCTTATTACATATAGAATCTTATACTAATTAATCAAGTTAAATTTATCTCCCAACAATTCGATTTTCTGTACTATCATATATAATCAGTCAAAACAAAACGCTAACATCATTTTATAGTGGAGAGAAATTTCACATACGAAGAGTTCATTGCTTTAACAATAGCACAAAAGGTCAGCTGATTGGGGGAGTCTTATTGTTTGCATAGGGAGGTTTAACAAGTAGGGTGATTCAGACAATTGTTCAGAGGACAATTCAGAACAGGAAATTATCGTGTTTAGGAATGTCTGTTATGTCCGCGAGGGGAGTTTTGTATAAGATGCGTACGTACCAAGGGAAGAGTTTACATTTCTCGACACGCTTTTAACATGAAACAGCTTGTCAATACCAACAGGTTTCAAATGGAATATCTACCAGCGATGACTTGTTTATTACGGCAATGTCCCACTACTAATATTATTATATCTTAATTAAAACTTTACTCATTTATTTGTTCCCGATTTCAGAGTGAATAAATTTATGTATTCTACAACGTTACTGTTAATAAATTATAACAATGTACACAATTATTTCTTTTTTATAAAGCAGAGCAGAGTGGCGCAATTTTGTGACGTCTCCCTTGTTAAGACACCACAAAAGTCGGGAACTAGTTCAATTCGTTACCTGTTAATTAAACTAGCTGCCGTTGTTAGTAAACCTTACTTACTAACAAATTATAACACATTATTACATAGGAATTAGTCAAGGATTGCATAAATTTATTCACTCGTTAGGTGTTAGCAAAAACATCTCTTTATTATTATATTCAAATCTCATGGTTTACTTTGCTTTTAAAAGAATTACTCTAGTAAATTCTGCATTTAATGCTTTAAAAATATAAAATGTCTTATTCCTTTTATCTCAAAAGTATTCATCTAGATATTGTTTTAAGTACCTCGGATCCGGGTCTCAACTTTGTTATGTTTTAATTTATCACAACTTTAACCAAATTATTTGAAGAATAATGTTGGTTGTAAATTATAAAATTACCTTACATTTAGATATCGTGATGTTACTACTACTTCATTACAGAAATTACAAATCTTATAAGTTATTCTTTAAATTATCAAAAGTTCTTTACTGTTCTTTTGTTACGTCTCTTGTTGAAACAAATTTTTACAAATGTTATGTTTCGATATCACCTGAATTTAACATGAGGTTGTTGTGGGGTCCATGATGGTCATCTTCTGTCGTCTTCTAGGGTGCAATACATGGTTCCTCTCGATGCTCCATTAGGTTGATTGTATCTGGTAGTCTCGACGATCGGATTTTTTACTAGAAGTTCATACTGTTGTAGTTTGAGTTTTCCACTTCTGGAGTTAGTTGTTCACATTTTACACCTTAATTACAGTTCTTATTTTGCAGTACTAAAGTCTGGTAAGTAACATATCTTACCACTTACAGTTTTATTTTATTAAGAGATGTGTCGGCTAAGTTTTCCTTTCTTTTTTTTTATCTCTTCACATACTACATTATATTTTTTTTTATTATTTCCACGCTACATTTTTCAAAACGATATCACCACAAACTGGATATAATCTTTTTAACGGCATACGCCTACGTGTATGTGGACAACACAAAACTGACATCTTTACATGTCGAAGTTTTACTAGCGAATGTGTGCATAGTTTAGCGGCGAGGGGTCAGTAAGCTGGCGCGGTTTTACGCACTGAGAAAATAGTTCGTACTTTTATTTAGTATTAATTATTCATTAATTAAATTGTAATACTTAATGTTACTTTTGTTATGAATTAGGAATTTCCTTATTTATTTAGTCGTATTTTAAATAATTAACGTAATTATTATTATTATTAGCTAAATAACACCGTTCTTTGCGTGTTGGTACGGGACAATTTCAAGTTGATGCAGGAATCTAAGTATAGGTAAGGGTGGATAATACTCTTACTTGTTAGAAAGCAAAATTTTTTATTTGTGCGATTTAAATATTTTTTTTAAAATCGTCACAAGCGCCCTCGGGCGCTTCTTGATGACCCGCCATAAAGCCACCCTCTTTAAAAAATAAAAACATCAGCCCTCAGCCCATAGTTCACCAAAATAAAACTGTCCTTATCTCCTTCCTGACCTTCTAGTACGCTGAGTCAGTTGCTTGTCGTTGCTACCTCGATCACCGGCAGGGGGGGGCTCTCCGCCTCACGGGGAGCGACCGACACCTCAAGGCGTCTGCTGGCTGGACTTGAGACGGGCTACATTTATTGCTCGAATCGTTACCAGCGGCAGTGCCACTAAAATCAAAAAGTTCTTTTTCCCCCGCCTTCTCAGTTAACTAGTTGGCGGTTTCCTTTTCCAGTTATTAGGATACCTGTCGACATGTACCAGCATTATGTTTATCTACTAGCAGCCATTGGACTCGATCAAGATGCTGCAGTCAACCCACTGGTGCAAAGACACTCCGCACCCATAATGCAATGCAATGCAGCGTGAGTTTTAATGTTGATGTTTGCAGGATTCGTTTTTGTGTAATAGTTCATGCAAAAACTCTTATAAACCGACATACTGAAACGTTAACATCTACTGTTCGCTGCAAAACATTTATAGTGCTCTATAATAACTAACGGTTATGATAACGAGCGAGACGTTTACGATTCTCAATTTCTTGTTAACACAATGTTAAACATTAGGACTCTTATTCATAACGAGGGAACGAAAGGAGCTGTTTAATTTTGGTTAGCGGAAAGCACGTCTTCAAGTCTTATTGTATACTCACTGTTACGTCTGTTTGTTTAGTACATTATAAAACTAAATCTGTTGCAAAAGCGTTAATACCACTTATTGTCATAACAGAAAATAAGCTCGCAGGTCTATTAAGGGGAAATGAGTCGATTATTTTTTGTCGTGGCGAGCGGACTTAACTGAATCCCGTTACTGAGTCTTCAGCGAGGGGAGTACGTCGTTAAAAGTCAAGGTAACATGCCATTGAGTTTTGTAAAACTAAAGTTGTTTTAAACAATGGTTGTAGTTTTGTACGGTTACATGACTATAATAGTAAATATTATTATAAAAACACGCCTATAATCTGCCTTATTTCCGTCTAATCACAGGATACGAGTACTCTCGCAGCCTGTTCTCTAAAGGATCCAGTCCCCTCGTTGTATCCTCTTAATACCTCCTCGTCATAGATGTTCTCTTTTCATGATTTCCTTGGTCTTCTCTTGTTTCCTTCTTGTATTTGGAACCCAGTTTAAGGACAAGCTGAACGACAAAAATGTTTTATAAATTTTGTTGTTTTTACTTCCATGTTCCGTAAGGAAATCGAAGTATGGTGATCGCGAAAAAAATCGTGTTTGAGATAAGGGCTTATTCTGATTGTGTTACCCTCAAAACATGAAGAAAAGTCATTTTCTGAAAAGTGGCTGGTTTTTGTGTGTGTGTGTGTGTGTGTGTGTGTGTGTGTGTGTGTGTGTGCGTGCGTGCGTGCGTGCGTGCGTGCGTGTGTGTGTGTGTGCGCGCGCGTGCGTGTGTGTGTGTGCGTGCGTGCGTGCGTGCGTGCGTGCGTGCGTGTGTGTGTGTGTGTGTGTGTGTGTGTGTGTGTGTGTGTGTGTGTGTGTGTGTGTGTGTGTGTGTGTGTGTGTGTGTGTGTGTGTGTGTGTGTGTGTGTGTGTGTGTGTGTGTGTGTGTGTGTGTGTGTGTGTGTGTGTGTGTGTGTGTGTGTGTGTGTGTGTGTGTGTGTGTGTGTGTGTGTGTGTGTGTGTGTGTGTGTGTGTGTGTGTGTGTGTGTGTGTGTGTGTGTGTGTGTGTGTGTGTGTGTGTGTGTGTGTGTGTGTGTGTGTGATTTTTTCTATGGCGAATTTTCACTACCGCAAATTCAAACAGAATCAAATAATGTTTTGCATATGTGCCCGATTTATAAAGGATTCAAGACCTATTGATTTTTGTGAACATCGGTTAAGAGGAAGGGATAGTTTACCAGCAACGTTTTACGTTTTAACAACAGTAAAGAAGTTAATTTTGATAAATAAATTATCCTGAAAAGAAGTTATAATAATCCACTGATTAAAAGTAGATGAAATAACTATAAATGAAAAGGGTAGTTGAAGGGGGAGGGGTTAATTTTCTATAAATGAAAATGATAGTTGAAGGGGGAGGGGATACTTTTTTAATTCCATGTTCCATAAGGAAATGGAAGTATGGTCATGGCGAAAAAAATCGTGTTCGAGATAACGGCAGATTCTGATTGTACTACCATCAAAACATGAAAAAATATCGGTATGGAGAACCATACATGACTTCCATGTTCTAAGATTTATGTTTAAAATCATTTTCGAAATGAAATATTTCCAAAGAAACTACTTCTTTCTACTTACTGCTTCAGCCTTAACCACAGTACTATGGTCACTAACGTATACCACCTCATGTTATCGCACTCGATTTTCACTGATGGTGGAAGTCGATGGCACTGCCGAAACGTCTGATTTTGCAGAAAACATTGGTCTACGGCCAAACAGGCCGGGAAGGAATTTTAACAACAAACTACTTCTTTGTTGCCGATAACGTAGTACATATATAAAAAAAATTATCCCCTCCCCCTTCAACTATAATTTTCGTTTATAGGAAATTACCCCCACCCCGTTCAACTAGCCTCTTCATTTTTAGATATTTCATCTACGTTTCTACAGTGGATTATTAAGATCTTCTTATCAGGATACTTTATTTATCAAAATTAAGTACTTTACTCTTGTTACAACACAAAATGTTTCAGGTAAACTACCCTTTCCCCGTAACCGATCTTCACCAAAATCAATAGGCCTTGAGTCCTCTACAACTCAGGCATACAGTATATGTAAAAAATTAATTGATACTGTTTGAATTTACGGCAGTTATCGTTCGTCATTAAAATATTTCTCTTGTTACAACATAAAATGTTGCTTGTAAACTACCCCTTTCCCTTAACCAATCTTCACCAAAATCAACAGGCCTTGAGCTCTCTATAATTTAGGGATGTATGAAAAAAATTATTTAATTATGTTTCAATTTACGGCAGTTATCGTTCGTCATAAAAAAATTACCCTTGTTATCACATAAAACGTTGCAAGTAAACTACCCCTTTCTCTTAACTGATCTTCACTAAAATCAATAGACCTTGAGCACATAACAATTCAGGAATGTATGCAAAAACATATTTGATTCTGTTTGAATGTGCGGCAGTTATCATTCGTCATAGAAAAAATTAATGTTGTTAAAACATAAAATGTTGCAGGTAAACTACACCTTTCCCTCAACTGATCTTCACCAAAAACAACAGGTCTTGAGTACTCTACACATCAGGACTGTATGCAAAAAAGTATTCGATTCTGTTTGAATTTGCGGCTGTTATCGTTCGTCATAGAAAAAATTAGTGTAGTTAAAACAAAGTATTGCGGGTAAACTACCCCTTTCCCTTAACCGATCTTCACCAAAATCAAAAGACATTGAGCTCTCTATAATTCAGGGAGGTATGAAAAACATTATTTGATTCTGTTTGAATTTACGGCAGTTATCGTTTGCCATAGAAAAAATTACCCTTGTTAAAACATAATATGTTGCAGGTAAACTACCCCTTTCCCTTAACCGATCTTCACCAAAAACAATAGATCTTGAGAATTCTACAATTCAGAACTGTATGTAAAAAATTATTTGATTCAGTTTGAATTTGCGGCTGTTATCGTTTGCCATAGAAAAAATCTACACACAGACAGACATACAGACAGACTGACACACAGACCCTTTTCGAAAAATTACTTTTCTTCATGTTTTGAGGGTAGTACAATCAGAATCAGCACTTATCTCGAACACGATTTTTTCGCCATCACCATACTTCCATTTCCTTATGGAACATGGAAGTAAAAGTCATTTTTCGAAATGTGTGTGTGTGTGTGTGTGTGTGTGTGTGTGTGTGTGTGTGTGTGTGTGTGTGTGTGTGTGTGTGTGTGTGTGTGTGTGTGTGTGTGTGTGTGTGTGTGTGTGTGTGTGTGTGTGTGTGTGTGTGTGTGTGTGTGTGTGTGTGTGTGTGTGTGTGTGTGTGTGTGTGTGTGTGTGTGTGTGTGTGTGGAATTTTTTCTATGGTAAACGATAACAGCCGCAAATTCAAACAGAATCAAATAATTTTTTGCATACAGTACTGAATTGTAGAGGACCCAAGGCCTATTGATTTTGGTGAAGATCGGTTAAGGGAAAGGGGTAGTTTACCTTCAACGTTTTACGTTTTAACAAGAGTAAAGTGCTTAATTTTGATAAATAATGTATCCTGAAAAGACGGTCATAATAATCCACTGTAGAAAGGTAGATGAAATATCTATAAATTAAAAGAGTAGTTGAAGGGGGGGGTAACTTTTTTTATAAATTAAAATGGTAATTGATAATGGAGGAAGTAAATTTTATAAGTTTTATATGTGTAATACGTTATTGACAACAAAGAAGTAGTTTCTATGGAAACACTTCATTTCAATTTAACAAAATTCTGTATTTTTTCATTTTAATTTAAATCATGTATGAGAGAAAATATATCGTTCGTGGCAGGCAAGCATATCTCAATTATCTAATATTTACGTTTCCATTTTATTATTATGATTACCGCAATAAAAAGGCAGGCAAGACACACACACACACAATTCGCGTTATTTCTGGCCTCACTCATGTTTATTTTCTTACATTTGCACGCTTTTTAAATGGAAAGTGCCGAAACCCACACCAACACAACGCGTGCAAGCCGAAAAAGTGTCCAGCGTGGATAGCGATTTGCTTCCTGTGAATCGCCGGGCAATGTAGCTGCACGTGTTTACAGAGGAACGGTTCATAGACAGACTTTTCGTCTTTAGGGAATGAACCCTCTGCAAGATGCTCAGGGTCCATGAGTGACTTCAGAGCGCTTCGGAGGAGGGATGATTATCTGCGCAGTTCGGTTTCTTTATAAGAATAAAGTAAGCCTACCTAATTTTTATGGATAAAGTGACTGAAAATAACATTATATTAAACGACTACCCCATAATAACAAAAATATCTATAAATAGTGAAATTAGTTTGTGGGTGGGCGATATTTTTTTAGAAATTACCGAACCTAATTCAAGTTAATTATTTTAAACATAAATCTTACAACATGGAAGTCATGTATGGTTCTCCATACCCATTTTTATATGTGTACTACGATATCGGCAACAAAGAAGTAGTTTCTATGTAAATATTTCATTTTAATTTGTCAAACATAAACTCGATTTACAAGGAACACACCTAACTTGTTAGAGATTATCGAACCGAATTCAAGTAATAAGGACTTTTTTGTTTACATTATACGAATATACTGTATCGTCGTCAAATTGTTATGACACCTTTGTGGTATCAAATACTAGATTCTCACACAAGGATTTTGAGATACTTGCATTCCAAGCTGAATACAAAAAATTATATCTCCTATTAAAAAGAAATTATTCGTGCTTTCTAAGAAAAATTACACAAATTTTAATTTTAGTCAATATAAGAAAACTATGTGTAGAGAACTAGAGCACTTAACTTGAGATAGACCTATCTGTAATATAATTAAGATGTTAAAGATGTTAAATGGTGTTCAGACAGCCCTTAACAACTGTTTCGCCTATGATTGTCAGGCATTCGTTCCATGTTGTTACACCATATGGTTTCACGTATATGACGTCACCTGTTGTTGCTGTTATAAACACGTACCTTCTAATCTCTCAATTTGATTTACATTGAGACACTGACTTGTTTAATGTACATATTTGAAAGAGCGAAGTAAGTTCTCAGTTTTAACTCTACCGTTTGTGGTTCTGCCTGTTTGTTTGTCTGTCTTTCAACTATGTTCTTCAACACTATATTTACTAAGGAACTGAAAATGTCACAATCTGAAATTATCACAATTACTTTGATTTAATCTAATAGAAAATAACAAAATTATGTACTGCAAGCGCGCATTACGATAGGGTGCTCACGCTCGGGCGGCCGCCATCTTGGTCGGTCTGTTACACTAAATCCGACTGCAGCGCTCGGTAGAAATCTGACAGTCTTTCGTGAGCGGTGAGCTAAGCCGACCCTACAAATGAATTACTCACACCACACTTAAAAACATAAATTGTCTAGAGCGGAAAGAGAGAGAGAGAGAACGCTAACTTACACAATGTCTCTCTCTCGCTTCACAACGACACATGCTTCGAATGTTCTATAACCAGCTGATGTTCACACTTTGAAACGTTGTACAGGACTGTTATGTACATGTGCGAAATAAATCAGCCTCGCAGCGGGGTGTTTGTGTATACTGCGTACTCGAAACGACTGTTCAAATCTATCATCATATCATACAGACGGCCATTCTATGATTTTAATGCGTCTGTTGTTTTAACCAGTAACTTTTAACAGAGTTTGTTATTCTTCAGTACCGTCTCTTCAAAGTCAATACGTTATGTCTGTGCAGGAAACCCGAGTCGCCGTGAGCTACGAATTGCGTGTTTACATCATACTCGTACATATTGTAACGTGACCTACGGTAGCACAAGGTTTACAAGAATAAATAATTGAAGAAAAGCTGTATATAAAAAAAAATTTATTAAATAGGAAATGATAGAACAACGCCACTAACTGATTTTGACATAGACAAGGACAATGACGATGACAAGACCCAATAGATTGGAAAAGGTGATCCAGAGAAAATAGTTAAAGTCACAATATAACAATACCCAAGTGTTAATAAGAATAATAGATATTAAAGTACAAAATTAAGTAAGAAAATAAATAGTATGTAAACAGTAGGAAAAGTAAAAAGAAATGAAATGTAAGAACAAATATACTGATAACATATAGAAAGAGTGGTAATAAGTAAACTATCAAAAGACAATATAATAAAATAAACTTAAATAACAATAATTAAGTAGGACAGTGGTGGTAATTAATGAACCTTGATAGGACTCAGTGATAATAAATACATGAAATATAGAATACAATGTTAGAAGGTGAACAAAAAGTGATAAGTAAGTAAGAAAGACAATGATAAATAATGAACCATGATAGGACCCAGTGTTAATCAATGAATTACATAAACACACTAGGTAATAAAGTGAAGTGTAGCCAGGAATAAAGAAATAACTTGTAATAATAGCTTATAAGTAATAACAGGACCCAAATATAATAAATAAACAGTATAAATTATAAGGGACAGTTATAAGTAGTCATGAGCATAGTTTAATGAAATAAGAAAATGTTTGTGTATCTGATATAACAACGTTTGTTGGAAGAAAACCACTAATAAGTGTTTTCCATTATGTTAAGGAAGTTTTTAGTATAGAATAAGGAGGATAAGGGATCCATTGTTTTATTATTAATGAATAAAGTTTATAAATTTATATTAACTACTGTTAAAAAATAAGGATAAAAGACTAATATGTTATGTTGAATACAGGTAAAGGGAGTTAGACACTATATTCTATAAGTGAGATTATAAGGGAATACTAGTATACATCTAATGTCCATTTTTATTATATTTTCTTTGGTTGTTAATAACCCAAATGTTATTATGTTGAATATTATGTTTAACAGAACCGTTTAAAAACATATAAAACCTAAAACATTTAATACATGCATGGGCCTAAAAGATTTATTAAGTAATTATGTTATGTTATATGATGATTAAAAATAATCAAATGTTATGATTTAGTTTAGGTTATTACAGTAATTATGTTTAGAAGCATTTAAAATTAACAAAAAATGACATGAACAGTTGTAATGAGTAGGTGAATTATGAACTCTAGGCATTAGGCTTATAACTGGTAACCAGAAATTTGTGAAATTTAAGACAAAACGATAACCATTGATAAAATAAAGTATATAATCTGTTTAGGTTTCATAATAATAGTATAGGACACAAAACTGGATAGAAAATAATTAGTTTAAAGGTAATTTACCAAAAGAAATTCAAAAGGAAAAAGTAAGAATTTGTTATAATTTGGAAAAGGATAACATTGTGAGATATCAAATTAATTTGTAAACAAAAAGCAAACTAATGGTGTTATTGTATTTAAGATTACAGGTAGTATAAGGGAGTAAAAGAATTAATTTACCAAAATTTAACAGAATTAATTATGAAAATAGTAAACTAAACTACATAAGTAACACTAACACTAAATGAATTAAAAATTACCAGACGAAATTAAATTATCCATGAGGAATTGCTGAGGAATCCCAAGTGACGGAATACGAACCATTGGAAGGAAGAAAATATCTCAAACTCATAAATGAATGACGGAATCTTCAGAAACAAGGATGACTGATGAAAAATAACACCTTAACCAAATAATTAAGAAAACAGAAGAATTGAATTAACAGAAACACACAAGAAAGGACAATCAGCAATATTGTAAGGAGAGTAAATCCTCCCGTTAAACATTTAATTGTTTGTTTAACAGGGTCTCTAATTTTGCAGTAATTATTATTGACAATTGATAAAGTTTGTTGTTATTATTGGCGATTTGGTTTATTGATTTATCTAATTCAATTCAACCTATTGTGGAATCCAATGTAGATAAATCGGTTTACTTACTTTCGTCGTTTAATTAATGTTTAGTTTTTTATGAGTAAATGTTAACTTGTCGATCCGTTGATGAATGTAACTGATGCGGAGATCTCTTGAAGTCGAAATCCTCTTCTGTTAATATTGTCGTCTGTGTAAGTCAAAGTATTGTCTGGACAAAGTTTATTAATATAAATTACACTTCACGTACCTGTTTTGAAGTACTGGATGTTCAGATGTTCACAGTTAATTAATAAACTGTCAAGTTCTTGGTTGACCAGTATAGTATTACTGTAAAAGTTTTTTCAACACTTTAAATATTACTTGGGCGCCATATGGGTTTTTTCCACAGAAATGTCCCATAAAAATAAACTTCTGATTTAATAATTGTTAGTATTGATCTTTAATGACTCTATTAGTGATCAGTCATTTAAATTTGAGATTAATTTAAATAGTTTACTTGATAATTCACTGTTAAATACACCTCAGTGACTGCAATACTGATTGTTGATTATTTATTAAAATAATTAATAACAAAGGTTGATGCTGTATAATACTGGTTGTTTATTATTACCTATTGAATTAGGTTGACAAATACATTCAAAAATAATAAATTACGGATCACAAGTCGTCCGGTTTAATTACTGGCCTAGCTCAGTTTTGAGTACAATGAAAACTCTTATTCTTATTAACAAAATATTTATCTTATTTAATTAAATACCTCAAGGGTGGTTTCTTTTAAGATACAGAATAGAACGTTATTTCCTTCAAAAAAACACTAGTATGATATCATAATTTAGGTTAGACACCTTTAATAAATTTCAATTGAATAACGAGAAGTTCGTTTGTTCAGACTCAAACTGATTTTAGTTATAACAATTTTAATACATATACTCTTACTTCGGGATGTGTTAATCCCTCTAAATAAATTTTGGTACAATGTTATCTACAAATAGTCTTATTGTTTTTGCGTCAGTACAAAGTGTGTTAGGTTCTACGATTAACTGATGAAATGTAAACAAATAAATTTTATCACTGTACTACCTGGTTTTTAATCGTATCGATTAAATTATAAACACTTTAACGATCGGATTATAGTGATCGTTAATTCACTTCACTTAAATCGCACTTGGAACGAGAATAACCTTCTTCTTACTAAACAGATAGGTTGTCACCTTTTTAGGTTATGATTCTGTCTCGTTCAGATACACGCACTACTTGTTTAAAGTCACTACTAATTCTCGATGCACTCAGGTGAGATTATTCGTCTTCTCAATGGTTAATTTCCAAAATTTACTTTAATTATTTCAATCTGTACTGTTGTTGTTGGTTATGTGATATAGACAAATGCAGAACGCATACGACTAGCTTGTGAAGAAAAATGCCAATGTCAATTTTCGCGCGTCGTCGATTATATAGGATTCTCTCGATCGTCGCTAGGGTTCATTTTCGTTAAGTAAACTCGTTCGTGATTGGTACAAAATTAGGTCATGATGACGTAATGTTATTAATAAACATTACCGAGGCGTATTCTGTACTCGTTATCGTTGTTGTTATTATTACATGAACTTCTCCAAATCTTGCCAAAAAAATTATGCTAACGTTAATTACTTGACTATTACAATTCCATTCTTGATGCTATTACTATCAAATTATAGCTTATTTTCTCATCTTTAATTTGATGTGGCTTGAGGCCAGCTTAAACATAGTTTTCATTAACAATTCATTAATTTACTGTCCTAAGACATTGTTTACTATTGTCGTCTGCTAACAGTGCAAATTCGACCATTTACCTTTCTTTAATATTTGATTAATTACATTTGTTTTCTCATTCGAACATTATAAAATGATTGAAATTAAATACATTATTAAATCTCAATGCTGCCTACAGCTAAACAATATCAATTTTTGGTCTAATTAAGTCGACACATTGCTTTGAATTTTCCTAATTCACTAATTACATTTTGATATGTCCTACTCATTTCTAAAGCGTATAATATCGGTCAAGTGGTGGTACTTTACACCTTATTCGTCATAGTTATAATTCTATTAGTTTATGCTAATTAGGGGTTCTATTTCCCTATCATTTCATTGACATAAACTTGGTCATACAGGGTCTGGGTATAATTCTATTACAAGGTTTATTCCCTGATTACTATTATCTTTACATACATATTATTTACTTAAAAAGTTACCTACATACATATAATGCTTCTATTTATAATTACTCTTAATTTATACTACCACACATTTGTTTTTAATTCTATTTTTTACAATTTAGTGGCTACATCTAGCATAGTACATGGTCTTTGTTACTTTTATATAATGGTTCTATTTATATCAGCCAATATGCTGTTATTCATTACCATGTTATTAAAGTCAGTGGTTAGTTTGTTTGTTCTGTATGACTCTACTCATCAATGTTTTTATCTGGCTTACTTGACAGCTTATTTGTGGATCTTTGCTTGTCCATTTGTCATAGTCAGTCAGTTTATTGAAGTTGTAGTGTCATGTAGTGGATTCATCACTGCTTCTTGGGATCCCTCCTCTTCTTTCTTCTTAGCCGGTCCTTCTCTTCTCTGTTACATTCATTTTATTTACTCATTTACAACTCTAATGGTATACTTCACCCTTCTGGTGTTCATCATGGTTATGGAACATTTTGTGATGTTACAATATTCGTGAGAAATATTACCCGGATAACAGAGACAGGGGATTGTTAAGTATATTTTAAAATACGACTTAACAGTAAAACACACAAGAAAACCAAACAATAAGTGAAACTACACTTTCAACTTCATTTATCACTTTTTAACAAACACTTGAACTTTCTTTTATTTAATGAACACCTCAGATTGAAGAACTATCTCAATTTAACATTGATTCCTTAAGTGAATATATTTTAAAACGTAAAATTTACTAAACTCAAATAACTTCCAAACGCTAAATCCAGTAGCTATAGTTTACCACTGTAATTATAAGTATATCACATGTTCTATGTTATTTATATGGTATTTGTAAAATGTTGTACTTTTATTAGTCCATTTAACAACATTTTCTGTAGTTACAAGAAATTCAACCTGAGATTATAAGTAAACGAAAAAATCAACTCCATAACGCTAGTCTCGATACACGGCTGGACAGACTAGCCAACCGCTAATAATTAAACATGCCGGCGCAAAATAAGATTTATAATTTGGAAGAAATTGTAATAAGAAAAACCAATTGATAATTGTTAATAAACATAATAGAAGCATTAAACTGTATGTTTAATTTTATTTAACTAATCTTTAAAATTTGAGTACTCACTTATAAAAATTAAACTTTACAATTTTGGTTTACTAAGAAGAGTTGGCCAACCCGAAGATAAGGCAGAAAATACGAATTTGAACGTCCGAACTAATGAGTAGACACTCGACACTTGTAAGTAATTCTAACGAGCAAGATCACGTGTAGTTACGAGGGTTAATGAGCGCTATGCAGTGTTAATGAGTGTTGTGCAGGTAATACGCTATGCTGTGTACGCGCCATTTCTAACCAGACAACGCAAAGCTTTTACCTAGCTGCTATCCAACCATCGCCTGTGTACGTCACACAATTCCAAATTCCACTCGGCGGATCACTTATCTTTGTGCTCTCTGGTTACGTACGGCTTCATCTGAATCGTATTTTAAATGTTTTGTAGCAAACTGCAAACGTTAAAGGAAGAACAAATTGCATACAGCCGCATACAAACTAAACCAGTAACCACAAATACAATATCAAAATTATGAACAGTTCTTTATTATGATCAGAGGTTTATAAATGAATGATAATCCTGATTAATAAGTGAAACGTGCGTAAAGACATTATAAATTATCTTGCAGAAATGGTTATTATTTGAAGAATTGTTCATAACATACAAGAAATACTTAAGAGTTACTTACAAAAGAAATATCAAAATTGCAACAAATAAGACAAAAGTTACGGCCTTTTACGGAAAACGCCCTATCAGGACCAAGATAGACGAAAAAATATTAAATACCTGTCACATTTTAATATATTAGTTAACCGTAAGAATGTAATAATAATGGCTCTTTTATACAACCGAAGTTATTTGTTAGGCAGAGCAGACTCTCTTATGTAAGCCGCTCGACACACAAGGAAAGCAGTGTCGCCAGCACTACGTCTCAGCCGCCCTTTATTGCCCCAGATACTCAATGCTTTGTAGTTGGATATTGGTTTATCAAAGGCTAAAGGAAGTAAACCTTGATTAATAATTGCCTGGTCCTCCAGGTTGGGAGGTAAATGCAATGAGCCATTCATTGGAAAAAGAAAATGTTAAAAAACCAAATAGATTGCAGCCGGATGCATCCAATAAAGGTATGAGAATGCAATCAATTCTGTGATCTTTGGTAAATATTGTACAGCCGGAATAATAATAATAATAACTCAAGATATTCATTTCCACAGGCTGAGGTGTCGATCTGGGGCGAAAAACGCATTCTAACGTTGTGGTGGCCTGGGAATCGAATCCAGGACCTCTACATTAGTAGTCTTCTACTTATACTGGCATTACAATGCAGTACGGGTTTTATCCTCTTCAACGATTTTTCTCCATTTACCCCTCCCATTGCATAGCTGTCTTCATCTTCTATCCTCAGATCCTCACATCCTCCTCAACATCCTCGATCCATTGTATCAGAAGTGTTTACCGGGCTGTTTGGTCGTGGTCTACGGTTTACAGACAAACCAAACGTTTCGACAGCACCACTGGCTACCATCATCAGTGGAATTCGAGTCTAACCTGAACGCGGGTTGTTAAACGTCAGGCCCACAGTACTGTGATGATTTCACTGACTGATGGAATCCTAGAGGAAGTTAAAGTGCTTGGAGTCAAAAATTGGGCACTGGCAAATGATAGGTAAGTCTGGAGGAAAATCCTAAGGGAAGCTGAGGCCCACAGTGGGCTGTGGAGCTACTGATGATGATGATGATGATGATGATGATGATGATGATGAGAAAAATTATGTTTTAAAATAGATAATCTTGTAATAGACCTGACGATAGATTTTAACAGTAGTTTAGAGATGTGCAGTGAACAAACACCTCGTTGCGAGGATAAACAAATTATCATTCATTTCCCAATGCGCACGCGCACAACAGTCTTGTAAGTGAACATCGTCAGCAACTAGCATTTGAAGCATGCTAGTGTCGTTGTGAAGCGATAGTATGTAATAGAAAAAGACATAGATAGTACATGTAAGTGACACAGCGAAATAGTAAGACACTCTATACTTTTAATTGGGGCCCCCGATTCATTCGCTGGGTCGGCGCAGCTCATTGCTGTAGAAAGGCTGTCAGGTTTCTACCATTGTATCTGTATTGTTACATTGTGATTGACAGGTTCCAAGATAGCTATTGAATTCAGACTACAATACTTGTAGCGAGATGTTGTTGACAAAAAAATTGTTTGTTGTTTTCTTTAACTTAAATGATACATTAGTCGATGTCATTAACGGTATAACAACAAAAATGCTCTCGTACGAAACATAGAGGGCAAAGGACCAAAATGCAGCCCAAGGGAAGAATGGGAGCATGCTGATGCTGCAAATGCGAGAGAAATGCTGGGAGTTCGAGAATGGAACTTCTTCGCTGCCAGTAGACTGAGCTGGGTTGGAGGATCAACCTCGATTTTGAGCTGCAGCGTTATAAGAGTTGTAGGAAAAAGAGTCAACGGTCTTAAAATCTGTAAAACCAAAAGAATGTAAAAACTACATAATCTCAAGTGAAGAAAACCTGTAGAATCAGAAAATAAATATCCTAATGTTTCAGGCAGTAGCGTGGCGTCCATATAACCACTCTTGCCGGCGGCAAAGATAAAATAATATTAATTATATTACGGAGTAAATACTTTAGTTACGGTATTGAATTATTTGAAATCCGAACAATATTAGTATCCGAACTTGAAGAAAAGCGTAACATTTCTTTCGAACTGCTGGACACATGCACCGTCTTGTGTTGCCGGCTCAGACGTCGGCAATGTTTTACTTGCGTACGGTCATTGACCTCGTAGTAGTTGTCACTTTACAAACTGGAAAGGGAGGAGGGGAGAGACACATTCGTCCACCCAATGTTTTGCCGCTATATAAACCGCCAAAACGCTCAGTTAGCAGCTAAGTTCGTTTTCGGAACCGACGTCCAGCAGTTACTACGTACCTATTTGTGTTTTGTTCGTTTAGTCATGTATTTCTCTGTTTGTCTTTATTATTTTTAATTCGATTATTTGTGTTCTGATTTATTCTGTGTAAGTATAATGAAAGTTAGATCCCTTTGAACTGGGACTATCTTCTTCTCCCAGCGAATTATAGAAAATGCTCTAAAAAGATCGCGTGGTACAAGAAAAAATTCGAATTAATTTTTAGGTCAAGTTTTAGGCCTATCACAACCGGCAAAAGGTGTTATGTACCCACGCCACGCCACTGGTTTTAGAACTTACCAGTTAATGTAGAAAAATAATCATGTGAATGTGTAATGCTAACGGAATTTGTTCATACTAGTAACACAAGTTTTCTCTCCTCGCCTTCCTTTTACTCAAACGACAAAGATTTCATAATTGTTGGTAAGCGTATACACTGGAGTTTTACCAACCGTCTACCGGATACGACTGAATAAAAAATTTTTATTAAAACAAATCGGATAATATTCAAACCTCTAACTACGTGATGACCAGCCTGTACTTTCGCCAGGTGATAAGCTCAATTTTCTGTTGTAGTGTATAAATTGTTTATAGCCTAAAGGTACCATACATATGATTGCAATAAAGTTTTAGTTACTCACATTCTTAAACATGATCGATTTCGGTCATAGACCATCGTCAGGTCATATATAGTGCACTTGAAGTCACAATGTCGTAAAACAGCCACTATTTACAAAAACGAATTCGTAGACATTGATTAATGAACATGATACGTACGTCGTTGTCCAAAGTTTCTGTTTAATAACGTGAGTAATTAAAACTTTATTGCAAGTCATATGTATGGTACCTTTAGGCTACGAACAATAAATACACTACAATAGAAAATTGAGATTATAGGTACCATTAGTAAACAACAAGTGTGTGTATATTAGAAATACGTCACATAATCATTAGATGATAAACGGTAAGCGGCTGGTGGTCACGTGTGATAACAGCGGCCGGTGACAGTAGCTTAGCCCGAGGGTGACGACTTGGTGACCCGTATTATTGGAGGGCACCGGCACCGACACCTTGACGTGTGTCACGCTCCAATGGACTCCGCAGACAATGTTACCCACAGGCGTCCATCACGTGATGTTACACTTCTTATTACGTAGACAGCTAACACGCTTTGTTCTGTTGAAATTCATTTGCATACTGGGTAATAAAACATTCATTAATGTTTTGAACAAAGAAAACACGCGCGCAACAAAAAGTGAAAATTTGTTCCAGTAACCCCCATTATTCCGACATAATGAACCAACAGTAGCGACTAAAGCTTGGGGTCGGAAGGATGGCTTACGTGCAGAGGCGTATTTATGCATAGGCAAAGCAGCCAATTGCTTACGGGCGGCAAATTCAGGAAAGGTCGAATTTGACGGCCGTTATGTTGGTTTCATACCTAACAGATGTTTAAATGCCGCTCCATTTTGTCCCAATGTGATAAGAAACTTTTAAAAATATAGATTGTTTAGTAAGTATTGTCTGGCCACGATTCGATGATCGAGCATTGTGTAAGGTGGGAGAAGCATGGCCGGGTACTACGGTAGGCTAAGTGGGGGTAAACCAAACGGCTAGTACACAGGTTTCACCCTATCTCGCTTACAAGCGGCCGCGTGGTGGGGGAGAGCAGCTACGATCATCCAGTCGCGGCCAGACAGTAGGCTTATTACATATTTACATGCATTAACTATGTGTTACTTCCGTTGTTTGTTGAATTATTTAACAACTACTTCGTTCACATTCAAATTTCGAACATCCTTTCGATGTGTGTGTGTGTGTGTGTGTGTGTGTGTGTGTGTGTGTGTGTGTGTGTGTGTGTTCGTGCGCGCGTGTTTTATCAGCTCGTTGATAACACACGTACATTCAGAGCAACGTCACTAAGAGCAAGTGTCACACCGAGCAAGTATTCCAATCCCGTCCTCAAGGTCTATACCTCTTGTGTCAGTCTATTACAGCTGACAGCGAGAAACACTGAGATGCGTCGGTTTCCAAGGCAGCCGAGCGTCAGAAAACGCTAGCCAGCTGTACTTTCTTTTCCTTTTTATTCATCTTCTACATCATCATCATCATCATCAACGTCATCTACCTCTCAGTTCTACACTTTTGACTCTCTCCAAACTTTAATTACACCGTTTGTATCGTAGCTACATTACTTGGTATTACGAAGGAAAGTCAACAAAAGGGGAACTTTCTTTCTCTCTCGATCAGCTACAGGGAAGCACCGACTTCTATGTTATAAATCATAACCTCACAGTACCAAGTCGTTGTAAGCACTGTCTCATTATTAGCAGTTGCTTGTTGTTCAGAGACTGTACACTTAAACACACTGTAGTGTTTATAAGTCGATTTAAAATTACTGAACCAATGTCAGACTGCGTCAAGGCAAAATGCGAGCAGGGATATTTTCCTCAACTGAGAGGGGGTGAAAAATGTTCAGAAATTAATCGTAGAACGCAGCAGCAACACGGAAACAGACGTTCGAGTTGTAGTAAGACCTTCGATTGGCTAACTTGCTTTAAAATGGCCGGATTTCTTTCTGTTAGGATCAGAGGAAAGGTAGGACTTCCACGTCAAAGAACAATGACGATATCAAAGCGGCTAAACAATGTTCACTTCGTATCTAAAATTGAAAGAATAATCGATTACTGTGAGCTACTGCGATAACTGAAGTCAAAAATCAAGCAAATAAAACACATTTAAAAGATGTGATTTTGCTTCAGGACAACGAACGATCTCATAGGGCCAATAAAACAGCCCTTTGTCTTTTAAATCTTAGTTCTCAGCTGCTGAACCACAAGTTTCGTCCAGGAAAGAATTCTAAAACTCGTTAAGAGGGAAATCAACTGTGTAGAAGTAGGCAAAGTAACACAAGTTTTGTTCATACAAGTACAGAAAAGTAATATATTATTAATTTCCTTTCACTTTTTGACTTACATAATCTTATGATGTTTATGAAATGCCCGGTATCCTTTCGGCTACGTGCTCAGAGCGCCCGTGCTCTGAGCGCCAACGATGAAATCGTGCTCTGAGCGCCGATACTGATAAGCCTGTGTTCTGTGCGCCGAGCTTATCTATACATCACTAGACGCGGTAACACCTGGCTGCATATCTCTGTCCATCCGTTGTTGTCCAACACCGTAGCCAACACTAGTGGTCCTACGAAAATTTGTACAAAATTCATTGTATATGGACATTATCACACCACTAGTAAGCTCTCGCAGCTGCAGAACTCTGTTTTCAACGAAATACTGCACATTTATTATTAAGATATATATATGTTAATATTAGGCAATTTTTTATATTAGAAAAATTACGAAACCCCAGCTATTTTATTAGTAACACTAAATTTTAGAGCAGACAATCATAAAATAAATACTATAATTTTGGAAGTTCTGCATTGCATTTTTAAATTTGTAACCATAATACTTGAATAATTTAAGTATAATAATTTACTCATAACTTTTCAGTTTGTGTATGTTTCCCTATATATATATATATATATACTGTAACGAGTTGATCCGTATGTACTCTCTAAAAGTGTGTTTTATCGTGTGTTAGCCCCACACGTTGTAGTCGTTACTTTATGTTTACTTACTTTTTTTTTTACTTTCCACGCTGACGATGTCCGTCGCGAACTCACGAATTACCAGTACAATATCTCGCGATTGTAAACCTTACCTGTCCTTTAATGAGTAATTTTAATTCCCGGGTGGCGCCAAATTGTTTATGAAAACAATTAAAAAATGTAACATTGAGCGGTCGTTCTTGACGGTGTTGACTAATTCAAATTACCCTCGCATTTGGCGGGCGTATGAATCTCGCTAGTAGTTCGCCGTGCCGCCGACGT
Source organism: Magicicada septendecula (assembly GCA_034769895.1). Taxonomy (NCBI): domain Eukaryota; kingdom Metazoa; phylum Arthropoda; class Insecta; order Hemiptera; family Cicadidae; genus Magicicada; species Magicicada septendecula. The sequence continues at coordinate 152,184,138 of CM068373.1, forward strand.
CTAACGCTGGCAGACAATTTCGCTCGTCGCTAAAGTGTACACAAACTTTATAATACAATTTACAATGAAATAAAGGACGGTTATTACTACTCAGTACTAGTTTATTAACGTGAAATAGTTAATAGTTATTCATTTAAATACAGAATTATATACTGTTATTAAATAAAGTTGCTCCGGCAATAAATAGACAATTTTCTCAGGTTGGCTAAAGTTGATTAAACGTTTCTAAATCGACACGGCTGTCGTTTTTTGTTTATTTTCTTACTGTTCGTTTAATCTGAGTTCTTTTTGTTACGAAAAAATATTAATAAGATGATAATAAAGTACACTACCTTACATCAATGGTACTTATATACTATTATAGTTAATTACAATTCGTTTTTGAAGTGTTAAAAAGTGTGTGTTAAATATTTCGTAATTTGTACACAGGTTATTTTCTGGTTACATACAAGTTTAGTTTTTATTTTCAATTAAACCTTGAAAGAAATTTAGTTATCAGTTCAGAGTGAGAGTTATTTGTGTTGTGAGAGAAGTTAATCAGAATTTATTCCATAAATTCGGGTATTTCAGATATACTTAACAAATCTGTTGAATTCGGGTGAAGAGTCATTCAGTTTTTAGTTAGGTTGGTCCATATGATCATCAATCTTCCATCATTTATAATTTGGAGTACGTCTGGCTTCTTTTTTCGGATAATGTGGATTAAATAATTAATTTCGAATATGAAAATCTGGTCTATGGTCTCGGTTGATTTGACTAGTTCTTCATCAGACTTCTTGCATCCTAATTTTATTACCTTTTGACTTATTTTTGATTACCGTATTTTAAATTAAAATTGAGTCGACTATTGTTTGGCTTCTGTATGTCTTGAGCGTCAATAATGAACTAATTCTTTTTAACGGAATTATATTAAATAACGTTCCGTTGTTATGGCAACTGTCTGTACTCTCATTGGCTGATCATATTTATGTCTATTATTATAATACTTGAATTTTAATTCAAAATGAATAAATATCTTCTGATGGCTATTATTCTTCTGTCTTCTTATTTATGTTTTAGATATTATTACAACTGTTTGTATTTTCTTTCAAAGATCATTTTGACATCCCACAAAGCTGGGTTTGTTTATGTATTAAAGTTTTGACAATAATGTTAATATTATGTTATTACATGTCTTTCTTATTTTATGTTTTTAATCTAACTTTGACATCTTAATATGGTTCAATAATTGTACTTAATTAGTTACTTGCCCTAGATTTTCTAATACAATAGTTAATTTCTTATAATTTGTTTATTTTGGATTTATACAGTTAGGCATTCTATAGGCCTAAGTAGTAATTGGCTATATTTTCTTATTTTACATAAATTATAATTTATTTTTCATTTACATAGGTTTTGCTTGGTGTCACTTATGACTTGTTTACATTTTGAATTAATTTGGGCTGTTTTATAATAATTGTATGTTCTTATTACTTTACAAAATCATTGCTTGTCTGTTATTCTCTAATTTCTTTTCATGTCTTTACTGTAAAGATTATTATTATGTTTGTAAAATTTTATCTCCTTACTTATCTATATTGCCATTTTTTTATAACTTGTCTAGCATTTAATATTACTTATAAAACATAACACAAAAATTAGGTTTATGGTCTGTTTACTTTTTTCAGCCATATTCCTTCTTATAAACTTAATTGAACAAATAACTATCTTGGTAAATAACATTATAACACCATTTATTTTATCTTGCTAATTATCCCTTTGAACATTTTGATTAACATAGGATGTTTCATTTATATTGCACTCATATTATTTAGTTTATTCTTCTTTTAACTTTTTCTCTATATTTTTTACTACTTAACCATTGTAACAATAACATTCTTAATCATTATGGGATTTTTATCCTGATACCATTGTATTCCTAATCTACTATCACTTAATAACATTATTCTGGTTATTCTTATTTTTTGGTATTTTTCACCCTTAAACTACAGTGTTATTCACTGGTTTTGGTGTCTTTACCTATATGTTGTGTTTTCTATTTATTCAGGGTTACACTGGCACTTAGCACTTTTTTACTGTACTTTAGTGTTACTAGTGGTTATTCCCTAATATTGAATCTTTTACTCACTTAATCACCTTCACTTCCTACCTATCTCTCACTTCTGGGTTTTTATTATTTTATTCACAATTATTAGTTAGTATTTTAACAAATTTCATGTTCTGATTTACTTATCATCATAGAGTTATTCATAACATATTATATCTATTACTCTGGTTAGTGTACTTTAATTGAGATTACTTTATTTGATTTTAATACTTGTCATTTACATTTATTATTTGTTTGTGCCTTTTTTCATCATTATTTGAGTTTATTTTCTTTTCATTTTATTTCTTTATTATTTGTTTGTCTTTTTCATATATCTTCTCATTATATTTTCATTTATTGGGTCAATCACTTGGGTTGGGTCATAGCCATTTGTCGCGTCATAGTCATTTTATTTTCATTAGTTTGATATAGTTGATTCATTATAGTTTTTTTCCTGGTATTGGGGTGCCTTTTTGTGTTGTAACAATATATATATATATATACTGAATGAGGACAAGATGAGTTTATGATAGCTAAATGATGTGTAGTTATAGAATAAACAGAGGAATAAGTCCCAAAATAGTGAATGACCAATTGTACAGTGGGAATGATGTTCATACAAACCCACTAATTAACAACAAAGATAATACAGGAGTAAACTAAATGTGAACTATTGATAACCAATAACCAATGTACAAACATGGAATGTAAACCAGTCGAATAGACTAATATAGAAATACACAGCCATCAACAACACATTACTGCTCACTGAACCTATAACATAACCTAATCTGGGCATCCAGTTTCCAGTAAAACTTGATGAAAACTAAATCAAAATAATGTTAAACCAAAATGTAATGAGCTAGGAAGTAAATAGAGCATATAAGGAACGTTTTGTACATGATAGCTAATAGTATAACAGAATATAAAAGCTATATTTATGTAATACAAATATGACAAAATGCTTGTAATGGCAAAGAGACATTATGCAACCAAAATCATGTTATAAACACATTATACAAAGATAGTAACTCAACTAATGACCTGATGTCAGACAGAATACTGTTCATATGAGCAAATGCAACCAAAATAACCATCTAAATAGTCTATATAAATGTAATTACAACTAAACCATTGTGACAGTTAGCTGCAAGTAAAATTTACAGCCACCAAACCTAGATAATAACAGAATCAAATGCAGAGTGAACTGCATCACAATAACGATAAGGTCATTGTGACTATTTTAATTATCAATTAGAAAATAATGCAAATAAAATGTGTAGGATACCAAGCATACAACCAGGTAACTCCATATAGGCATGACAAGCCTAATTAATAAGTGATAATTAAGGCACTAAACCAATAATGTAGGGAAAAAGAACACTGTCAGTAGTGACTTAACCCATCGATATTTAATTACACCATGTTAAAATTCAATTAAATACTCTTATTGCTAGGGAATAAGAAAAACAAAAATGTATGACAATAGATTTAAGTGCGAATCTATGAAAACGGACATAGTGCTAATATTAAGACATAGTTTTAAGGGAAAATTGTACAGTAATTTAAGAACGAGATATTACCATAGAAAATAGAATAAAAACCATGAAATATTGATAATTAATGGCTTAATGGACACTAAATATAAATGCTAAGTGCTAAGTCAGCTAACCCTAATCAGAAATATATGATGAGGGGGTTCAAATTAATCGTCTTTAAAAATCATGAAATATGAGGGTAATCACAATATCATCAGTATAATTATAAGGAAGATATTGGACTTTTAAAAATAATTGTATTATGCTCAGCCCTTTCGCGTGGGTATGTGAACCATGATTTCTTAATCTTGTTCCCAAAGACTGACACTGATGAGAGCTTCTGTTTTGACGAAGTCTACCGTAAATAAACGAATTAAAATAAACTGACCAATCAGAGCTTATAAAAAATCCGAAATTCATCATTCCGACAGAGGAACCAGGGACAGTCTTTCAACAACAACAAAGCGAGCTGCATGCTCGTCGACGCTCCAGAAAAACGTGCTTTTGACAGCAACCAGGCGTAAATTTGAACCCCCTCATCATATATTTCTGATTAGGGTTAGCTGACTTAGCACTTAGCATTTATATTTAGTGTCCATTAAGCCATTAATTATCAATATTTCATGGTTTTTATTCTATTTTCTATGGTAATATCTCGTTCTTAAATTACTGTACAATTTTCCCTTAAACCTATGTCTTAATATTAGCACTATGTCCGTTTTCATAGATTCGCACTTAAACCTATTGTCATACATTTTTGTTTTTCTTATTCCCTAGCAATAAGAGTATTTAATTGAATTTTAACATGGTGTAATTAAATATCGATGGGTTAAGTCACTACTGACAGTGTTCTTTTTCCCTACATTATTGGTTTAGTGCCTTAATTATCACTTATTAATTAGGCTTGTCATGCCTATATGGAGTTACCTGGTTGTATGCTTGGTATCCTACACATTTTATTTGCATTATTTTCTAATTGATAATTGAAATAGTCACAATGACCTTATCGTTATTGTGATGCAGTTCACTCTGCATTTGATTCTGTTATTATCTAGGTTTGGTGGCTGTAAATTTTACTTGCAGCTAACTGTCACAATGGTTTAGTTGTAATTACATTTATATAGACTATTTAGATGGTTATTTTGGTTGCATTTGCTCATATGAACAGTATTCTGTCTGACATCAGGTCATTAGTTGAGTTACTATCTTCGTATAATGTGTTTATAACATGATTTTGGTTGCATAATGTCTCTTTGCCATTACAAGCATTTTGTCATATTTGTATTACATAAATATAGCTTTTATATTCTGTTATACTATTAGCTATCGTGTACAAAACGTTCCTTATGTGCTCTATTTACTTCCTAGCTCATTACATTTTGGTTTAACATTATTTTGATTTAGTTTTCATCAAGTTTTACTGGAAACTGGATGCCCAGATTAGGTTATGTTATAGGTTCAGTGAGCAGTAATGTGTTGTTGATGGCTGTGTATTTCTATATTAGTCTATTCGACTGGTTTACATTCCATGTTTGTACATTGGTTATTGGTTATCAATAGTTCACATTTAGTTTACTCCTGTATTATCTTATTTGTTGTTAATTAGTGGGTTTGTATGAACATCATTCCCACTGTACAATTGGTCATTCACTATTTTGGGACTTATTCCTCTGTTTATTCTATAACTACACATCATTTAGCTATCATAAACTCATCTTGTCCTCATTCAGTTTGCTTGTGAGTCTTTATTTACAATATTTAGTCCTTATTTTTAATAATGTGTTTCACATAGACAATGAATGTATTCATTAAATGAGTTGTGGTCAGTGTTGACTTTACCATACAGCTTAGGGATTTATATCATGTAATTAATTAACATTTCTTCCTTCTTCTTAATACAATTATTCTTTCAAAGGTTTACGTTGGTTTGTTATACTTCAATTTCCTTCCCTTGTTTTTGTGTTTGGTCTGGTTATCTTCCTTCTTCTTTCTTCACTGATCTCCTTCTCACTGTTGTTCATTTTTATACATGATGTGGTTTTCACTTGTCTTCTTCACATTGTTTCTTCCTTCTTCTTTCTTGAAGTTGTCCTTGTTGTATGCTTCTCCCTGATTCTTCTTTCTTCTTTTGTTTTCTTGTGTCCTTCTCACTGATTTCTTCTTTCTTCTTTTGTTGTCTTGTGTCCTTCTCACTGATTTCTTCTTTCTTCTTTTGTTGTCTTGTGTCCTTCTCACTGATCTATTGGGTATAGTATGTCAGTCGTCTCGTCTTTATTCTTCTTTCTTCTTTATTGGTGCATTTACTAGTGAATTCCTTTCAATGACGCTTCACTTATTTCAACTTATGGTACTTTCTTCTTCAGTATACTTGGTGGTATTCTAGACCTTTTAATGTATTTTTACTAGTGGTGGCCTTTAACTTAATTTTCAGTACTTAGGTGGATGTGGTGTCATATGTACTGTTACATATTGCCTCCTTATTAGAATTGATCATTTCTGATATCTTCGTTTTATGATTGAAGAAATTATCAATTTTTATTTCACTCTTAAGTCACATATAATGTTTTCATATCTTGTATTTACTCTTACACTTGGCTTCAGTTCACTATATTTTCTACATCTCCTTCTTCTTCATACTCTTGGAATCTTGTTTAATTATATTCTTGGCTGTCGTGTTTTTTCCCTTACATATTTAAATTCCCTAACATTTTTTCCCTAACTTAGTAGCTGGAATCGATTCGGGTGGGCTCTATGGCTTACCTAACTCCGTCGTCCATAACTATACTCTTTCTGAGATCAGGGGTACCTCATCCCTGCCCAGTTAAATGATTGCTGGAACTTTTCTACAGTCAATTCATCAAATAATAATACTCATAAGTAGTCTCTTTCCACTAATAATAATAAACACTCTTGGGGTTATTCACTTTCTTGCCCTTTATATTTTATTATACATTATCTTCTGGATTCCTTCTTCACTTCTGCAGATCTTCATTAGTTAATGTTGTTGATAAATAGCATGTGTAAATATTCTTCATTTTTTCTTCTCTCCTTATCGTGGCAAAATAGTTCTTCGCATTGATTGGTTTTTTCTTCTTTTTCTTGGTCAATTCTCCTTCTCACTATCTTCTCTACATAATATTCTCATTAATGGTCTTCTTTTCTCCTCTAGCAAATGTCATATTTTTTAACATTTTATTTTGGATAGTACACAATTTTTCTCAAAGTGATAGTAAACATTGTTTAAAATATCTTAAGTGCGTTCACTAGTTGCTTGTTTTGGTTATGGTTTAGTCATCAGATACTAGTCTTTTTTTTCTCGTGTTACATACAATATTCATTTGATAAACATTTTTCGTTCAATATTTAATATAATATTTGATTAATAAAATTTCTTCTTTTATATACAATATTCACTTAATAAACATTTTTCTCTTTCTTCTTTCCATAAGAATATCCTCCTCTCTTGTTGTTGGTTTATTGGGTATACAATATTTGATAATCACAATACAATGTGATAATATAATAATGATACATTGATAGTTAATATCTGATTTTATAGACATTCTTGGGGTTACATGGTTCATTTAATAAACATTTTTCTCTCTCTCTTCTTTCCATAATAATATCCTTCCTTCATGTTACTCTCTTTGGTTTTCTTCTTCTCTACTCCTTCAAGTGATGGTGGTTTTCACTTATTCTGGACGATTTTAATTCTCATTTATGGAGTATACAATATTTTATAATTACAATACAAGGTGATAATATAATAACAACATATTAATATGTGATTTTATAGACATTCTTGGGGTTACATGGTTCATTTAAGAAATATTTTTTCTCTCTGTCTTCTTTCCATAATAATATCCTTCTTTCATGTTACTCTCTTTGGTCTTCTGCCTCTCTACTCCTTCAAAGGTTAGTTGGGTGAACCTTTATTCTGGATGATTTTAATTCTCATTTATGGAGTATACAATATTTGATAATTACAATACAATGTGATAATATAATAACAACATATTAATATCTGATTTTATAGACATTCTTGGGGTTACATGGTTCATTTAAGAAACATTTTTCTCTCTCCCTTCTTTCCATAATAATATCCTTCTTTCATGTTACTCTCCTTGGTCTTCTGCCTCTCTACTCCTTCAAGTGATGGTGGTTTTCACTTATTCTGGATGATTTTAATTCTCATTTATGGAGTATACAATATTTGATAATTACAATACAATGTGATAATATAATAATGATACATTGATAGTTAATATCTGATTTTATAGATATTCTTGGGGTTACATGGTTCATTTAAGAAACATTTTTCTCTCTCTCTTCTTTCCATAATAATATCCTTCCTTCATGTTACTCTCTTTGGTCTTCTGCCTCTCTACTCCTTCAAAGGTTAGTTGGGTGAACCTTTATTCTGGATGATTTTGATTCTCATTTATGGAGTATACATAAATATTGTTCTTTGGTATTTGTCGTTTACCCAATAGTCGTTGGTCTCATTTTCATTTATTTATTATTGTGGTACACTCATATTGTATTTGGTAAAAAATTTTGGTTTGTTTATTTTGGATTAGGCGTTCCATCGGTCGGCCGTTTCCTCTTCTTCATCTATTTCGTCTCCCCCTCTCTGGGGTGCGTTGGATTGGAATCCCGTGTCTCTTAAGGGAAGCCAGCGTTCTGGTGGGTTCTGTTGATTGTAAGCCATCCGGACCCTCGTAGATGGATCGTCCAGTCCTTGGTTTCCGCGTCCGGATCTAACTCCTTCAATATGATGAATCCGCCGTACATTTCCGGCATCCTCCCTTCCTTCGGGTCTAGTCGGATTGTTGTACTGACGTCCGCTATTATTATTTCTGTTTGTCTCCTCGCTACTGCGGCTTCTTCGTGTGTCGTACCCGGATTCGCTACTCCTTACGTCCTGGCTATACGGGTTGTTATCTTCATTGAAGCTTCGATGTCCCTGATAGAAGCGTCTCCCTCCGTTTCTGTCGTCAGCACGAACGTAATTAGCTCTCCTGAAATTGCTTGGGTTGTGGTTATTCCCGTTGTTCGGTCGGTACTGGCGATTGTTGTTATTTGGACGGTAGGGGTGGTTACCATTATTTGGCCGATGTTGATTTCCACTGTTATAATTAGGACGGTGGTTGTTATTAGGAGGATTCTGATTATAATTATTATTATAATTTGGCCTATAATTCGTGTTATTCCTATCTGGCGGATGATTATTCCCGTTACTATTTGGCCTCGGATTCTGGTCAGCATTATCCCGGTTTGAGTTATTATAATTACCTCGATAATTATTTCGGTATCCGGCCTGACCGTTTCTATCAAAGTATGGGTCTGGTCCCTGCCGACTCCTCCGATAATACTTCTCCTGCTCATAGTTTTCTAATAGCGCGGACATAGTTTGGATTGTTCTTATTTGTCCGTTCAGTCTCGCTCTGGCCACGCCCTCTTCGAAATGATACGCCAATTTAGTGACGAGGCATTCTTCAGGTATCTTCGGCTCAAGATTTCTGGCCATACACACTTTGCCCAAGAAGTATGCGGTGAGTGATGCCCCTTTACTGCGGTCATACTTCCCGTTGCAGATGTCGTCCCGCACTATGTTCTGTGTCGATTCGGACCAGTATTTCGTTTTAAACAGCGCTTTGAACTCCGCATAATTCTGTATATCATGTCGGGTAGCCGTCCACCAGTTATCGCGCACGTCCTTAAAGTATTCGTCTAACATGTTCCTGATAGTAGACCATCTAGTTTCGCGTGTACGGGCGATATTTTCTTCCACTCTTTCGATGAACTCCGTGGGATTCCTTTTATAATGTTGGAAATTTATCAGTTCACGATTCTCTACGTTCGTTATTCCAGTCACTTGGATGGGTTGACTTCGGAATGAATTAATTTCTTCCCTAAAATTATTGAATTCCCGTCGTTGAAGTTCAGCCATCTTCTCTTTGTCAGTGTGTACTTGCTCCCGAACATCATTCACGGTGGCGGTGATTTCCTCACATCTCGTTCCCAAGTCTTCTTGTTTCTTTGTCATGACTTCAAATTTATTTAAATGCGATTCTTCGATGTTATTTAATCGGGTCTGAAGTGTCTCTTTCGTTCTCTGTATTTCTTGCTGGTTCTCTTCACACCTCTCGCCGATTTCAGAAATTTCCCGTCTGACTTCAGTTATTTCCTCTCCTATTTTCGCATTCAATTTTTCGTGACTGTCTTCGAGTCTCTGGCTGAAATTTCGATCTTCTTGTTACTATCTTCTATGCTGTCATCAATCTTCTTGCTCAACTCTTGGGTGTCTTCCTTCAATGAAGCTATGATTTTATTTGTCTCCTCCGTCTTCTTGTTTAACTCCCCCTTGAAATCCTCCTTCAACGATTCGATATTTTTTGTTAATAATTCATTATTTTTCTGATTATCATCCATCTTCTTATTCATCGATGCCAAAGACTCGTTATTCTTATTTAATTTCTCGTTAAAATCTTCTTTTAATAATGCAATATTCTTCTGGCCGTCTTTCTTCAATTCTTCTTTTAATAATTCAATATTTTTTGTTAACGACTCGTTATTCTTCTGGCTGTCTTCCATTTTTTTATTTATCGCCCTCAGTATTTCCAAGAAGTTGGCTTCTCCCGTTTGCATGGGTTTCTCAATTTGTTCTTCTTGTTGTACAGGTCGACTGGGTTCTACAGGAGGTAATATTTCTTATAGATCTTCAACCGGCGTCGCCTCCTTATCGTCCATGTCTATTTCTTTATCTGCTTCCGCCGCACGTCTCTTAGAGGTTGCTCTCCGTTGCATTTTTGGTCCTGTGTATTGCAGCTGCCTCGAAAATTAGGTTGATGATTATTTTATAAATTAGGTTGAATACTTCTTCCGCCTAATTTCGCTCGAACGTTGTGCGCCAATTTGTAATTTAGACGACGACGATTACTATTATTATTATTTATTTTTATTATTAAGTCGTAGTCTCAGGGTTATTTTTACTTAAAATGGGTCTTGTACTCGGCTAATTGTTATTATTCAATATCGGATTTTATTATTATTTAACTGTTTAGTGACTTATTCCCCTCAATTCAACCTATTGTTGAATCCAGGATCGAATAAGCCGGTTACTTACTCTCTTTTCGTCGTATTAGCTGTCTGTTTAAATGGTTTAATTTTATGTATTATATTCACTGTTAGGATTATTCCACTTGAAGTTCCGTCGACTCTTTGTTGATCAGCGGTTGTGAGGAGATCAGTAGTTTTCTTCCTATATACTAACATACACATACATGGACATGACATTCATAGTAACTCATGTATAATATTTCTTTATAATATTATAAATATATAGGTCTGTGCGGTTGTAAATTAAACATGGAATCACTCAATTTGAATGATTCGCATTCTAAGCATGGTACCAACCGCCTCGTTCTCCTCCTCTAAGCTGTATTTACTGATACAATAAAGGTCAACTCCTTCACTGGTAAAAATGATAATGGTTATTTATTCAATGCGAATACAGTGAAATTCAATACAATAATACGTTTTGCTCTTCTTACTGGTTAACAATTAATATTTTAAAAGTGAACATGGACTCTAAAACAAATGATAAGCTCAAGTTGGCATGACTGCCTCTGGTTAGTTATAAAATGTGTGTTGACAAACATATAGGTTATGTCGTATTATTCGACTTGAAATGTTATTAATAATCATAATAATAAAAGTAGTAGGTTCTTTTAGACTGCAAAATACACTTATTTGAAATAATTGCTACGGCTAGAACAAACATATAAGATAAGAATTCATTGATTATTAATTAAAAAAGATAAAATATGAACTACTGTTCATGGTTAGGCATATGCTTTAAATATCGTTTAGTGCAACCTCGTTTGGTTAAAAGTGGTTAAATATTTATTATTAATTAATAGTAATTGTGAAAATCCAGTGTCAGGTACTAAGATCATCTGTAAAATTGGATATTCCTATTTCAGGTAAAGGTAACTCATTTATTGTAGCTCTCATTTATTTGGTCACTCTCTGGCGAAACTCTTAATTGAATTTAGTAACAAAATATTTCATACTCCTATCTGCTAATAGCATAAGAGCACATACACTCTTCATTGATATTACAATGTCTTTACTTATTCTAGATATTTATAGTATACAAATAGTTGAAATTGTCGTTACTCAAATCGTTCAACTTCGACATTGTTCATTTGTATTCATCAAGTCCCTTCTGTTAAGAATAGGGAATTTAATTGTTTCTATAGGTTAATTTGAATCGCTTTTAGCGTTCAGTTATTTTTCTTATCATCTAATCATAACATTATATTTGTGGGTATGAATACTTGCGTCTCTTGTCGTTCGAGGGTTACACCTTTTTTTATTATTAACACTTTTTAATTAATTAAAATTTATTAATTATTTATTTAAGTTTTATCACTACACTGCACCCACTCCTATGCGCATTAACTCCGAATAAAGTACACTTGTAAATATACTGCACCGATTCTTCAATGTATGTAACCTATATCTCAGTTTTGAGGTTAATTTGTTCGTCTTTAAAAATCATGAACAATGAGAGTAATCACAATATCACCAGTACAATTATAAGGAAGATATTGGACTTTTAAAAATAATTGTATTATGCTCAGCCCTTTCGCGTGGGTATGTGAACCATGATTTCTTAAGCTTGTTCCCAAAGACTGACGCTGATGAGAGCGTCTGTTTTGACGAAGTCTACCGTAAATAAACGAATTAAAATAAACTGACCAATCAGAGCTTATAAAAAATCCGAAATTCATCATTCCGACAGAGGAACCAGGGACAGTCTTTCAACAACAACAAAGCGAGCTGCATGCTCGTCGACGCTCCAGAAAAACGTGCTTTTGACAGCAACCAGGCGTAAACAAATTAACCTCAAAACTGAGATATAGGTTACATACATTGAAGAATCAGTGCAGTATATTTACAAGTGTACTTTATTCGGAGTTAATGCGCATAGGAGTGGGTGCAGTGTAGTGATAAAACTTAAATAATTAATTAATAAATTTTAATTAATTAAAAAGTGTTAATAATAAAAAAAGGTGTAACCCTTCGAACGACAAGAGACGCAAGTATTCATACCCACAAATATAATGTTATGATTAGATGATAAGAAAAATAACTGAACGCTAAAAGCGATTCAAATTAACCTATAGAAACAATTAAATTCCCTATTCTTAACAGAAGGGACTTGATGAATACAAATGAACAATGTCGAAGTTGAACGATTTGAGTAACGACAATTTCAACTATTTGTATACTATAAATATCTAGAATAAGTAAAGACATTGTAATATCAATGAAGAGTGTATGTGCTCTTATGCTATTAGCAGATAGGAGTATGAAATATTTTGTTACTAAATTCAATTAAGAGTTTCGCCAGAGAGTGACCAAATAAATGAGAGCTACAATAAATGAGTTACCTTTACCTGAAATAGGAATATCCAATTTTACAGATGATCTTAGTACCTGACACTGGATTTTCACAATTACTATTAATTAATAATAAATATTTAACCACTTTTAACCAAACAAGGTTGCACTAAACGATATTTAAAGCATATGCCTAACCATGAACAGTAGTTCATATTTTATCTTTTTTAATTAATAATCAATGAATTCTTATCTTATATGTTTGTTCTAGCCGTAGCAATTATTTCAAATAAGTGTATTTTGCAGTCTAAAAGAACCTACTACTTTTATTATTATGATTATTAATAACATTTCAAGTCGAATAATACGACATAACCTATATGTTTGTCAACACACATTTTATAACTAACCAGAGGCAGTCATGCCAACTTGAGCTTATCATTTGTTTTAGAGTCCATGTTCACTTTTAAAATATTAATTGTTAACCAGTAAGAAGAGCAAAACGTATTATTGTATTGAATTTCACTGTATTCGCATTGAATAAATAACCATTATCATTTTTACCAGTGAAGGAGTTGACCTTTATTGTATCAGTAAATACAGCTTAGAGGAGGAGAACGAGGCGGTTGGTACCATGCTTAGAATGCGAATCATTCAAATTGAGTGATTCCATGTTTAATTTACAACCGCACAGACCTATATATTTATAATATTATAAAGAAATATTATACATGAGTTACTATGAATGTCATGTCCATGTATGTGTATGTTAGTATATAGGAAGAAAACTACTGATCTCCTCACAACCGCTGATCAACAAAGAGTCGACGGAACTTCAAGTGGAATAATCCTAACAGTGAATATAATACATAAAATTAAACCATTTAAACAGACAGCTAATACGACGAAAAGAGAGTAAGTAACCGGCTTATTCAATCCTGGATTCAACAATAGGTTGAATTGAGGGGAATAAGTCACTAAACAGTTAAATAATAATAAAATCCGATATTGAATAATAACAATTAGCCGAGTACAAGACCCATTTTAAGTAAAAATAACCCTGAGACTACGACTTAATAATAAAAATAAATAATAATAATAGTAATCGTCGTCTAAATTACAATATATATATATATAGGTGTGTATCTAACATTGTTCACAAATACACATAACTGATAACAAAATATACAGTTTTTTGTGACATGGTTCACAAACGTTTTGACAGCGATCAATAACGAGTGTTGAGACATACTAATTCTGTCAAATTACTAGGCCTACACATAAAATATACAGAGACTACAGATATAGATTTTGTATTTTCACTAAAATTCTTCATAACTTTACCCCAGATTAAACTTTTACAATTTTATTAAAATTTTAAATTCTATTTTCGGCTTGGTACTTCCAAAATTAGCTTTTTGTGTTGATGTACCCTTCACACGCTGATGTTGTTCCTCCGCACACAACTAGAACGTAATATACTCATTTGAACTTTTCACCCTGTACTAATATCCTTCGTGAAAAAGTAGAGACTTTACTTTCTTGGAAGTAATGACTCCATTTACATCAAACTGGCACTCTAACACTCTCCCCATCTCTATTTACACTGTCCTACTCACATACATTAGAGAATTATTTACCAGATAACAGTGTAGACTGTTATCTGGTAGACTGTTATAGAGTTGGAACAAACTGTTTCAACTCCTTCACATATACAATGATACACACATACGCGCGCGCGCGCACACACTCACATACACAAACACGTTCAATAAAATAATTGATCTGTTGTGTTTGATATTTCTTTTGTATTCATACACAGGTCCTGATGATGACAATAAATATTGTATAGTATAATTTAATATTAATGTTACTTTAATTATTATTATATAATTTGTATTATTACATGGGTCATCAGTCGTTTAACACGAACATCAATGTCAAGTTTAATAATGACTATGACTCAAGAAGCGATTAAAGGTTTTGTCAGGTTCGTTTATTTACCAGACATTTGAGTTGACGTTTAGACAAAATTTACTGTCACCACGAGTAGGCTTACTTAAATACGCTCAATATAAAAGGGATTAATTGCCCTACACCTGAATGCTGTATTTTGTGAATGTGTGCGTATTTGCTACATAATAAAGGTTAATATAATTACTCATACGTAATGGGTTACTCATACCATTGTTATTATGCGTATCCATATTGTACAATTATAACATCCGACACATGTTAATGGTCATTATAGGCTACATATTAATTAATTTTGTATTGCCCGTATACGCGACCCCGCACATGGTGGTGATGGTGATGATGATGACGTGATAATGATGGTAGTAAATGTTCCCAAAACGTTGAGACTGTTTTAAAACTGTTTATTCGGTCCCGTGGCCAGAGCGCCCATGCTATGAAAGCTGTAAATGGACTACTACTTCAGCTTACTAATCCAGCATTAATTGATCCCCTTTGTGTTTTTAATTGACATAGACAATACAAATTGTAGCCGAAAATCACATACAACATCGTAAGCTGTCTGTTTACATTAATGAGACAAGTCTTTTTAAAAAGAGTGTGATGTAGAAATGCACCAAGATTATTTGAAGGTAATTAAACATATATTACTAAGTACCTACATATTTTTGCGTTACACACAGGTTGGTCTACGGATTCTTAAAAATACGTGTTTAAGGGCACATATTGTGTATTTACATAACCGTAAATAACATTACATGAATTTGTGTAAATTTAAACTAATGGTTTATAATCTATTCGAGTCAGTAGTGTTATAGGCCTAGTTATTCGGTCACTGATCTCTACCACACTACCTGATTGGAATCGTAGAGTGTTGAAGAGTATTGACTAACCGCTTTCTTTATTGTTATTCGCACTCTTTCAATAGTTGTAAGTTGACATTTGGTTGTACGCACAGTACTGTTACTTGTGGTCATTTTTGAAGTTTTTTATCTAAATGGAGGTTATTACATCAACTAAAGGGAAAGCTCTGATTCATCGTGAGGGCTATTAATACAGAGCTAAGTTCAAACAAGCATATTGCATTCTAGTTGTGTACGAAATAAAAAACATCAGGTTAACGAGGGCTCATCAGAACAAGGAACGGAATCATCGTAGCTTCACAGGAGCAGTCGTTGTGCACCAAATTTAACAGAACCAGAAGTAGCAAATACATTTAAAAAAAACAGCGCAAGAAGATGTTCATCAGGTTCCGGCAGAATTTCCAATCAGTTTCTAATGAGGATCTCGATATGGTAAAAAAAGTACCGAAACACAATACCGCAAAGTGGATCGTTGTAAAAAATTGAGAAAAGCTCTAGGAACTATGCAGAATCAGGCTAACAGTCAAGAATTCTTCCTCAACGACTCTTACGAAACCTCTTACGGAACACAATTTTGATCACCAATTTTGAAAGTAACAATAAGTTTGGAAAGGATCAGAACATTTTTTTTTGAAGATTTAAACTTTTCATTACCTTGCCGGAACTTATAAAATTTATTGAAACTGAACACCCAATGTATAAAGGATACTAGAGTTAAGCCACTGAAACGACTATTTATCTCACAGTGCGTTAGCTTACAAAATAAAAAATACGAAACTTACCTTCAAAAATTTACTGTTCTGAAGGAACTGGTATAATGTCAACTATAACGCATGTTTCTGCAGCAGAATTCAAAATGTACGCTTCGTCGGTAATTATAAAGAAAGTGAAGAAATACTTTCGACATACAGGATGGTTGCAGCCATAGCTGTCAAGTCTGTTTAGATATTTCAGTACTGCTGTTTGTGATTGTGAAAATGTGTCCGAATTACATATGTTGGTTTTGGCCTATGTCGTATCGTAAGTGGTTGAACAATCAAGATGTATTGCTTTATTTATAGAATGTTTTTAGAGAAAGATAGAAAGTGTTCTACGTCCTAGTAAGAAGACATTTCTACGCCCTCTAATACCTATATATATTTATTAGAGGAAAACTTAAAACTTCTAAAAACTGAAGCAGAGAATTACAGCTCAAATTGCGACTTTTGAGGTAGGTCTTGCGGACAGAAAAGAACTTAACTAACTGAAATTCTCTTTACCAAATCAGAAAAGAATTAGAAAGAAAGAAAAGACGACGTTACAACTAGCTGCCTAAAATTTAAAATTAATAATAAATAATTTAAAAAACTAAAAACTGAAAGCAATATTTAAAAACTTATTTGAATATTTAATTTTACAATTAAAAAAATATTTTAAACACACCTGCGCTTAAGAACTTGTTTATCTTGAGCGAGATGTTCTATACAATGATCTTTGTAACAAGACGCTCAAACCTATCCAGCACCGGTACAGAATATTAGAGCAATGTTTAGATTTGCGTGAACTACAGAATAGACAGAAACTTATAAATTCCCTTTCAACGTCCATTTCTATTCCTAGAAGTAAGTCGAGTAACCATGCCTTAATTTGTACGTAATTGGACGAGAGAAGCAGGTCCTCAGCTTAAAGTCGACCGTTTGGCGTTTGTCTGCCTGCAGAAATGTGAGTCCTCCCGAATTTAGCCCGAATGGAATGTGAACCATAATTCTAATGCAACCTTTACTACGACAGTTTTCTTGATTTGGAGCACCAAGAGCCAAAAATTGAACTCAAAATTTTAATAAAATTTTAAAAGTTTATAAGCCAATCAACTGAGAAATTTTATTCAGAATACAAAATGCGATCTGTAATAGATCTCTTTGACAGAATTAATATCTCTCAACACTCCTTACAAATTTTGGATCGCTTTCAAATGTTTGTAAGCTGTTTAAAAAAAAATTATATATTGCTATCAGTTACGTATATCTGCGAAAAGTAAATTTGCGGGAGCCTACTAGTGCTGTGATGTCTTTAGCAATGATTTGTAGAAATTTTCATAGGACCGGTAGTGTTGGTTACGGAGTTGGCGAACAGCGAATAGACAGATATATAGCCAGGTGTTATCGCGTCTAATGTTGCATAGATAAGCTCGGCGCTCAGAACACGGGCGCTCTGACCACGCTACGATCCTTTCACCAGATTGTGAGCTACTTCCTCAGTGACGTCATTAACTTACTTAATCTTAGCTGTTCATGAAATTCCCGGTATTCTTTTACCAGATTGTGACCTACTTCCTCGTTGATATCATTAACTTACTTAATCTTATAATGTTCATGAAGTTCCAGTATCCTTTCACCAGCTTGTGACCTACTTCCTCGGTGACGTCATTAACTTACTTAATCTTATAATGTTCCTGAAATTCCCGGTATTCTTTTACCAGATGGTGACCTACTTCCTCGTTGATGTCATTAACTTACTTAATCTTATAACGTTTTTGAAATTCCCGGTATTCTTTTACCAGATTGTGACCTACTTTCTCGTTGATGTCATTAACTTACTTATCCTTTTATTTTTTATAAAATTCACGGTATTCTTTTACCAGATTGTGACCTGCTTCCTCGTTGATGTCATTAACTTACTAATCTTATGCTGTTCATAAAACTCCCGGTATTCTGTTACCTGCTTGTGACCTACTTCCTCGTTGATGTCATTAACTTACTTAATCTTATGATGTTCATGAAATTCCCGGTATCCTTCCACCAGCCTATGACTTATTTCCTCACTGACGTCATTATTGTCATTCTACTTACTGCTTAGATAATTTACAGACATTAGGCACTTCAATGATGCCATTTCCTGCTCCTACATTTTGTCGATTCTGTCTACTAACATCATTACGGTCTCAAGGAACCAATCACTCACACAACGTATCAAGTATTAAGCAGCCTTCAAAAAACGAGGAATCTGTAAAAATTAGGGTTAAACTTAACAGTTTTATCTGTTAAAATCCGTTGTAACTACGTAAATCTTGTCAAATCCTGCAGGTAAGATTGTATTTTTGAATTTATTATGTTCACCATCGTGCGTAGGCCTACTGTATTTCGTCAAATAGCGGTAGACGTGGAAAATCAGAGGGAGAAAGAAATTAATGATGCGCAGAGCACAGGTGATGCCGACGCCGAGTATTGTAGTGTTGCAACGCGCCGACATTGACAGCTGTCACAAAGCTAAAGGATGCAAATATTCACCACCCAGCGACTCCCGACGTATTAGTCAAAGTTGTTCGCCCACCTCTATACTTCATTAAACTTTATAATTTTAATTTACTTTTTTATTTTGTTAATACATTTTATACAATTAAAATTATGTTTAAATATGTTGCTATTTCTCAGTAAAATTAAACAAAATATACATCAAATACGAGGGCTATACGAAAATTAACCTCTGATTGGAAGGTAAAGAACATCTAAACTATGGAAAAATATTTTGTAACAAGGTCACGCGCTGCGGCCGTAATTTACAGTGTTTGCAATTTATATTATCCCTGTATTATTTATCCACTCGCTGTCTGTGTACCAGTCTGGATTTAAGAAACGTAGTGTACAAAATAGTAACAGTGCTGAGAAATATTTGTGAAATACAAATGGTATCACGAGTGTATTACACGAAATAAACGTTATGACCAAAAGACTATTGTTGATAATTAACTAATTTAGCAAACTATCTATACAGACTTAAACTATTACGGCAACTGTCTTAAAAGGCATAACAGGTTTACAAATTATTAAGCACTAGAAAAATTTATAACATTTTATTTGCACCTCTATGGATTAATATTTACTTCTAGTGGTAAAACATCATAATGTTGAATTACACAATTTAAATAATACAAATATACTGTTACGTAATGCGGAGAAATTGTTACCATTACAAAACATTGTACGTGTTTCTCGGGTGTTCCAGTGGAATCCGGCTGTAATGTGTGTGTGCGTACGTATTGCTGCTACTGAGATGAAAGACAATTACGTGACACTTGTCACGCGTCCGAGACTGATCCAGATTTCACCAGTCCGCGCGCGCCGTGTGCAAGGCCGCAATCAATTACGTTCTGGTGTTTTCTAGTACCGTTCTTGAAGCGTAGTATGGAATATTCTGGTATCTCAGCGGGGTATAAATACAAGACTTCAGCGACGCTTAGTTCAGTTATTGTCGGCGATTTACACAGTGCGGTTCGAAGTATTGTGGCGAAGTGTTATGTGTTTTATAATTGTGTGGGACAATTGTAATACAATTGTGTTTTATATCAGTTGACATTTTTATTGCGTGTGAGCAAT
The DNA here is from genome assembly GCA_034769895.1 of Magicicada septendecula. Classification (NCBI taxonomy): domain Eukaryota; kingdom Metazoa; phylum Arthropoda; class Insecta; order Hemiptera; family Cicadidae; genus Magicicada; species Magicicada septendecula. Next base: position 152,204,365 of record CM068373.1, read on the forward strand.
TTATATTTGATTTGTTGTAAGAGACTATCTTGTTGATTACAAACTGTTTAATTGTGATAATTAAAGCTGGTGATTAGTGACTTAATTGGTGTCTTGTATTTTGTTTTCCATTGTACCATACGACCGTCGTAAAAATTACAATATCTTAATTATAAAAATTCCTTACTCCTCGATAGTGAGCTGCGTTCGGTTTGGCAAAAGTTCGTTTCTATTGAAGATGGCCTCCGGAAATGTGGCCGAAACGTTTAGAAATAACAAATCAACCAATTGACTACGGCCTAAAAGTCCGGTTTCTAATTTATTATTTTTATTTTTATAATGTTGGCTTCGGCCGTGATAGCCAAACATATACAATTTATAAATATCACTATAATATTGACGACTCGGAACACAAAGTTTTTTATAAGTAAAAACGTAAAGTTTTACCTTACAGCCTAAACCGGCTTTCACCTATAGAAGGCTTCATCAGAGGCTGTCGTTAGTAGCGCTGCTCGTCTTGTTGTTGGCGACGAGAAAGTGTTTCGAAAGATTGAAGCTGTGTGTGTGTGGTGAGATGTGTTCGAATAATGCGTGCGATTTGAATTGTGTCTGTTCGTTTAGGATGTCGTTTTTATTTGTTTTTGTGTGTTTGTATATTTCTAATTGTTCTAGAGTGTCTAGTTTTCGGCCTTTTGTGTGTACGTGTAGTATGTTCATGTTATTGTCGATGTTTTTATATGTGTGGTTTGCTTCAATGAGGTGGTTTGCGAAGGTAGATTCTGTAGTGGTGTGGAGTGCTTTTGTGTGTTCAATGTATCTCTGTTTGAAGCTACGTCCTGTCTGGCCTATGTAGAATTTACTGCAATTTGAACAATTTAGTTTATATACACCGGGTAGATCGAATTTGTTTTGTGCTTTGGGCATGCGTTTTGATAGTGTGTGTTCTGTTTTGTTAGTAGTTTTGTACTTACGTTTGTAAGTACGTGTGTACTTTACGTTTTTACTTATAAAAAACTTTGTGTTCCGAGTCGTCAATATTATAGTGATATTTAGTTAAGTAACGGACACGTCATGGACAACGAAATCCAAGAATATACAATTTATAATACACCACTATGAAAATAAGAGTCAGAGTTAAATTTTGAACTCCCTGATTACGCAATAGTGATGTATGAATGAGTAGCAGAGTTTTAACTGTGAAGTACAGAATGAGTGCGTAGGGCTGCTATAATGTAAAAATGAGTGTAGACATAGCGGACATGAAAAGTAGAATAGCTTGTCCGAAAAACTTGTCTTTTTACACTAAATCTACATATTTTGTTCACCTTTCATTAAACTGTGTATATTTTAATGAGTATACTCAATGTGGTCGACCAAACGTGAATAGGTGAATCCTACCTACTGACGCGTATACAGTGCAAAGGATTGTTAACCGACGACACTCTACGAGTGATATTTTATGATGTGAGGTTGAAGCATATGCTTTGAAACGCGTCACCTAATATTAAAAAGAAGTCACAAGGCGGATTGAAAAAGGTTACTTAGTATATCTGAGTATACTCGTTCATTATTTTCAAGCACGTTATCAGTTGCCACCTCCAATAAAAATCCCATGGTTTTTACTACTGTAGCTTTACACCTTTCTCCTCCTCTCTTCTCTCACACTCTCTGTCTCTGTCTGTCTGTCTCTGTCTGTCTGTCTGTCTGTCTCTCTCTCTCTCTCTCTCTCTCTCTCTCTCTCTCTCTCTCTCTCTCTCTCTCTCTCTCACTCCTCTCCCCAAAACCACCATCTCTTAACACTAATTACGGAAAGTTGAAATGTACTTTGTTGGAAAGTTTGAAGAAAGTCTACATACGAGGTGAACTCAGAATCCACAACGTTGTGAATGTAAAGATGCCGTAAGGCGAGACAAAAGGCATTTATGAAGCGAATGCCAGTGGGACGTATTAGTTAAGCGTCTCCGCGAAGCCTGGTTCGCCGAGAAACATGAAAAGACTCTTCGGGTAACCTTCCAAATACAAAAATCCAAATCGCCTTAGATCTAAATCTACTTAATACAGTACTCTTTATTGCTTTGTACATTTGGTAAGCGCTATAGAGCAAACTCTATTTTTTCCACATTCCATTTGTCTTGGTTTAGACCACAGCGGATCACTGACTAAATAAAGCAAAAGAAAGCAGATATCAAATTCCGGTCTTGAAAAATGTGAAGAATATTTTTTTTTGTACGACATACAATGGTGTGCTGTCGGAAGAAAAACTTGTCACTTCAGTTTTTGGTTAATTAAAAATAACGATTTATTAAGAATTTTTTGATAGACAAATCAATCGACTTGCATCGACTGAAAAAATTAATTGAACGCAAATTTTAGTTGACGGCTTCCTGAAAAAAAAAAGAAAGAAAAAGCGAACACAGCAGCTGAACTTCCGAGATTTTTTTTACAAACGCTCACGCAAAGTTGCTGAATTGAGAAACAATTAATGGCAATAGTTAATTAAAGTCGGACAAGGACTCGGTGTCATTCAGATTAATCAACAACTACGCACTACGCAGTGAGGTTTGCTAACTTATAGTAGTTAACGTACATACTCTGTACGCTATTGTTGATTTAAAAACTCAACAAAAGACACCGAATGCCATGCAAGTTTTGTATAGGTCAACGGTGTCAAGGCCAGTTAAAATATCGATTATTTTCTTCGAAACTCGATACAAGCTATAAATAAATAAGTAAAAATCGATGCCTACAATTCCAATAATACAATAAAGTAGTAGTAGTAGTAGTAGTAGTAGTGGTGGTAATAGTAGTAGTAGTAGTAGTGGTGGTGGTGGTGGTAGTAGTAGTAGTAGACTATAATGTGAGACGTATCAATATAAGCTTCGAGGCGACTGCGGTATTGCCATGTCGCTTCACTCCCCGATCTCCCCGCCATTGACTACGCATAACCAAGTGTAACGTGCGACAATGCTGGAGGGCGAGGGGCGGGGAAGAGCTGTTACTATTGCGTAACCTCGAAGCTAAGTCCCGTATTGTAGTAGTAGTAGTAGTAGTAGTGGTGGTGGTGGTGGTAGAAGTAGTAGTAGTAGTAGTAGTAGTAGTAGTAGTAGTGGTGGTAGTAGTAGTAGTAGTAGTAGTAGTAGTAGTAGTAGTAGTAGTAGTAGAATCTGCCCTCTGGATCGTAACTGCGGGTCCCCGGAAAAGGAAGGCGACCAGATGATAGTCATACCGATGACATGGCGGCATCTTACCACCTTTTATCTAACGGTGATTGACCGGGAGAGACCGTCTCAAGCCGGGCCGAATTGACAAAGTCCCGGACGATCCCATCTGTGCCGGCGGTTCACTCCTGTCTTTCCATAAACCAAGAGCCTCGCCGTCCGACTTCGCCTATCAGTTCGGGGTACAGTCCCGAAACTACCCAGCAGAACATGGGAAATTTCAACGAATACCGCCACGTACCTGACAACCGGCGGGAGAGTCAGTGACAGGCTCCACGTTCCGTCGGTTACTACTCAAACAGGAATAATCAAAATGGACTGCAAATATGCATGTAACAATGGAAAACTATACTGGTCGTTACTATGCCTAAGTCATGTTCCTAGGCAACTGCAGCCCTCGTATATTATATTGCTCTTAGACGCCCGGCTCGCGATCTTAACAACAGTGAAATTAACCATCGCTCACGCGAAAAGAGAAACTTCCATTTGCTTCCGGTGCACGTCACACTCGAACTGAGAAACTACGCCCGCAGCCAACACTCGAATTGAGAAACATGCGGCGGACTAGTTCTTTAATCTAATCGGAGATTCTATTCCTCCTAATTATCGTTTGCTTAGTCCAGAGGCGTATTGACGGGGGAAATGACTGCCCCCCCCCCCCAAGACGATCGAAAAAGTTGATGAATTTTAAGCTCATAATTTTTAGGATATTTTATTATTTTTCTCTGTGTTCGCTAGTTCAGTAGTAACTCTTTTTTCGAATATAGAATCAGATTTATTACACAGTATTGGCGTATACGTTTGAAATATGAAATACAGGAAAACCACGTTCATTCTGTAAGTATCTTCTACACAATATTTTTCAATAACGCATATTTTTATTGGGTTATTACCATTTACTTTAATTGAGTCTTTAGAAGAGCTCAGGAGGAGAAGAGCTTTCTACGAAATTTAAAAGGCAGAAGAGCTAAGTTTATAGGGCATACACTACGACACAATGGGTTGGTTAAGAGAATAATAGAAGGAACAATTGAAGGGAAGAATCACAGCTTATGGCTACACGAGCCCGTTTAGACTACATGAAACAGCTTATGGTGGTCGATATGAACTGCACATCATATTGTGAGTTAAAAAGAAAAGCAGAGAAGTGTGAAGAACGGCGAGCTGCTGCAAACCAGCGTATGGGCTGCCAACCTAGAAGAAGACTTAAATTTGAATTGATTTCAGAATGTTATCACACGTTTTCCAGCCACTTTAAATATAGTAATATTGATTCGTCTTAACTTGTTTTTTCTTTAGTATGAAGCCGACTCGATTGTACCCCCTCCCCTCAGACCAAATTCTAGATACGCCTCTGGCTTAGTCAGAGCTTCTAATCCTTCTAATCCCATGAACAAGAAAGGCCTGTTGGAAATTTTATCTGCCATGGAAAGTTAGTCGGGGTATTATAGAATAATAAAGGTCATTAATGAATAATTTACTTTAGAGAAATCAAACCACAGAAGGTTTACTAATTATAATATTTTGGTTACAAAACTAAATAAAATATAGGGTAACATATAATGATAAAATTTACCATAAATTGAACAAAATGTATATACTAACACATCACAAGATAGATAGAGAGAGAGAGAGAGAGAGAGAGAGAGACGTTCATGCCGACACATTTTACAAACAAACTTAACAGTATACGAGTTTTGTTTCCCGGCGTCGTGCAGGTAAGTTTTTCAATTCTAATGTGCGGACTAGTAACCTTTTAACAAACAACCTTTCTCGAAGTCATAAAATGTTTCTCAATTCGAGAAACATTATTACCAGAGAAATTATTGAATACCAGAGAAATTATTACTCAGAACTTAATAACAGTTTCAATAAGCAAAGACAGTTTTCTGAGTTTACAAATGGCCAATCCTCGTTACCCCAACAAATAATAAAAGTCATCACTTACACTTTATATTTTATACTAATCTCTGTTTCTCTCGCTCTCTCTCCCTCCCTCTCTGTTATCAGTCCCCGACTGTTTCCTTTTCCTTTGGTCTCCCAGCCCCTTCCATCCTGAGCCAGTTTTACCATCTCAGTACCACATACAGTTCTGATTTGGACGTCTAAGAACGCTGCGTTAGATATCATCTAGTTCGTCATTCTAATCTATTAAGGTTCCAGAGTCTACTATAACTGTACGGGATCTTTCACAATCGTTGAGTAAACTGCCTGGGTAAACTGTGACAGAGGCTGGAGGAACGGAGGGAATCCCAATACCCATCTCGGGAGCGACAAGAACGTAGGGGAACGGGAGACGGCATCGAGATCTTCAGTCAACGAAGCCGGATTCATCACACTTCGTCCTGTGTCTTCATCAGCATCAACACAGTGAAAAACTTTTTATCCATTATTATTTTGTAAAAGTACAATATAAAAAAAAAAACTTTAAACCATTTCACAAACTTTTCTTAAAACATTTTTCCTAATTACAAGTAGTCATATTCATGAACACTGTTGAAATACTCTGATTTATTAGAATATACTACATAAAACATTTTGTAAATATTTGTAAAAGAAAAGCTAATGTTTTTTCATATTCTTAAATGTTTTCAAAAATATTTTTATAAAGAAATTTACTTTATTTAATTACCTGCCAACTTAATTATACTAAAGAATACATGTAACATAAATAAATATTCATAATTATTCACAGCTATCCTTGTTTATTAATTAATATTAATAATAAATAATATTTTTCATTTAAAAATATATTTTTTATTTATCTATATTTTATATTAGTGTTTTGATAGTTTTTCTATATTGTCATCTTCAGATATCGTAAAACATATTGTAATATGAAATACTGTAATATAAAATACAAATAAATAAAAAATATAATCTTGTATAAAAATATGATTTATTGTTAATATTCATATATGCATGATAATATAGGCTACATGAATTTACATTTACATTTGGTAGGCCTATATACTGACCATCAATTACATAAACTGTTAGTTTATAAATAAAAATGTATAGTTGTCTTGATTGTTCATCATCTTTTTTCACAGCACTACACTTTATATAATAATGAAACTTTCACTTGTGAACTTACTTGTCTTTTCTCGTCGAACGCGTTTCGGCGTAGTGTTCGCCTTCGCAGCTTAGAGACAGACTGCCAGACTTTGTAACGGTTATTGCTTTGAAGGTACAGTGGGGGTGGTGTGTGGAGGAAGGGGATTGGCGCGGGGATCCAAATTATTGTTTGTTTTTTGTATAATTGTGTCAAAAAGTGTATATAATTAGTTTTAGTAGTAGTAGTAGTAGTAGTAGTAGTAGTAGTTATTCCTTAATTATCAATAAACTGAATGGACTGTTTTTATTTATTTCTATATAACCCATTTGTTGTGTATTTTCTTATTCGTTTGTTAACATCTGTTTATGGAGAAGACAAAGTGAATAAGCAGAAAGTAGACAGGTAGTTAAATTAGCTCGTAGCTACAGCTCGTATTCTGTCCTACAGACTAGGCTGGCAACAAAGCATTGCCCCCTCGCACCCACATAACGTACCTGCTACTGTGAATCCCACGCCAGCGCCAATATAATCACCCCCCCCCCGTTCGATAAACGACATCTTTAATTAGAAAATAATTGGCTGTAAATTATTTATCAGAGTTAATGAGTTTCGTCCGCAGTTTAATAAAGGCGCGACTCGGTTGTGTGCAGGGCATGTTGCATTAATTCACAAGGGCACTTGTGCGTAAGGGATGATAATGCAATAAATAATTGTCGACCCATACTATTAAATACTTTTTATCCAGCCTCCACTAAATTCAACAGTTCTTCTCCATAAACAGTATAATACATTACTCCGTTACCTGTGATAATTTTCTAACCGTTAGTCATTTCTGACCCGGCCTTTCGGTGTCCAAGACATTTCAAGTCCTGAACCTGAAATCAATTATTGTTTGGACAAGGCAATGGTGGAGACATCGAAAGGTTTGGTCCACTGCGAAATAACTAGCGATTCAGCAATGACAACTTTGAATTAAGTAAAAAAAAGAGGTTAGTTGAACTACATTTCTTCTTCTTCTTCTTCTTCTTCTTCTTCTTATTATTATTATTATTATCATCATCATCATCATCATCATCATCATCATCATCATCATCATCATCATCATCATTATCATTATTATTTTTTGTATTATTATTATTATTATTATTATTATTATTATTATTATTCGTCCAACGGGCAGTAGAAGATGAGTAACATCTAGAAGGAACCCGATAAGGGCGCAATAGACTCCATCCTGAAGTAATGCGCTAAGTGGTTCCAGGATGGATATGAATGCCTGAATTAGAGGTGGGTTTTTTAGTGGGTGAGAGTCCCACACACCAGAGGAAGCACAAGCCTCCTCGGACGGTGCATAAAGCATTTTCCCCCTCTAAAAAAAACTTATTCGTATAAGTTATTATTCGTACTGTGAATAGCATCTACTTGTCGGTCAGTGCCAGAGCCAGTAGTCTTGGTGGTAGCGGGAGTGAGTCCCATAGACCTTTTGGCTCAAGAACGAAAGCACTTCTTCGGAAGAAGAGTTGAAATTGAAAGAGATGCGGTAAAGAATGAAGTCAGGAAACTCACTCTCCAACACTGACAAAATCATTGGAATAGGGAGAACAGAGGAAGGTAGGATCATACCGAACTTGAGGGAATGGATTGACCGCCACCACGGTGAAGTTAACTACCATTTGGAGATCACGGCAATGTTAACACCTGCCTCCACAGAATAGGAAAGGTGCAAAACCCAGTACGGCGACTCTCCTCTTGAACACCTTTTACAAGTACAGCTGATTTACAAAAGAGAGCATTGCACAAGAGATGGAGCCGAAGAGTACAAGCCGAAGGTTGTAGTTCACATTATCCTTCCCAGCAAGGAGGAATGGGACCGCATTTCTACATTTATTCAGTCTGCTCTACAAGAAAAGAAAGGACAGGTCCAACTTGCAGTGGCACAAGAGGAGCAATTAGAAGGAGCCCGATAAGGGTGCAATAGGCTCCATTTTGTAGTAATACGCTAAGTGGTTCTAGGATGGATATCAATGCCTGAATATAAGTGGTTGTTTAACACTTAGTGGTTAGTGGAAGTCCCACACACCAGACGGTTTCCTCTGACGGTACATAAACCATTTTCCCCTCTAAAATAAATCGCACTAAGCCTGTGGCTTGTTGGTCTATTTATCAGCGCTGTGCTGTCTTTCCGTCTTAATTTTGAACATCCTACTCTCCTTTCTTCATTTGACTCCCAGTCAGTAATCATCTTGACTAATCAAGTGTCTTCCATACGATCGATATGTTTATTCCTGTAGATATTCTCGCTCATTACCCAGTTGTCTACAGGATCAGTTTCAAATTCATCCATGATTGTGGCACTTCATACTTTATCTATTACCGACTTGTGCGTTACCTTCCTCAGGATCCTAATTTCAGTTGACTCGTCGTTTGTCTAGTTTTTTATATTATCGACCTACATTCTCACGTTGGATAAACTAAATCTGAATGAAAATACACAATCCATTAATCACCAGTTCCTTAACCAATAACAATCACCAACAAACTAAGGTTACTAAATCCGTAATTTAATACAAGTAAGCAGTTAATATAACTTCGTACAAAAACACATTACGAAGCACAGAATTATCGGTATAACGCAATTCGTTAATCAACTAATCCTATGCTCTGTATACTTTCGCGTAGCCGCAGATTTTGTGACGTGTCATAAAATCTCAACGCCACTGTAATTGTTTGGCACGTGTACAAGCAGAGGTGTCTACAGGGGGGGATCGTGTCGCCATTTTTTGGAAAATTTTTGGGGGGATTTTTTTTTACTATTGCATGAAAAATCTTCCCCAATTTTAAAAACTGTAAAAAACTTATAACGGACACGTATCAGACTCACAATAAATCTACCCAGTTGACTTTTTCGAGCGGGCTGTAGGCGCGGCGTGCACGGGAAAAAGTATCTAGTCTTCTACTCGATGCTTCAAACAGGTCACATATCGAGTTCATGGTGTCACCGTGTGGTGACTTATGGCAAGCACTGAGGATGCCGTACGTCGATAAGGAAGCTGAGGAAAATATAAGAGAATTGTGCCGCCGAATCTAGTTAGGGATAACAGACGTACTTTGTAACAGTCAATGCCGTTCATCGACACAACCTAACACTAGTTCAATCCCATTTAGTACACTACGAAAAGGTCCAAAAACAAAGTGAAATTTTTATAGCATTTTATCGGTAAAAACAGATTTAAGTGAGACGCTTAAGTTGCAAAACTAAGTATCTTTTCAATAAAGTCATAGAGTACTGGTATTGTAAAACAAATCACGTTTTACTGAAAATATTAATTTGTGATTTATTATTAGAAATCCTTATTTTTGTAGTTTATAACTACCTACAATCAATATATCGTTTTGGTATAAGGTAATATTTTGTAATAGTTTTGAGCTAGAAAGCCCCGGCCTTTGCTCGATTAGGTAAGAAATTTTACTGTGAAAGAGAGAAAAGGTCTTGTCAGTAAAAAGGGGGGATTTTTTTATAAAATTGGGAGGGAAGCGTCATAGGGGTTGGGGAGGGATCGGCACCCCTGTGTACAAGGTTCGGAAACGTTCTTCAACGTGATGATTACAGGTTATTACGCGTCACATTATTTTGCCATGAGTCGTCACCACGGTATCACGATCATTGCTTAATCTCTCAGCGTTACTACGTTAGTAACGTATAATTGTTCCAGTTGTCCTTTAATACTCTCGGAACTCACTTTCTGGGTAACCCTTGTAGATAGTAAGCCGTAAGCACCAACTTGCCAAAAAAGAGGGATCCTCTTTTTTGCTTTTGTTCGCCTCTCAATCAATGCTTATTTCCTCTACAGTAAGGTGCATTCGGTTTACTATTATATGAACGCGAGTCTGCTGAAGATGGCCTCCGTATGTGTGGCCGAAACGTTTAGTAAAAATCAAAATTTAAGAAGACGACCACGGCCTAGCAGCCCGGTAATGATGTTGACTTCGGTCGTTGTAGCCTACTTTACATAGCCTAAGAGAATGAAACTAAGGAAAAGTATGGAAAATAATCTACGTAGCCTGTAAACAGGCTGACGCATCACCCAAAGGTCGATAGTTGCCGCTAAACTGTTGGCTGATAATGATTATTATCTCATAAAGTTGTTGTTTACAAAGAGATTATTGACGTAGCAGTGGGCTTTGTTGTCGTCGTGCCGGCTTTGCTTTATTGAACGCTGTATGTAAAGTTTATTAGTTACAAACCGGCAGTAGCGGTCAGTCGTGTGGCTTTGCTCATTAATGTTTCTGTGTTGCTGTTGTCTGTGCCCGATTGAGACCGGAAATGCACGAGAGACAAAATGCCTTGACCACGTAACCGAGTTCAAATACGGTATCGGGGATTCGAAATCCGTGCCTCTGGATTCTAAAATGCACACACACACATATGTATATATTATGAACAGTTCTTCAAATATTAACTATTTCTGCAAGTAAAATTATATTGTATTATCACCTTACGCACGTTTCACAGCATCATCAGAGGTTAATATATGAATAAACAAACAATTGAATTGATTCGATTTCAATAACAAAAAAAAAAACCTAAAAAAACGGATAATCGAATTTCATATTAAAAAAAAAACGATTGATTTAATTTGATTTTACTTATCGATTGTTTTAATGTTTATTTATTCAATCAACTGTTTTGTCGTTACACCGGAAATATCTTATGTTTATATTTAATTTGTCTTAACAAATTTATAATTTTAAATAGATCGTCTTGTTTTGTTTTTACTTGAGTTTTTCTTTAATTAGTAAATTATTGTTACTGTGTTTGTATGTATTAAGATTTTCCCAAATATTCATTTTTTTTACCTTTTTGTATGTTTTTAATTAACTTCACGTTTTGAACGTCGGGAAATCGATGTTTATTATTTATACAATGCGTGGCTAAATTAGTTTGTATACATTTGGTTTTTAAAAAGCACTGCGGTGTTGAACAAATCTATCGAATAGCTTTACTTTGTCTGGCCTATGTACAATTTATTGCAATCTGGACATTCTATTTTGTATTTTCCATTTTTATTGTGTATATTGGATTTAGTTTTAGATTTTTATTTGACTAAAAACAATATTATCTGTATTTGACATTTTTTTTAATTCGTACTTTAAAATTACTTAGTTTACAAGTTACTATATTTCCATATTAAGTAAAGGTTGTATATTTTATTTTATCATTAATAGATAGATTTTTATATGTAAGTGATATGGCGTTTGTTTAGTGAATTCATGTTTTATTCTACTAGTGTTTTATTCTAATTTATGTTCATAATTTATTGATAGTTTTGATTTTATATCCATTATTTATTGCTATTTGTTTGATAATATTTATTTATTTCTTTTTTATTTAGTGCAATTCTATACATATGGTATATTAATAAATTGAATGCTGCCATTTTATGTTGGGGAGGATGGTTAAATTTGTTTGGAATTATTAAATCAGTCTGAGATGGTTTTCTGTATATCGATCAATTGAAACTATATTCATTTCTGTTTATAGTTAAGTCTAAGTAATTTAATTTATTATCTGATTCTTCTTCTAGCGTGAGTTTTATTTTGTTATGTACATTATTAATTGAATTAAATAATTAAGAAACTAAGTAAAAAATTTTAATTCCCATAAATGTAACTCCCTGATTTCCAAATGATCTCTGTTCAACAAAAAAGTATTTTCTCCGGACAAATTATTAAGATACGTATGCAGTGATCCGGCTTCGAGGCGTTAGCACTGGAGTAGGCGTATCCAAACGTTTGCAACGGGAAATGACGGAGGATAGTTTGCGAGTCGTGAGTTTGTTTCTAAACAAGACACAATTTCCGAAAGCGCTTTTGGATACTGTACGTGCTGGTGCTGTTAAATGGCCCCCGTCTCGCAACGCGACTCAAATACGAATCCATTTGTTTAACAAAAATATTAATAAGTTATGATATTTGATTAAAATGAAATATTAGTACACGCATAAGTGACAATCGTCTAAAATTTAAGCCCATTTGATGCATAGTTTCCATTTCACACCTAATTGAGTAAGTCGTCCTTAGGTGTAATGGATTAAATGCAAGATTGAAGAACAGGGATTAAATTTTGTAAAAATTGTTGAGGTAAATTGCTTTGCCCTGGTAAACGTATTTAGAAGGCTTCTAGCGAGACTGTTTTAAGGACTCACTTTAAATTGGTTAACTTTTTGCACACTTTTCTCAGGAACCAATAACGATATCACCTTGAAATTTTTATGATTTGTTCATGGGTGTGTTCTATGCAGTTTAACATGAGGGTTTAAAAAAAATTTCTTTTGCAAAGTTATGATTTTTTAATAAAACGCTTTTTTTACCTATGTTTTTATAAATTTATTATTTTTTAATTTCACAACTAAGCATTATATCAAGAAATCCCCATATTAAACCATGTATAGTACAACGATACATAACATAAATCTGATATACTGTAATTTATGTGGCCCCACGTTCTTTGGAACCCAAATTTATACATCGATACCTTTTGTATATGCAGGTTGTAAATAATTATAACAATACCAGGTGTAACTATAATAAGAGTAGTAAATTTATGAGTAGTTAAAATTTCATGTTTATTGTTTTAACAAGCATTATTAATAATAAAACATTGTTAATAATCTCCGATCAAGATATCACTCATTATTAAGTTCATCTCTTAAGCTATACGGTGTTACACACATTTAAAACACTCTTACCTCTAGACATGTTAATAATCTTAATCTAGACATTTATTCAAATTGATTTAATAAAAAAATAAAATTTAAATGTAATTAATTTTTATTTTAATTGAATTCATTTAACTCAGATCTGACCTCAGCTTGCTCAGTCTATACCAATGTTTCTTTTTTTTTAATAATTTAAAATTATATTGTTTACTCTGCATTTGTTTCGTATTCAAAATTTAAATTATTCTTTTCTACAAAATGCAAATATCAAATCATTTCAATTATTTTACTTTGATACAAAAAAAATATTCTATCTCAAAATTAAACTCTCTTTTTCTTATATTTATCTACATGCGATCGCTCGTTCTTACGACTAAAACATTTAAATAAGACTATTAAATTCTTTCTAATTATAAACTTTTTTGTTTTTATTCATTGTCTCTTTATATAGTCTTTATGGCCTCTTTAAAAAAACCATTTATAAATGCATTATGCATGTCACCTCGAGTTTTGATGACCTTACGACTTATTGACGGGGTCCAGCGTTGTCCAGAGTTGGGTTTCCGTTACTCCTGGCTTGGCGTGGTCCTGGATATGTCCAGAGTCCAGCGTCGTTCTCCAGCAGTGTGTGGTCCGTCCCAGAGAATTACTATCTGCTGCGAGGTGGATCTCGTTTGGCTGTTAGGCGTCTAAAAAGCATCTCCTAACGTCTAGCATCTCGCGTCGCTCTTTGTAGCTTCTCTGTTGATACTCTTGCTGACTTAAACGGTCCCGGTACTCTACGTTTCCCGTACTAGTGTAAACATAATTACTGAACGTCTTTATTCGTTCGTAGATGAGACTTATAATAAAATAAAACTGTTCTGCCGACGGACAGCAAGTCCGACTGCAACTGTGTTTTGAAAAGAAGAGAAGGGTTTCCAGTCGAACCACTAATTTATACCCTCTCGAGATTCCGCACCTGTTGGTTCCGAAATTGTCCTGTCGAGACCTGCAGATCACATGATAGCCCCCTCTCTCGAACCTTTTCATATATTTGCAATTTTTTGAAAATGGCAATGTTTTGTACGGAATTGAGATAGCACAAATCATAGATAATTTAATTAAGCACTCACTGTATTAATTTGAGCGTCTTAGTGTAATTTGCGTATTTTTGGCACATTTATTTCGCACTTACTTCGCGTAGTGTGTCCTATTAACGTCATTTTCTTACTGTGGATAACTATAAAATTTACACACACTTTGGTGCCTTTTGTTTATTTGTTAACTAATTAGTTTTCACACAGTGAATTAAAATAATTATTTTAGTAATTAATTGGGGAGGGTAGCTGGATTCCTGTCTGTGCATGCATCACTAACACACACAAGATACACGCGTAACACACATACAATCGAGCAGGTGTTCTTTGCCTGTTGGAACAGGTTAATTACTCCCCTAGTATAACAATGAAACATTTTTACAATCCCAGACCTGTCCGTTTACCCCAAACTTATAATAATTTTACAAATTTTATATTTATTTAAATCAATGCTCAATGCAGCATATGGATGTATCGTTGCAATAGATTAAATACATACTCTACAAGTGGTAAAAATTTCAGGTCTGTATTTTATTCCATTCCTGAAAAAGTGTGCAAAAACATTAAAATTGTAAATTGTTGGGAAACCACAATAGAAGTTTAATAAGCTTAATTTTTTAATCTACACAAGAAACTTGTTAACATATACCTTAAAATAAGCTTGCCCCGTAGCTGGGATCATCTTCAGGATCTTTTTCTTCATCAAGCTTCCTTTTTCGCTGTCTTCTGGCTTGTCTGGCCTTCTTTATTGTTTCTTGAGCTTGCTTTTGAGCAAAATACACCCTTTCCTTGTCCGCAGTTTTCATTGCCAGTAATGTGTGCTAACCCAGTTCCGTGTCCAACTTTTTCATTGTTTTACACTTCACTATGTAGCCATCATTGAATGAGGCAATATCCTCATACACACCAAAGTGTAGTGTTTTGTTTCCCACAAAAACAGTTTTGGGAAGGCGATTCCAAATAACATTATTTACACTTTCATTCGGATTTTGTGTACGTCCGTGTAAGCACGTTTTCAACAGTTCTGTATTAGCTAAATCGTGGAAAACAGGCTTTATGGCCTCCATAACTGACACAGGCAATGAGTTTTTGTGAGTATATTTCTCTTTGATGATAAGGGACCTTTGGTATTTACACCAAGAGTCAATACCTTTAGGGCAAACAAACGAATTTACGAACAAAAAGCCTCCGGTGACTGTGCATAACTATTGAAAATTGGAAATAAAACGACTTTGTGTGTTAAAACTTGTGATGTATTGTATATCAAAATGTTCAGGAAAACCATATAAATACAAAATAGTGAAAAATGTTTTTTTTTTTAATTTAATTTTTTGCTTACCCTGAGCCCTTAAGTGAACAACCGACTTACAAGCTTCAAATACTGACGTAAATGAGTTGAAGATCGTGGTTGTCAGATGAAGATTATGTTTTTGTGATTCACGAAATTCGTCGCTAAGCGCAGTGGTAAATAAAGAGTACTATTCGGACATTTTACGCCATTTGTATGAAGCTTTTAGTAGAAAAAGGCCAGATTTAAGGAAGAATAATTTATGCAAATTGCAGCCCGATAATACGCCTGGACGCACGTCATTGCTTGTTAAGAATTTTGCCAGGCTAGACAAAAGAAAACGTCACAATGATGGCACGGCAACTGGCGTATTCACTATATGTGTCCCAGCGCAATCTTTCCTCGTGCCAATAGCGATAATTTCCACAAAAAGGCAACGTTTCGCGACCGCTGAAGACGTAAAACGAAATTCGCTAAGCCAGTTCAATGCTGTACTAAAAAGTGTATGCTTGAAATATTTTGAAGACTGCAAAACTGCTGGCTTAGTCGTGTTACATTCGACTGAGACTACTTTAAAGGGGGCAGTATAAGTTTTGCTGAATGAAGGCATGATTTTTAAAATAAACAAGAACTGCATGAACTTTTTGATCAAACCTGTATAGTATTACTATATATTTCTAATTTGCACATGTAGGTTAGCATTATTAACATACATTACTTACAAACAATATTGTAAGCAAAGAAACTGTATATTACCCATTAGTGCAACGTGTTTCATTTATTTTTCCGATTTTACTGACTTTTTGCCAAATGTGATATAAATGGTTGAACATTTATCGCTTGGTCCATAGGATCCAGTTGGCGTATAGCGATTTTTCCAAAACGACCATAACAGTTTTTTTGGCCCATCAATATTTGTAGCAACAAACACTATTAGCCTATATTTTCTTCGCTTAATTTTTCGCCACGAGACATTCGCTTTACAAAATATATTGTTTGTCTGGCATAAGCTTAAAAGTCAGTGTACCTACCCGAGGTCGTTCCCGATGACTCAAGCGAGCGAAAGTCATTGCCATAATAGCCCTATATGTTTCAAACGTTACTTAAAATAAATAGGAAATATTAATGGAAATCTAGCATATTATGCGAGATTTGAGCGCAGTAAACGGCGTGTTTTGTACCAGATTCCGCATATGATACGTCCAGGGACAAGACAAAAAGCGCGTGTATACGTGTTAGCGAAATAAGCAGGAACGTATTAACGGTGTTCTACTGCAGTTTCATGGCGGGAACATCCTATATTGACAATACATTTTGCCTGAAAGAAATTACTGTTATGATACATTATACTCGCTGAATTTTGGCGACGACTAAGTCATTTTTACGGAATACAAGGATGATGTATGAAACGCAGGCTGCACGGTGAGTACAAAACATAAAAGTAGAGCCCGCACATAAATTACAAGACGAAGCTTATGGTGATAGAGAGAGAGAGAGAGAGAGAGAGAGAGAGAGAGAGAGAGAGGGGGAGAGAGCACGAAGACGGGTCCTTATACGGCGTTCCAAGTCGCATGGCACCTGAGAGATTAGGAGACCCTTACTAACGCGCGCGCGCACACACACACACACACACACACACACACAAACGCTGCTTTCCCGCACGCCTGGGGATGGATCATGGGGCGTCCACTAAGTAACTACAACTTTTATAATATGAATTTTTTAACAAACGAGCTTAGCATATTGTAATATCCATAAAATTTTAAAGAAAATGACACCAAACACGACGTGGTTGTGATATATTTTAGGTGTATAAGTAAGTCTAATTTAACATTCATTTTGGCTTTAGAAATGAGTGTTTTGCAAATGTTATTTAATTTTCGTTGAGAATTTCGTTGATATAACATTTTTAGTGTTTCATAACAAAATTGTGAATTTGTACATTTTAATCGTAAATTTGTTATTTTTAGTTCTTTATAATTAACTTTCAATCAAGTATTATGCTAAAATTTTAATATGATATTTATATTGCAAATATAGTATGTAAAAAGGTAATTGTATGTAATTGTATACAGTTGTATAAGTTATCATATCAGTCCATTTTTTCTTTTTCATTGGGATACATTTTCAAATAAAATAATTTTTTTATGTTGTTACATACAAGACAGCATTTTTTATTGTAGAAAAAATACAAATTTTCATATTACCGACGTAACTTTGCACCATGAATGCAAATCGTAAATACATTTTTGTTTTATAATCATCAATATATCATCAACATACTTATTACTTTATAATAAAACCTTTATTAAGTACTCCAATTTTGCGTTTGCTTTAGAAATCCTTAAAATACTCACATTTATAGCAATTATATGTTGTTTGGACTCATTTTTATCGCAATTTCACGGAGATTACAAAACTTATAGTTTAATTTGGATTAAAAGCTAAATTAAAATTTTTATACTTTTGAATTGGACCGTATACTTATACCTGAACCGCCCGGGTCGTACCTGGCCGGGCCGGGCTGTTTGTGAGTGCGCGTGCGAAAGTAAGGGTTTTCTAATCCCTTAGGTGCCATCCGGGTTGGAACACTCTATAGTTAAGAGCCGCCAGATTTCAAGAATTCAGGGATAACCAGTGGCGGATGTTCAAGAGAATCTAGATAATCTTAGATGTAAGGGGAGGGTACGAGGGGTCCAAACTCTCCCCCTCCGAAAAACTGAAAGATTCCGAAAGCTATCATAACACTTAGGCCTCTATTACACTACCCAACCTATAGCCATCATCCATTCTGTCCAGATGATGTAACCACTCCTTGCGCTATGTCTGGATTGTATCATTTATGAGGAATACCTGTAGCTCTTCTCTAATATCCTCATTGCGCAAACGATCCTGTTTCGTGCAACCCTTTGTTCTTCTCAGAAACTTCATTCAGAAGTTTGAATCTGGCTTTTAATCTTTTTGTAGGAACCATGCTTCACATCCTAATAAGTAAAAGAGGCACTGCCGTTGTTTTATAAAATTTAAGCTGCTCTTCCCTTGTCTTTTTCCTCAACGTTCTATGTATACGAATTTACCCTGTATAGTTAACGAATTTATAACGACCCTGTATTCGTAATCGTGGCAGTTATAATTTACTTAGTTAATTAATTAGCATAAAAATCAAATTAAAAATGTATTAGTAAATCAAGTTTTTAAATGATATTCAAATTCATTAACTTTCAAAGAAGATGAAAAATACACTCCGCTTAAATGTAACCATTTATAAATTTCGAGATTTTAAACGTTTCAAAAACAAATAATGATCGATTTACGATGTTGCGGCATTAAACCTATCTGTCCCGATCATTGACACAGACGACAGTAGAGGGTTCACACTCGTGCGCGACTGAAGTCAGTTGTTATAATACGGACGTTCTGGTCGCGATTGTTGGCTGACTGTGACAGGTGTCAACACTGCGGGATTCAAATATTCACGCCACCCCGTGACACCTAACTAGTTACTCAAACATCAGCTGTTTGCGCGCATACCTCGCTTCCGGCTGCATCATTGGCGTGTCAACATTAATATACACGGAACTCGTAGATTTTGAGGGGTTCACCACTGGGGAATTAGGTTAGGACAAATCACGGGCACGAGGTGACTACTAATGCTTCCACTAGAACTGAGACGATCTAATCTCAAAGCCTGTCTCTTTTGGTGCTATGTTTACTAACTATTGTACACAAATTTTAATGTCTATAAGGAAAATGTCTTCACGATATTTACGTTCTTATTGATTGCTCAATATTTTTACTAAATAATGATAGTTTAGTATATTTTAACATTTCTTCTTTTTCTTTTCTTTTCCTTTTTCTTTTTCTTTTTCTTTTTCTTTTTCTTTTTCTTTTTCTTTTTCTTTTTCTTTCTTTTCTTTTTCTCCAACTCCTTTTCCCGTCAATTGTCGTAGTCCTTCAGCCACTTCCTCCCTATACTTCCTTTTACCACGGGCGAGGCGTTTAACTTCTATTAATCCGCCCGGCATTTTCTCTGTTTTTACTCTGAATAAATTATTTTCAACAGCACGGGATCACCCCTACACAGTGTGGCCATAAAAAAGGGCTGCCTTCTTTAACCTACTGTCCGATCAGTTTTCTGTAGAGATTTTCTTCCTTAGCCAGTGTGCTCAGGTTAATCAGTCGGCGCCAAAGACCCGCCCTTCACCCTCTCCCACTGGCTATATAAAACACAACTACCGTGCGCCGCCATGCTCTTGGAGATTTAGAATGCTCGCGACTAATGTCTTCTAGGATGTGTGGGAGTACGATTTGTCAGTGAACCTGATTGGAACACTCATATAACAGTAAGCATTACTCGGTGTTTTATTGCTGCATATGTACTGTCCACCCATACCGTCTCCAAGACCTGTTGCCAACTTTTGATCCCCTTAATAAATGAATCCTCCTAACCACTGAATAACATCCCTACTGGTCTGTGCTGCAAGCACACTGTCATTCCCGCTACTCAACACAAACTATCAACTATGACGGTTTCCTTGCTTATATAGCAGATGTAGCATAGTGATAGTATCTATAGAGTCTTCTTCTTCTTTTTCTTCTTCTTCTTCTTCTTCTTCTTCTTCTTCTTCTTCTTCTTCTTCTTCTTCTTCTTCTTCTCCTCCTCCTCCTCCTCCTCCTCCTCCTCCTCCTCCTCCTCCTCCTCCTCCTCCTCCTCCTCCTCCTCCTCCCCCTCTTCAGTACTGGGTTCATTTGGCGAACAACTGCCACTGAATAATTTTCCAATTTAGCTTCCGATGGTAAGGCCGAAACGCCCGGCTTTAACACCATGAGGCCACGGCCTAACAGCCCAGCTAACGCTCGTTTGAATATTTTGTTTTTGTTTAGTACAATGCTTCGACAGTTTATTTTACACTACTGTCACATACACTCTAAACCCCATCGCATCGTGTACAACCCGGTCACGTCCACGAAGTGCCTTTCACATTGGTTAGACGGTTCGTGTAAGTATATACATCGCTTTTCGTTGAGCCACAATTAATACGTCCCTTGCAGATTTCTAACGGTTCGATACTTCACGGAGCATCGTCTCAATTCTGTGAACGCCTACGGGTTACGGGCTCTGTCTGCCCTTCTTGTTATCATCGTGTAACCACCAAGGACGAATTTCACTTCCCACACTTCACTTTGCAAAATACAGTAAACGAATCTTCATTACTGAATCCTCTCTTAATCCTCATTATTTTTGTTTTCTCTTTTAAACTTCCAATTTTAAACATTTCTGTTTGCTCACTTTACTTTCTGTTTCTGATATTTCGATATTTTCAGTTTGA
The DNA here is from genome assembly GCA_034769895.1 of Magicicada septendecula. Classification (NCBI taxonomy): domain Eukaryota; kingdom Metazoa; phylum Arthropoda; class Insecta; order Hemiptera; family Cicadidae; genus Magicicada; species Magicicada septendecula. Next base: position 152,225,036 of record CM068373.1, read on the forward strand.
TTTAAATTTTATGGCCTCTTCTATGAGACGCCTTGGTAGTGCTATTGCCGTCCACATTTATGGCCTCTTCTATGAGACGCCTTGGTAGTGCTATTTCCGTCCACATTTCACACGTTTTCTCAATTTAATTTCGAACCCTTTGTCTTATTTGTATTTTTCTTTTTTCCTAGTTAATCTTATTTTTTCATTGTAAACACTATTGCTGTTGTATGGTGTCTAACAGAAAAGATTAATTGACTATATACGGTTGAAACCTAAAATTTGATGTTTTAATGTTTAGTGTTTTTAATTTGACGTCTACAAAGGTTGAAAACAATTAATTAATACTTCAATAAGGAAATTGCTATAACTTGCAGTATCTAAGCAAAGTCAGTTAGTGGACTTCACATGAAATCTAGCCTATACGGAGAATGAATCTTTGCAGACAGTACAGCAGCAGAGTATTGTGATCGGTCACACGCGTGATATCATTGATGCAAAAAGTCATTAACATCATCAAATGTTTATAATACCAGGAAACAACTACCTGAAAACATACGAGTGCATAAAATATTTTTTTTTTTTAATCTTCCTATGTATACTAAATACAATCAATTTGCCATATAAATTTTTCCACTAATTTACGTTTTATCAACGGTTTCTAAACAAGCAGATTTGCTGGCTCTCAACGCAGGTAGTTCCAAAGGTCGTGCATAACCTTCAAAAGTGGTTAAAATATTTTGTTTTCTTATTTTTAATTCCGTACAGCTAGAAGAATTATGGCATACTAAAAATTCAAAAAGATGATTTACAGTCGTTACAAATACAAAATGGCTTAAAAACTAAGATGACATCTAATAATAACATTTTTTGGTTGACAACCACGTTTTATTGATATTAATATTACTAACACCAAAGTTTTGCCCATTCTAGATATGGTATCCTCAATGGTAAAGCTGATGCCATTAAGGACGAATCATCATAGAATGATCAAAACGTTTAATGCCGATATTATCAATAAACTTGGTTGTCATTTTAAATGGCGTGGCGTGGGTATCTAGTAGGTATTGCCAGTTGTGATAGGCCTTGGACAGTAATGTGGGAATTATGTAATCGAAAGGTTGGCTAATCTGATCGTGGTCCAGCAGTGCTCGCGTCGGCAAGCATGTCGTTACAGTGCTACGAGCGCCCGAATGCAGCAGACGTGAGTTTCGCTTGTTGCTTCGGCTGTCATTTTCTTTATTGTTGCGACAAATTATGTAGGCCTTAGGCCCTACAACATTTCATTTCTTTTACTTCAAATGTTGCGTAATAGCGCCTCATCTTTATAATGTAACACATTTCAAACGAACGTGATCCTTCAAATTATAATGCGTGTAAGGCTTAGCTAACCTTGCGAATCCAAATTTAAATTGTAACATTTATACTCAATAAATGTATTAAACTACAGTCCACTCGCTCATCATTATTTTCTTCATCCTGGTAAAATTAATTCCACAAAAATTTAACTTACAAGCATTAATTCATGAACATTTTTTTGGTCACTCCGCGCCTGGATTCATCATTTTTACCTTCTTTCAAAACTTTATACCCTATCGAGCGGCTTCTCATCATTTTTTCTACTTCAATTTCTGGCCATCACGGGCGATTCAGTATGTTCGCTGATCCGACCGTGTCGGGAGTTATTCAACATTTCTTTCGTCGTCGTCACTGAGCTTCATAGACAACATAAGTACATGACCATCCACGTGTTAACGTCTACACGCCAGATTGAGCAGTTCCAAGTTGAGAGCAGTCATCCATCCAGTCCGTGCATGTCTGCCATCTGCTCCACGGCCCCAACGCTGCAGGACATCTCACAGAAGGTACGACATCAACGCCATCAGTAAAAGGTGCGTAAAATGACAGAAGAAGGCTTAAGAGTGTTGGTTAGAAAGAGAGGCGGCTTAAAGTCTGTTATAGTGCGAATCAATTCCGTAGTACTTAATTTGGATAAAAACAGTAATACTAAACATTTTTTAACTGTCAGACTAGAAAGTTTAAAGAGTTTAGCAATAAAATATGATGAGGTACGGTCTGAAATTGAATTAATTTCTAAAGACATAAATGCTGCCCAAGAGGACAGAGTCGAGGTTGAAGAACTTTTATATTCAACCGAGGCTAACATCTTACAACTAATAGACACCTTCAACATTCAGACTGAATCTCAAACATTAAGCAGTAACATTCAATTAAAACCTATAAGTTTGCCCTGCTTCACAGGCAACATTCTAGAATGGCAGCACTTTTACTCAATATTTTTAGACCTGGTACATGCTAGATCTGACTTAACTTCAGTGCAAAAACTACATTACTTATATTCATCTCTCAAAAATGAACCACTAGATCTAATCAAGGCTTTGCCTATTTGTAATGAAAACTATTCAATAGCGTTGAGTTTGCTGTCCGCTAGATATGATAATAAATTCATATTAGCTAAATGTTACATTCAAAATTTATTGGAAGTAAAGTCTACAACCAAGGACTCTGTACAGAGCTTAGCAGAATTTTTGAATACAATAACGTCTTCTGTCAATTCGCTGACAGCTATGCAATTGTCAGTGGATTCATTTAAACTCATTACTGTACAGCTATTGTCAGCAAAACTTGACCATTCCACATTTAAATTATGGAAAGAATCTATAGATCATGAAAATCTTCCTAATTTTCAGAGTTTTATACAGTTTTTAAACGCCCGTAGACAATTATTAGAAAACACGTTACCGATAGAAGCTGGACAGCAGCTTAAAAAACCAATTTTAAAATTCAATAATAAGACTGAAAAACATAAGTTACGAAACTCTGCTGGCAGCACTGCATTTAAAAGTTATCATTCGACTTCAAATAATTATTCATGCCCCTGCTGCAAGGCAAGTCACCCAATTTATATGTGTGACAAATTTCGCAATTTAAGCATATCGGAACGAGGGCAATTTATATTAAAGCATAAATGCTGCACTAATTGTTTAAGACCAGATCATTTTTCACCTAATTGCAAGGTCAAACAATCATGTAAGATCTGTTCCAGACAACATCATACATTGCTTCATATAGATAATGTGTCAAAACAAGGTTCTGCCAGCAGTAGTAATTATTGTTCATTTAAGCTTCAATCAGCAAACAATGTTATTTTGTCTACAGCCGTCGTGTTCGTCATCGACCGTGCTGGTAACAGGCAGCTTGCACGAGTATTGTTATACGCAGGGTCCCAGGTAAACTTTTGTGCTGCATCATTTGCAAAAAAATTGCAACTTAACGTGACTAAATCTAATATACCAATCTCGAGTATTAATAATGCGACATGTTGAGCCACTAATTTGGTATCAATTCGTATTGTTTCTCGCTATCAAAGGTTCACCTTTAACGCTCCGTGTGCAGTCTTATCTGCGTTGACCCACAAACTTCCAGCACAATCTTTCGACATAAATCATTTTAATATCCCAGATAACATTTTCCTTGCTGACCCACATTTCAACGTATCAGCTGACTGTTAGGGGCGCAGTTTTATTTAGACTTGATTCAAGCTAACAAATATGTACGTGGTCCTAACTTTCCTGTTATACAAGAAACTAAGTTAGGCTACATTCTAGCAGGCAATTTGCCTAAACATTGTCATCCTAAGGGTCCTGCTGTTTCGTTCTTGGCAAGAAACAACGATGATCAAATTTTAGCGTCTCTTGAGAAGTTTTGGGAGACTGAAACCGTCCTTGATAATGCACCCATTATTAACGATTCAGTTTGCGAGGAACATTTTGTTAAGTCCACTCATCGTAATGATGAAGGTAGGTTTGTTGTCTCATTACCATTCGGGTCTGATAATCCCCAGTTGGGTGAGTCCTATGCTACCGCTGAAGCGAGATTTTTAAGTTTAGAACGCAGGTTCAAGCGTGATTCTGAGCTTGCTCGTGAATATGAAAATTTTATTCAGGAATATAAGGATCTTGGCGCTGGTTGACGATTGTTCTATTAATTCCGAGGTTTCAAATACCTACTATTTGCCTCATCATGCCGTTTTCAAACATTCTAGTTCCACGACTAAACTTCGCGTCGTTTTTGATGGTTCGGCTAAAACTGCCAATGGTCTATCTCTCAATGATATTTTGTTAGTTGGCCCAAATGTCCAACAAGATCTTTTCGCTATTCTTTTGCGATTTCGCATACACAACTATGTTCTGATCGCTGACATCGAGAAGATGTATCGACAGATTCTAGTGTCTGATAACGATTGTCATTACCAACGGATTCTGTGGCGTAATTCTCCGCTTGAACAGTTTAAACATTTCGTGCTGCGAACTGTAACATACGGTACTCTAGTGCTTCGTTTTTGGCTACTCGCTGCCTTATTCAGATTGGTAAGGATAATGAAGTTTCTTTTCCTGACGCTGCTTCAGCTATAATTAATGATTTTTATGTCGATGATTTGTTGACCGGTGCAGACACCATTTCTAATCTAATCAAGTTAAAATCTGATTTAAGTACGTTTCTGAGTCAATATGGCTTTACTCTACATAAATGGGCATCAAATAAACCAAATGTGGTCACTGAGCATAATAATTTATCACTTCCATTAAACAAACAAGGCAATGTGCGTACCTTGGGCATTCTTTGGAACAACTCTACAGATTCATTCTTGTTCGACATTTCCAATTGAGTCAAGTATTTCTAAGAGGAGAATCCTGTCAATTATAGCGGGTATCTACGACCCATTGGGACTCATTGGTCCAATTGTTTTTCTTTATAAACAGTTTATGCAGCAACTGTGGTTGTACAATTGATTGGGATGAGCCAATTTCTGAGCAATTATATTCGTATTGGCGTTCATTATGCGATAAGTTGTATTTAATTAGTAAAATTATTGTTCCACGCTCCATACGCAGCAAGTCTGAGACCAAGCTAGTTGAATTACATCGTTTTGCGGATGCCTCTGAAAAGGGTTATGGATGTTGCAGTTACGTTAGAGTTATTTATCAAGATTTAATGGCCTCTTATCACCTTTTATGTTCTAAATCTCGCGTGGCTCCACTACGACAGGTGTCATTACCCCGCAATGAGCTCTGTGCTTGTTTGTTGTTATCGCGACTTCTATTCAAGGTCACCCCTGCTCTCCATTCCTTTGTCAATAGCGTACACCTGTACTCCGACTCCATGGTATCTCTTTATTGGATTCATGCTCAGTCTTCAAGGTGGAAGACTTACGTCGCTAATCGCGTTGCTGAGATTCAGCGTCTCACTGAAACCTACACATGGCATCATATTGATTCGCGACATAATCCTGCTGACATTATTTCAGGAGGATGTCACCCTGACGTTTTGCGCGATTGTTCGCTTTGGTGGCATGGTCCCGCTTGTTTGTCTCAATCTTCTGAACCCAATCTTTTTTCACCTTTCTCGCCTTCTAATGTGCCGCTTCCTGAATGCTCCGTTGAGGAGAAACAAACCCCCAAACATTCTCTAATTTCTACCCTACCTATTGATCTCTCTAAGAACTTTTCCTCGTTGCACCGACTGACCCGCGTGTACACTTATTGCTTTCGATTTATCAAAAATACTAGACCCTCAAAGGCAGAGAAAATCTCGGGAGTTCTTACCCCTAACGAAATTCATTCTACTCTTAACTTTTTCATAAAGCAATCCCAGTCGATCCACTTCGCTACTGAGCTTAATTGCCTTCGAAATGGGGCTTCTGTCTCTATTAGGAGTAAACTGTCATCTCTGGACCCATTTCTTGATGAGTTTGGCATCATGCGTGTCGGCGGACGCCTACAGCAGTCGCAACTACCCTATGACAATAAGCATCCTACTGTCTTGCATCCATCGGCCCACATCACTCGCCTTATAATCGAGAGTGAGCATATCCGTCTCCTCCACGCGGGTGCTCAACTTGACCATCATTCACTTCGTCAACGCTGGTGGATCATTAACGCCAAGATAGTCATTCGTTCCATCATTCGTAGATGCGTCAAATGTCTCAGATTTAACACCAAATATCAAGTTCAAAGGCTTGGTGTTTTGCCATCTCCCAGGGTTACTCCCTCCCGGCCGTTTTTATTGTGCGCAGTGGATTATGGTGGCCCCTTCATGATCCGTCATGGCGGGCAGAAATCTAGGACTCTGTCCAAATCATACGTGTCTTTATTCATTTGCTTAGCCACCAGGGCCATTCATTTGGAATTGGTTTCCGACCTTACGGCCAATGCGTTTATAGCTGCCTTACGTCGCTTCATGGCCCGTAGGGGCATACCTAGCCAGTTATATTCTGACAATGGCACGAACTTTAGGAAGGCCCGCAACTTTTTGCATGACCTTTACAATCTCTGGCATAAAAAAGATGCCACCTCAACAATCCAATCCTTTGCATCTTCTGATGGTATTAAGTGGTCATTCATTCCTCCATCGTCACCTCATTTTGGTGGCCTTTGGGAGAGCGGTATAAAAAGTTTGAAGTATCATTTGCGCCGCGTTGTCGGCAAGTCCATACTCACATTAGAGGAGTTTACTACGGTTTTGTCACAGGTAGAGGCCTGTCTAAACTCACGTCCATTATTTGCCGTTTCATCGGATGTAAACGATCCAGTGCCACTTACCCCTGGCCATTTTCTAATTTGTGCACCATTAACGGCAATACCCGATCCTGACTTATCACACGTTCCCATCTCTCGTCTCGGCCGTTGGCAACTTCTCCAGACGTTTGTCCAAGCTATTTGGAAATCATGGTCGCGCGACTACCTACACCAACTGCAACAGCGTTACAAATGGAAATTCGCAAAGGAAAACGTTTCCATTGGTGACCTGGTTTTGCTGATCGAGGATAACTCGCCTCCATTAGCATGGAAATTTGGGGTAATCACAGCCACATTTCCCGGACCAGACAATTTAATCAGAGTAGTTGACGTTCGTACGCCTGTTGGCACCTTTCGCAGACCAATTCATAAGTTATGTTTGGTGCCAGCGAGGGACGAACAGTAAAAAAGAGGATATTTTCTTTATAAATTAAAGGATGTCGTTTATTTTCTTTTAAAATTAAATGTATGTATTTATCAAACATGTGTTAATGTTTTAAGAAGATTGTGTTAGTTATATAAGCACTTTTATTTTTACCATGAGCTTTAGTTTGTATCTTTTCAATTCAGAAATTGCTTGTTTTACTTAAGCAAGAGTCAATTTGTTTAATATGTAAGGCTTCAATTATTTTTTGTATTTTCTTGTATACAACATTTGATTTATGTATTATGTCTATTGGTGGTATTTGTTCTTATGTTATAGATTTTGTTATATAATATTCACATGGATTTGGAGCTATACAAATCATGTATGCATATTTGCTGCACATTTTTTGTTAATATTTGTGCATTGCTATTTTACTATTCTATGAATTTCATGTGTTACTTGTAATTGCTCAACACATGCATTACATTTTTGTATGAACACATTTACTGTACTTGTCACTTATACTATTATATACTATCATGCCTTGTATTCATGCATTTGTAATTATGCAACACACATATTTCTATTGTATTTTATCATGTAATTTGTATCTATGTAAAACACATTACTGTACCCGCATTTATTGTCTATGATTATGCACCACGCATATATTTTTACACATATTTTGTATTTGTATTTTGCGATCATGTATTGCACATATATTATTATTCATGTTTGTGATTATGACATACATGTCATTATGTTTATATACTTCCAACTATTCAACAATGTATAATCTATTTTCACATGTCAATTTATTGTGCATTCTTGCAATTGTTTGGTATAGAATGTACTATTTAATTATTATATTACAGCGTTATGCTAAATCTATGTTTTTACATGCATGTAACTTTTGTAATAATCTTGTCTATTCATTTTATATTCAATGCTATTATGTATAAATCAGCTGGCCTTGGCTGGCTTAGACTGTCAATCATGACTTGCATAAAATATTTGCAATTTGTATCGGACCCATCATGAGATGAGTCACCGATTATTCATCATCAAGCATTATCAGACTATTCATTATTCATGTTTTGTATTGTATTATATTGTATACATCTTTGCTAATTCATGCACATTTATACTCATATATAAATCAGTTTGCAAGCCAACTTTGGCCTGTTCAACCTTATCATTATTATTGAGGTTTTATCTCTGAGTAGTTTAATGTTATAATATTGTTATCTAACATTCAATGTCGATGATCAATACAATCTACTGATCGTTGATATCTATTATTAAGAACATACATGTTGTGTTTTCTTTACAATATAAATTATTAAAAAATGTATTATAAAAAATCGTTCGATTTTTGCGGGCAGTTATTGACAGTAATGTGGGAATTATGTAATCGAAAGGTTGGCTAATCTGATCGTGGTTGTAACGGAAAATTTGATCAATTTATAATTTTAATAAATAAACTATGCTGAAAATAGAAAGAAGGGTGTGTTTTAGAAAGCAGGGAGGCATTTAGACGCTAGAAAGCGAGGCGGCAATAAAGTGAAAGGAGAATTACTTGCTAAAAGCTCGATAATGCATGTACTGTATGTTAAGGCACGATTTGGGACACTACTGTCATAAACTGTATTATGTTTCAGATAGTAAAGGTGTTTACCAAACGTTGTAAAACCTAAGTGCATATAACAATAGCTGTCGTGGGAAAGCGATCTTGTTGTGCGAGAGAGATAGCGATAGACGCTAGTTTCTGTAAACACGTGTACACGGAAAAATGTTGGGCGAATCAGAAAAAGCGTCATACGTTGCGCGGGAAGTTTTAGTTAAGCGGATTGGATGAATTTGTATTTAGCGGTAGTTTATACCTAAAGGAACGTTTTGTTGTAGTTCGTAAGTAAGGGAAACTTGAGGCATGTATATATTGTGAACTTAGAGGAAATATGGGCAGTCTTCTTAATATCGGCTAAATTATACGAAGAGACTCGTGTACGTTTTAATAATTAACAGAAAGAATCAGTAAATTTCTCAGAAATAACAAAGTACGGGAACGCGATAATAATTAATATTAAAGTTATAAAGCAAGTTTCATAAATCATAATAAGTCAAAGAGTGTATAATCGAAGTTATAATAAACAATAAGAAATAATAAATACATACGAAGTTCTGTTAATTCTATACGTGGCGGTAAATCGCGGAAGGATGCGTAGGAGTTCGAAAGAAAGTTACGGTACGGTATCAATTAGTCGGGCCAAACGCGACGTGAAGTGAGTTAAATGCACTTAAGTTATATTCTGTCATCTTTGTGTCCAGTGTAATTATACAACATAGTTAGAGGTATAATCCATATGTTAGTGTAGTATACAACATAGTTAGAGGTATAATCCATATGTTAGTGTAGTGCACTTGTGATAAAGTGAATTGTGCAGTTTTAACCAGGATCAACACGACGACGGCTGCTGACGAATCACCGATCTACAATAGCTTCAGGACCACGCACTTTGGAAGGATTTACGCAAGTAAAGAATAATGAACACTTAATTCTATGTTTTTGATAAATAAACATATGTTGTAGTCACCATAGTGACTCAATCTGTCGTAAAGGACTCACTGCTAGTTAATCATATTAAATTTGTTCAATAAACAATTCAATTCATATAAGAAAATTTTGTAATGTATAAATACAAATTGTTCATTAAAAGTGATTAACATACTTTAATTTGTGTTTATGATTACTGGCACCCTGAGCTAAATCAAGAGTCGGTACACTGGAATAAGTACCATAAACTATTATATAAATTAATATATATCATATTTGATCAAGATAGTTTGTGATCTTATTTTTTCACATGCTCGTAGGCCAACATAATTTGCAAATAAATAATTTAACTCTTTTACAAAAGCCTATCTAGAAGTGTATTACATGGTCCAGCCGTGCTCGCGTCGGCAAGCATGTCGTTACAGTGCTACGAGCGCCCGAATGCAGCAGATGTGAGTTTCGCTTGTTGCTTCGGCTCTCATTTTCTTTATTGTTGCGACAAATTATGTAGGCCTTTGGCCCTACAACATTTCATTTCTTTTACTTCAAATGTTGCGTAATAGTGCCTCATCTTTATAATGTAACACATTTCAAACGAACGTGATCCTTCAAATTATAATGCGTGTAAGGCTTAGCTAACCTTGCGAATCCAAATTTAAATTGTAACATTTATACTCAATAAATGTATTAAACTGCAGTCCACTCGCTCATCATTATTTTCTTCATCCTGGTAAAATTAATTCCACCAAAAAATTAACTTACAAACATTAATTCATGAACAGGCCTAAAACAGCCTAAAAATTAATTCTAATTTTTCCTAGTACCAAGTGTTCTTTTCAGAGACAAAACATTCTTTTTAGAGCTAAAATATCTTTATACACTAACTTGAGTATAAAGTTCTGAGTATTTTCTAACGTTCGCTGGCAGAAGAAGAGGGTCCCGGCTAAATGGGATCTGACTCCATTATACTTAGACAGAATCAGAACACAAATAATCGAATTAATAATAATAAAGACAAACAGAGAAACAAATGAACAAAACACAAATAGGTAGGTAGTAACTGCTGCACGTTGGTTCCGAAACGAATATATCTGCTAACCGAGGGTTTTGCCGGTTTATACAGCGGCAACACATCGGGTGGACGAAATTGTCCACCTCCCGTTTGTACAGTGACAGCTACTACAAGGTCAATGACCACATGCAGTAAAACACTGCCGATGTCTGAGCCGGCAACACAAAACGGAAGTTTCCCTATTAATATTTTTCAGATTTAAAATTATTCTTATAACTAAACTATTTATTCTGTGAAATAATTAATATTTATTTGTTTCTTTCATTTCCAGGACTGCTGCCGCCGGCAGCAGCGGTTACATGGACGCCACCAAAACGCCACTGGTTGCCAACAAAAGTTTTATTACGCATTTATATATTTCAACGACTGCAAATTGATACTTCTTATCAACTGAAACAAATAAAAACATACGAAATGATCTAACAAGGAGGACCAGTAAATTCCCTGAGCTACAGAACACGCTCACTAGTTTAAGACAAAGTAAATTTATTATTTGGTAAAATCAAATTTATTTTATATTATTGTTGGCATATCTGTTGTTAGACACTGATTTTGTAAAATTACTAAAAATGTTAAGTTTGTACTTTTAATAAAATTGCTTATAATTTGACAATCTCATAGAAATTTTTTTCAAAATTTGGATTCCCATTATTACCACGTGGTGCCCCTAAAATTAAAAAATGTTCATATTTTCAACGGATTTATTTCAGATTTCCCTTTAGTCTATTCTGGTAAGGATTTGTACAGTTTTCTCAGTTTTTTATAATTCTTTTAGGCCTTCTTCTTCTTCTTCTTCTTCTTCTTTAGTTAGCAATCCGCAGATTGGTTTGTATCAGTTCCCCACAGTTTAAAATTTTCTTTGTTTAATTTGCTTTGAAAATTTATTTTCAAAATTTTGCGACAGTCACATTTTTTGCTTTCCGCCCTCCTACTTTTGGGGGAATCAATGTCAAAAACAATAGATTAAAACAAATGAGGTAAAAGTATGTACTTGTTAAGATTTACAATAATCGGTTGGTCCATTCAGAAGTTGTCGTGAGACATACCGCCAATAGGTAGACAGACAGACAAACACAAACACCAAACGGTCGAGTCAAAACTGAGAACTCGCTTCGCTCGTTCAATTGAGGGATTCTGATAACTACTTAAAACCTACTCTATATTTATCTTATGTAAGAAAAAAACGGATTGAATTCGTTGTTATTTATATTGTACCAGTCACCGATAATAATTCCTTTTTTAACTAGTCAAGTTTTTCCACTTCTTCATGAATCACCCTGCATAATTTTTATTAGTAATTTATTGTAAGTTTGATGGTCATGCTGGACAGGACTATGAACACATGCGGAATGTCAGTTGCAGCGATTTTGTTTGAAGTTGAAGGGATAAATAATGTCATAGTAACCCATCTTACAACATTTCTGTAAATAAACAGAATTAGTTATTATCACTTAGGCCTATTACAAATAATACTACTTAGCTCTAACTTAAGCGGTTGGTTTCCACATACATACATTCTCTCTCTCTCTCTTTCTCTCTCTCGCTCGCTCTCCATCTCTCTATCTGTTTACCTACCCACCTATCTAGCTATCTATCTAACTATCTCTCTACTAATTTCTCTCTCTCTCTCTCTCTCTCTCTCTCTCTCTCTTCCTCAGATATTCATTCGCTTTCTTAAGTGAATTATGCAGTGCCTGTTGCGTGAACAAGGCATTGTTCTTGAGTGTTATAAAAATTTAATTTTTAGAAAGACGACAAACACATCATAAGGCAGGAAATGGAAATCCACCAAGAAGACCTGTACGGCACAAAATATAGACGTAGCCAGGGACCAGAGACGTAGCCAGACGGGAGGTCAGAGGGGTTCAACCCCCCCGAAAAACTGAAAGATGGCGAAAGCTATTATAACACTTACAGTCAAACAGTCAATATCGTTCCCAGAAAGATACCATTTAGGATTTATATTACGTACATTTTTTGTTTTTCACGACGCCTTAAGCAAACTTTGTTTTCAATAAGTATAAGGTTGTTTTCACTTTTTACTTCCATGTTCCATACGGAAATGGAAGTATGGTGATGGCGAAAAAAATCGTGTTCGAGATAAACGCTGATTTTGATTGTACTACCCTCAAAACATGAAGAAAAGTCATTGTGTGTGTGTGTGTGTGTGTGTGTGTGTGTGTGTGTGTGTGTGTGTGTGTGTGTGTGTGTGTGTGTGTGTGTGTGTGTGTGTGTGTGTGTGTGTGTGTGTGTGTGTGTGTGTGTGTGTGTGTGTGTGTGTGTGTGTGTGTGTGTGTGTGTGTGTGTGTGTGTGTGTGTGTGTGTGTGTGTGTGTGTGTGTGTGTGTGTGTGTGTGTGTGTGTGTGTGTGTGTGTGTGTGTGTGTGTGTGTGTGTGTGTGTGTGTGTGTGTGTGTGTGTGTGTGTGTGTGTGTGTGTGTGTGTGTGTGTGTGTGTGTGTGTGTGTGTGTGTGTGTGTGTGTGTGTGTGTGTGTGTGTGTGTGTGTGTGTGTGTGTGTGTGTGTGTGTGTGTGTGTGTGTGTGTGTGTGTGTGTGTGTGTGTGTGTGTGTGTGTGTGTGTGTGTGTGTGTGTGTGTGTGTAATTTTTTCTATAGCAAACGATAACTGCCGCTAATTCAAACAGAATCCAATAATATTTTGCACACTTCTCTGAACTGTAGAGGACTCAAGCCCTGTTGATTTTGGTGAAGATCGGTTAATTGGAAGGGGTAGTTTGCCTGCAACGTTTTATTTTTTAACAAGAGTAAAGTACTTGAAAATTTATTTAAACTTTTTCAAACAATGGTAATTGTTAAAATAAAATAATGTTCCTGCCAGGCAAGCATATCTCAATTATGTAATGTTTACGTTCCCAAAGTTTTATTATTGTGATTACTGCAATAAAAAGCAGGCAGGACACACACACACAATTCGCGTTATTTCTGGCCTCACTCATTTTTATTTTCTTACGTTTGCACGCTTTTTAAATGGAAAGTGCCGAAACCCACACCAACACAACGAGTGCAACCCGAAAAGGTGTCCAGCGTGGACAGCGATTTGCTTCCTGTGGATCGCTCGCCAGTGTAACTGCATGTGTTTACAGAGTAACGGTTCACTGACTTTTCGTCTTTAGGGAATGAACCCTCTGCTAGATGCTCAGGGTACATGAGAGACTTCGGAGCGCTCCTTCTTTTCCGCGTGTTTGTTCTGTGATACGTACACTGTAGATTCGCAGTTATACTCTGAGCAACGCTCCATAGGGAATGTTGAAAATTTTTGTTCACGGTGTACCCTCATACACACTAAAACCTGCTCTGATGTTTTGCTTACGGACATCATAATATTAAAACTTTGGAAACTTGAGCACTACTTAATGGAGATCAAACATTAAATTTTACAAGCCATTAATTTTATGCATACTTTGAAGCAATAAATGTGTTAATAAAATAATACAATCTGTGTACTTATTTCTATTATAATATAAGAATTACAAACTATTATGTGCATGTGTGTATGTATGAAAAATATATAAATATTTTTCTCCTCTGGAAAATTGTTTGCCCCTCCTGGAAAATATTTTGACCTCCCTGATGGCTAGTTATTTACTAGCCTGTGTGGAATATAGCGTTATGACATGGATCAGAATTGTGGGTGTTAAACGGAAGACACAAACGTATTAAGGAAGAAATGTTTTGCTGAGAAATTTATAATTATACGGGTGAACAGAATCGTCGTTCTGGAAATCAGAAGACGAATGGAAAGAAAGAAAGAAAGACTCAATTTTAATGGCTAGTATAGTACTACTACTACTACTACTACTCTCCAGCACTACAGCCCATGGTGAGCCTTGGCCTCCGCTACGACCCGTCTCCACTCATCTCTGTCCACTGCCTTCAGTCTCCAGTTCCTAATGCCCATCTTTCTTAGATCTTCTTCCACATCCTGCTGCCATCTTCTTCGAGGCCTTCCTCTTCTTCTTTTGCCCAGTATCGTTCCATGGCTAGTATAGTATTGACAGCAAATACTTTGATAACACTACAGACATCATTCACCCTCGCCCGATAACTCGCAGCGAGACCCCTATTTCATTACAGGAATCAGATCGCAGCTCCCTTTGGCCAGCTCTTGGTTCGACCTACAAACATTTTATCCAAAAGTACAGTCCTTCCTCACGAAGGTTGAAGATAGTCTTCACCCACCTGACATGGGGGTACCATTTTAGCTGATACGTCATTTCTTCAGAACTCAAGCATCCACTTATTTAATTAATATTTAAATGATTTTAAATATAAATTTTAGGACATGGAAGTCATGTATGGTTCTCCATACCGATTTTTTAATTTTAACTGACAAAAAATAATGATTTTACTTGCTACATGCTTTATCAAACTTTTGTAGTAGGAATTATGTCATAGATTATAGATTATAGGAGTGAAAATAAAATTCAAATTTTAATATTCTATAGGAACATTTATTTATTCAAATATGAAAAAACGCTGTGAATGATTCTTGTATTCTGTTTCTTCTGTTACTTTAATTCCAAGGTTTCAGGATGTTCTGAAATCCTCATTTCTATCTTGCTCCGGGGGAAATCTGGATCCCTCCATCTTTCTGGAAGGAAACATCCCGAAATGGGTATTCTCATCTTTGATTCCATGCCACCAATCCAATCTGGACCCCCTCCCCGAAACATAATCTTGACTACATTCCTGCTCGAGACTACGAGTATAAAATTTCGACTGGTTCAACCCTCACCCCACCATGATCCCAAAATCTCGAACTGTCTACGTGTGTGGGTAGAATGGTAAAATATAGTACACATCAGTACAATAGAAAAGAATATAACCATTCAGGTTATAAAGAAATTAAAAGTAAACAAATTGCTATAAGTACAGTTAATTATTTTTAAACAAATAAAAGGTGAACCAATTTCTATTGTATCTAAATTATTTACACATTTTGGGTATAAAAAAGTTTTACCTATGGGTAATATAAAATAATATTCCACATTGTTTCAAAATACGTACAATACTTGAAGGAGGTTTGTTGGATACGTTAATCAATACTTAGTAGTGAAGTGTTCAAGTAAGTAATGTATTAAGGGTTCTAAGGTGGTGAACGTCTGCATCCCTCAATGTTGACACCTGTCATAACCAAGCATTGTGTATTGTTGATTGCCACACTAATCCACTGTTGGGGAAACATGATTTATTATCTTCTGTATATTGTTTTCAAAAGTTTGAAGTCGGTAGTATTATTTTTATTTTATTTAGTATATATTATTGTATTTAATTCCAACGAAACAGAATATTAAATGAAATAAATACTCAAAAGTATTCTAAACTGCAAAAGGTGTTATTGTATACTCTGTAAATCTCAACACTGTGATATAGGTTGCCGCGAGGGGGAGCTAGGGGGGGCGCCGCTTGATCTAATGCGTTTTTCAAAAATTCTTCCCCACTTTTGATTCACGGTTTTATTTTTGAAAATATCGTTGCACTAATCCGAGAAAACTTACGAAAAGCTAAGAATTAAAGTTCTTGCTGATTTAAATAGCGAAATAAGCGAAGATTCCGCTGCTTGAACTTACGTGGCCTCTAGAGACTCGTTATAGAATTACTAACGTCGCGTCAGAACACATAACGTGAATTCGGTGGGGCCATCATTTTTTAAGTGGAGTTGCTGTGTAAGTTTTTTGTGGAATAAAGAACGGGAATAGTGTCAATTTTGTTAGAAGGTGTGCAATTTTTGTGATTGGTGTGGTGAGTGAATGTGACACCGGGAAATTGCGAAGTTAAAACGGCTTTTTCCGTGTGGATACACGTTTGTTTCGAAGTAGTTTCGAGTAGAACACGAAACAGGAACTCTTGAAACTTGCAGTCCTAAGACCGTGAACATCACTGCGATTCCAAAACGCAAGAAGCCTGTAATTTATTTTGAACGTCTAAAATTAATTTTACATAACAATGATAACACAATAAAAAAATATATATGTAATATAAACCGATGTAGTACAAAGATATAGTGGTAAAGAGACAAAGGATACAAAGAATTATGGTACAATAAAACCTCTTTTACACGAACCTCGTTGAACCGGATTCCTCTGTAATCCGGATTGAAAATAATTAGGCCTATACTGTATATATTTTTTGTATTTTGAAATTGTTGTTTAAAACAGAAGAGTCGCTTTACAGGTACAGCACTGCAAATACAGTATTTATTATACTAGAAATCGGCTAGTAGGCCAACTGTATACCATTTTATAACTACGCGCAGAACTTTACGGTTTTGCCTATCGCATGTAAGAAGTAATAGAATCCCCACGATGACATAACTAATCAAACAACCGTCGGAGTGCACTGCCCCAACATTTCGATGTGCAGTTACAGTACAGCACAATGAGAACGTACATATTTTTAATTGTGTAATGAAGTATTGAACTTTGAATATACTGTAGTACAGTAATTTACATTAAAATATTAGATCCTCTACTATCCAGATTTTCGTTAATCCGGATGACCTCCGGTCTCACTTGATCCGGATGAATGAGGTTGTACTGTACTCTGTTGAAATATTTAATAATGGAATACTTTTTCTACCAGGATGTGGCGGGGGGGGGCAGTATCGTTAGGAGGGATAGGCAAGGCAACCAGTTGAATTGTACGACATACAAGGAAAACTGTACAACCGGCACTATGGTTCAGCTGCCAGCACTATTATTATCCTAGGCACTCATTTCTGTAGACCCACCAAGGGAGCTGAAAGACACCTTCATTTTAGAATACCGCCTCCCTGATTTTACGCACTTAGGAAATAAAAATTATTAGTCAAGTTCATAAAACATGTTCTTGTAAGAAGGTAAAGTTAAACTTGATTACTACAATAAATTATATTTATACTATCAGTTAAAACAATAAGTATATTAAATATACTTAATTAATATAATACATAATTAAATACATATAATTATAATACATAATTAAATACGAGTATTTAACTAATATAAATTTTATGAAGATATGAGACATGTGAGAGATGTTTGTAATTATGGTTCCTTCTTTTCCTTTTATAGGTTTTTTTATATGCGTATATAACAATATCATTCCCTTCATTAGTGTAACAGACACGTGCAGTTCCCATTTCCCCGGTCAACCACTGCTGTCCATTAATCCAGAGGCGAATCCTCAGAGCAAGCAACGCAAGCAGTGCTTACCTAAAGAAAATCAGGCAAAAGTATATAAATGCTTATGTAACCAACATTATTGTTGTCACCAAAAAACAGTTTCATATGCTTTATCTCTCATCTTTTGAAAATCGGCAGCGCATCGCTACCTATCTTCCAGACAAAATGATATCCATAACTTAATTTGATCTAAGTCATTAATATCACTTCGCTTCGAGTTCTATGCAGTTTTAACAGCTGACTGGCTGCTCCGGCTCCAAGGCAATCACTTCAAAAAATGTTTCGGTGTGCTAAATTATGAGTTGGCCATAATTTCAGAAATCTAGCATTTATTTAGGATTTCGTAACTACACTTTTCACTATCTAGCCTTCTTTTTTATATAAAGCTAAAGCTACAAATGCTCAAACTTGTAACAATGTATGATGATTTCCTGGTACCTATGTAGCATGCTAAACACCACACCACCTGGCTCTCGGAGACGCAAAACGCAAGCGTTTAGTATTTAGTAGAATTTAGTAGTGCTTTAAGCCACTAGGAGCGCTAGCCGTGTCCCGTCTCAGTCAAAATGCTGCAATTTTACTTCCATATTCCTTAAGGAATGGAAGTATGGTGATGGCAAAAAAAATCGTGTTCGAGATTATTGCAGATTCTGATTCTACTATTCTCAAAACATGAAAAAAAGTCGTTTTCCGAAAAGTGTCTGTGTGTCTGTGTGTCTGTCTGTCTGTCTGTCTGTCTGTCTGTCTGTCTGTAGATTTTTTTTCTATGGCAAACGATAACTGCCGCAAATTCAAACAGAATCAAATAATTTTTTGCATACAGCCCGGTTTTGCAGAGTTCTCGCGACCTATTGTTTTTGGTGAAGATCGGTTGAGGGAAAGGGGTAGTTTACCAGCAACGGTTTTTTTTTAGCAAGGGTAATTTTGTTTGTTTGGCAAACGATAACAGCCGCAAATTCAAACAGAATCAAATAATGTTTCGCATACAGCCCTGAATTGTAGAGTTCTCAAGACCTATTGTTTTTGGTGAAGATCGGTTAAGGGAAAGGGGTAGTTTACCTGTAACGTTTTATGTTTTAACAAGGGTATTTCCTATGGCAAACGATAACAGCCGCAAATTCAAACAGAATGAAAAGATTATTTGCATACAGCCCTAAATTGTAGAGTTCTCAATACCTTTTGTTTTTGGTGAAGATCGGTTAAGGGAAAGGGGTAGTTTACCTACAACGTTTTTTTAACAAGGGTATTTTCTATGGCAAACGATAACAGCCGCAAATTCAAACAGAATCAAATAATTTTCTGCATACAGCCCTGATTTGTAGAGTACTCAAGACCTATTGTTTTTGGTGAAGATCGGTTGAGGGGAAGGGGTAGTTTACCAGCAACGTTTTTTATCATGCGTATTTTCTATGGCAAACGACAACTGCCGCAAATTCAAACAGAATCAAATAATTTTTTGCATACAGCCCTGATTTGTAGAGTACTCGCGACCTATTGTTTTTGGTGAAGATCGGTTGAGGGGAAGGGGTAGTTTACCTGCAACGGTTTTTTTTATCAAGGGAAATTTTTTTTTTTTTTGGCAAACGATAACAGCCGCAAATTCAAACAGAATCAAATAATGTTTCGCATACAGCCCTGAATTGTAGATTTCTCAAGACCTATTGTTTTTGGTGAAGATCGGTTGAGGGAAAGGGGTAGTTTACCTGCAACGTTTTTTTAACAAGGGTATTTTCTATGGCAAACGATAACAGCCGCAAATTCAAACAGAATCAAATAATGTTTTGCATACAGCCCTGATTTGTAGAGTACTCAAGACCTATTGTTTTTGGTGAAGATCGGTTAAGGGGAAGGGGTAGTTTACCTGCAACGTTTTTTTATCAAGCGTATTTTCTATGGCAAACGATAACAGCCGCAAATTCAAACAGAATCAAATAATTTTTGCATACGTCCCTGAATTGTAGAGGTCTCAATGACTTTCGATTTTGGTGAAGATCGGTTAAGGGGAAGGGGTAGTTTACCTGCAACCTTTTACGTTTTAACAAGAGTAAAGTACTTGAAAATTTATTTAAACTTTTTGAAACAATGGTAATTGTTAAAAATAAAATAATTTTGTTGCCAGGCAATAAAATTATAATTTTTTCATTTTAATGTAATATAATATTTTTCATTTAATACAGCAATAAAAAGGCAGGTAAGACACAGCCTGGCTGTTTGGCTGAAAATGATTTTAAATATAAATCTTAGAATATGGAAGTCATGTATGGTTCTCCATACCGATATTTATCTCTTTGTTGTTTTGGTTGTCGCTATTTGAGATCTGAAACCCGCGTTGTGTCCTGGGCGCTGGTTGTTGAAATCATATTTTTTTAACTAGGAAGTAAAATCACATCTTGCCAAACGCCACTTTTTTAATCCTCCTCTAATTACTCTTTATGAATATTTTTCTCACAGCGAAACAGACAAGTATGAATCTGAATATTTTTTATCATTTTCTAGCATTGGAATTTTATATGCTTATGTGCTTATATTGTTCTTAGAGTTGATGCTTGGCCTACCCATCGAGTCAGGAATCACCACTGCATTAATCTTGGTCTAGAAAAGAGTGAGTGATGCTTACGTCCTTAGTGCTTAGTCTTTCATTTACATCACACTCTAGTTGTTATGCCCCATTTCACATTGTTGCCCATTATGCTTCAGAGCTTGATGCAACCGCTTCAGTTTCTGTATTCTTATATAGGATGGCCAAGATCATCTCAAATTACAGATTTTTTTGACAACATATATTGATTTCAGAATGTTGGTTCCTTAACCTTCTTTTTGAATCAGTCTAATAATTCTGCTCCTGATTTTGTTAAGGGATCAGTTCAAAGACTGGTTACCACTGTTCCTGGCTGCTAGTC
This sequence comes from Magicicada septendecula, assembly GCA_034769895.1. Lineage (NCBI taxonomy): Eukaryota > Metazoa > Arthropoda > Insecta > Hemiptera > Cicadidae > Magicicada > Magicicada septendecula. Next base: position 152,245,688 of record CM068373.1, read on the forward strand.
TTCTCATGTGTTCCTTCAAGACCTTCACTGATAATCTTCATTCAAGCCTTACTGTATTTATCAACTGCATTAGGAATCTGAAATTAAAGAAAAGTTTAATTAATAAACCTTGTTTGAGCATATTGTGTTATCTGGCGTACCAGTTCAGATACGTAGCAAAGTCGCACTTACAGTAAAAACACACAACACAGTTCTCTTCCATTGTCCAGCTTGCCACTACACGTGGTTACTAGCTGGCTGATTTCTTTCTGGCGGTGGTGATTCATGTGTTGCACCATGGCTAGAAACAGCAACAGGCTATAAATCTAGTCCTTGAAACCAAAAGAAGATCTTGTTTGACTAACTGTTAAATAAAATATTAACTTCTTGGATTTTGCTGTCCATGACGTGTCCGTTACTTAACTAAATATAATTAATCACTACTGACTCGGAACACAAAGTTGTTTATAGGTAAAAACGTACAAGTTTTACCTTATAGCCTTAACCGGTTTTCGCATTTAAAAAGCTTCTTCAGAAGCTGCCGTTGGGAGCACTGTCCATCTTGTTGTTGGCGACTGTATCGACTTTTGAAAGATCAATGTTGTGTGTGTGGGGTGTGATATGTTCGAATAATGTGTGTGATTTGAATTGCGACTGTTCGTTTAGGATGTCGTTTTTATGTGTTTTCGTGTGTTTGTATATTTCCAATTGTTCTAGAGTGTCTAGTTTTCGGCTTTTTGTGTATACGTGTAGAATGTCCATGTTATTGTCGATGTTTTTGTATGTGTGGTTTCAGGGCCGTAGCTAGAGGCTTGGGGGCCCCGGGGCAACAAGTGATTATGGGACCCCCTCTTTATCTGCCCCCTCCCCTTGCCACTACATCACTTGCATTTAGTAAGCCACTTGCATTCAATAGGGTTGCTATTTGGTGGTTTTTTCTTGATAAGTGAAAAGAATTAGCATTTAAAACAGACAAAACGCATCTTAACTTTTCACACTGAGCTTAATATAAAATTTACGGAGTTACAATTTTGTTATTGTAAAATCAAATTAATTGGATACATTGAATTACTAAGATAAAAGCAGAAATAAGACAGATATAACGGAAAATTTGATCAATTGATAATTTTACTAAATAAACTATGCTGAAAGCAGAAAGAAGGGTGTGTTTTAGAAAGCGGGGAGGCATGGAGACGCCAGAACCGTAGGCGGCAATAGTTGAAAGAAAATTACTTGTAAAGAAATCTGTAGAGTAAAGCGGTAAGTTAATAACGCCGGCGCTGGGGCTGACGAAAATAATGAATGTACTTTTATGTTAAGGCACGATTTGGGACACTACTGTCATAAAATGTATTATGTTGCTCAGATAGTAAGGGTGTTTGCCAAACGTTGTAAACTTAAGTGCATATAACAGTAGTTAACGTTAGACGAGAGAGAGCATTGTGTGACAGAGATGACGATAGACGCTAGTTTTTTAAACACGTGAACACGGAAAACGTTGGGCGAATCATAAAAAGCTTCATGCGCTGCGCGGGAGGTTTTAGTTAAGCAGATTGGGCGAATTTGTATTTAGCGGTAGTTTGAACCTATAGGAACGTTTTGCTGTAGATCGTAAGTAAGAAAGACTCGAGGCAAGTATATATTGTGAACTTAGAGAGAAATAAGTCAGTCTTCTTTATATAGGCGGAATTATACGAAGAGACTCGCGTACGTTGTTTTGCGTCAATTATATATATATTTTAATAAGTACGGTTAAGAATAAGTAATTTCTCAGATTAACAAAGTACGGGACGCGATAATTATTAATACTAAAGCTATAAATAAAGTTTCAATAAATCGTAATAAGTCAAAGAGTGGATGATCGGAGTTATAAAAATCAATAAGAAGTAATAATACATATGAAGTTCTATTAATTCAATACGTAGTGGTAAATCGCGGAAGAAGGCGAAGGAGTTCGAAGTAAAGTTACGACGGTATGAATCAGTCGGGTCAAACGCGACGTGAACGTTAAATGCACTTAAGGTCTATTCAGTCATCTTTGTGTCCAGAGTGTAATTATACGACATAGTTATAGGTATAATCCATATGTCAATGTAGTGCACTTGTGATAAAGTGAATTGTGCAGTTTTAACCAGGATTAACACACGACGACGGCTGCTGACGACTCACCGATCTACAACATCTTCAGGACCACGCACTTTGGAAGGAATCTTACGCAAGTAACGAATAACGAACATTTAATTCTATGTTTTTGATAAATATATATGTTGTATTCAATGTAGTGACTCAATCTGTCATAAAGGACTCATTGCTAATTAATAATATTCAATTTGTATAAACAATTCAAGTCATATAAAGAAATTTGTGTAATGTATAAATGCAAGTTGTTCATTAAAAGTTGATTAACATACTTTAATTTGTGTTTATTATTACTGGCCCCCTGAGGTATAATCAAGAGTCGGTACACTGGAATAAGCACTATAAACTATTATATAAATTATTAATATCATATTTGATCAAGATAGTTTGTGATCTTATTTTTTCACATGCTCGTAGGCCAACATAATTTGCAAATAAATAATTTAACTCTTTTACAAAAGCCTATCTAGAAGTGTATTACATGGTCCAGCCGTGCTCGCGTCGGCAAGCATGTCGTTACAGTGCTACGAGCGCCCGAATGCAGCAGACGTGAGTTTCGCTTGTTGCTTCGGCTCTCATTTTCTTTATTGTTGCGACAAATTATGTAGGCCTTTGGCCCTACAACATTTCATTTCTTTTACTTCAAATGTTGCGTAATAGTGCCTCATCTTTATAATGTAACACATTTCAAACGAACGTGATCCTTCAAATTATAATGCGTGTAAGGCTTAGCTAACCTTGCGAATCCAAATTTAAATTGTAACATTTATACTCAATAAATGTATTAAACTGCAGTCCACTCGCTCATCATTATTTTCTTCATCCTGGTAAAATTAATTCCACCAAAAAATTAACTTACAAACATTAATTCATGAACAGGCCTAAAACAGCCTAAAAATTAATTCTAATTTTTCCTAGTACCAAGTGTTCTTTTCAGAGACAAAACATTCTTTTTAGAGCTAAAATATCTTTATACACTAACTTGAGTATAAAGTTCTGAGTATTTTCTAACGTTCGCTGGCAGAAGAAGAGGGTCCCGGCTAAATGGGATCTGACTCCATTATACTTAGACAGAATCAGAACACAAATAATCGAATTAATAATAATAAAGACAAACAGAGAAACAAATGAACAAAACACAAATAGGTAGGTAGTAACTGCTGCACGTTGGTTCCGAAACGAATATATCTGCTAACCGAGGGTTTTGCCGGTTTATACAGCGGCAACACATCGGGTGGACGAAATTGTCCACCTCCCGTTTGTACAGTGACAGCTACTACAAGGTCAATGACCACATGCAGTAAAACACTGCCGATGTCTGAGCCGGCAACACAAAACGGAAGTTTCCCTATTAATATTTTTCAGATTTAAAATTATTCTTATAACTAAACTATTTATTCTGTGAAATAATTAATATTTATTTGTTTCTTTCATTTCCAGGACTGCTGCCGCCGGCAGCAGCGGTTACATGGACGCCACCAAAACGCCACTGGTTGCCAACAAAAGTTTTATTACGCATTTATATATTTCAACGACTGCAAATTGATACTTCTTATCAACTGAAACAAATAAAAACATACGAAATGATCTAACAAGGAGGACCAGTAAATTCCCTGAGCTACAGAACACGCTCACTAGTTTAAGACAAAGTAAATTTATTATTTGGTAAAATCAAATTTATTTTATATTATTGTTGGCATATCTGTTGTTAGACACTGATTTTGTAAAATTACTAAAAATGTTAAGTTTGTACTTTTAATAAAATTGCTTATAATTTGACAATCTCATAGAACTTTTTTTCAAAATTTGGATTCCCATTATTACCACGTGGTGCCCCTAAAATTAAAAAATGTTCATATTTTCAACGGATTTATTTCAGATTTCCCTTTAGTCTATTCTGGTAAGGATTTGTACAGTTTTCTCAGTTTTTTATAATTCTTTTAGGCCTTCTTCTTCTTCTTCTTCTTCTTTAGTTAGCAATCCGCAGATTGGTTTGTATCAGTTCCCCACAGTTTAAAATTTTCTTTGTTTAATTTGCTTTGAAAATTTATTTTCAAAATTTTGCGACAGTCACATTTTTTGCTTTCCGCCCTCCTACTTTTGGGGGAATCAATGTCAAAAACAATAGATTAAAACAAATGAGGTAAAAGTATGTCCTTGTTAAGATTTACAATAATCGGTTGGTCCATTCAGAAGTTGTCGTGAGACATACCGCCAATAGGTAGACAGACAGACAAACACAAACACCAAACGGTCGAGTCAAAACTGAGAACTCGCTTCGCTCGTTCAATTGAGGGATTCTGATAACTACTTAAAACCTACTCTATATTTATCTTATGTAAGAAAAAAACGGATTGAATTCGTTGTTATTTATATTGTACCAGTCACCGATAATAATTCCTTTTTTAACTAGTCAAGTTTTTCCACTTCTTCATGAATCACCCTGCATAATTTTTATTAGTAATTTATTGTAAGTTTGATGGTCATGCTGGACAGGACTATGAACACATGCGGAATGTCAGTTGCAGCGATTTTGTTTGAAGTTGAAGGGATAAATAATGTCATAGTAACCCATCTTACAACATTTCTGTAAATAAACAGAATTAGTTATTATCACTTAGGCCTATTACAAATAATACTACTTAGCTCTAACTTAAGCGGTTGGTTTCCACATACATACATTCTCTCTCTCTCTCTTTCTCTCTCTCGCTCGCTCTCCATCTCTCTATCTGTTTACCTACCCACCTATCTAGCTATCTATCTAACTATCTCTCTACTAATTTCTCTCTCTCTCTCTCTCTCTCTCTCTCTCTTCCTCAGATATTCATTCGCTTTCTTAAGTGAATTATGCAGTGCCTGTTGCGTGAACAAGGCATTGTTCTTGAGTGTTATAAAAATTTAATTTTTAGAAAGACGACAAACACATCATAAGGCAGGAAATGGAAATCCACCAAGAAGACCTGTACGGCACAAAATATAGACGTAGCCAGGGACCAGAGACGTAGCCAGACGGGAGGTCAGAGGGGTTCAACCCCCCCGAAAAACTGAAAGATGGCGAAAGCTATTATAACACTTACAGTCAAACAGTCAATATCGTTCCCAGAAAGATACCATTTAGGATTTATATTACGTACATTTTTTGTTTTTCACGACGCCTTAAGCAAACTTTGTTTTCAATAAGTATAAGGTTGTTTTCACTTTTTACTTCCATGTTCCATACGGAAATGGAAGTATGGTGATGGCGAAAAAAATCGTGTTCGAGATAAACGCTGATTTTGATTGTACTACCCTCAAAACATGAAGAAAAGTCATTGTGTGTGTGTGTGTGTGTGTGTGTGTGTGTGTGTGTGTGTGTGTGTGTGTGTGTGTGTGTGTGTGTGTGTGTGTGTGTGTGTGTGTGTGTGTGTGTGTGTGTGTGTGTGTGTGTGTGTGTGTGTGTGTGTGTGTGTGTGTGTGTGTGTGTGTGTGTGTGTGTGTGTGTGTGTGTGTGTGTGTGTGTGTGTGTGTGTGTGTGTGTGTGTGTGTGTGTGTGTGTGTGTGTGTGTGTGTGTGTGTGTGTGTGTGTGTGTGTGTGTGTGTGTGTGTGTGTGTGTGTGTGTGTGTGTGTGTGTGTGTGTGTGTGTGTGTGTGGAATTTTTTCTATAGCAAACGATAACTGCCGCTAATTCAAACAGAATCCAATAATATTTTGCACACTTCTCTGAACTGTAGAGGACTCAAGCCCTGTTGATTTTGGTGAAGATCGGTTAATTGGAAGGGGTAGTTTGCCTGCAACGTTTTATTTTTTAACAAGAGTAAAGTACTTGAAAATTTATTTAAACTTTTTCAAACAATGGTAATTGTTAAAATAAAATAATGTTCCTGCCAGGCAAGCATATCTCAATTATGTAATGTTTACGTTCCCAAAGTTTTATTATTGTGATTACTGCAATAAAAAGCAGGCAGGACACACACACACAATTCGCGTTATTTCTGGCCTCACTCATTTTTATTTTCTTACGTTTGACCGCTTTTTAAATGGAAAGTGCCGAAACCCACACCAACACAACGAGTGCAACCCGAAAAGGTGTCCAGCGTGGACAGCGATTTGCTTCCTGTGGATCGCTCGCCAGTGTAACTGCATGTGTTTACAGAGTAACGGTTCACTGACTTTTCGTCTTTAGGGAATGAACCCTCTGCTAGATGCTCAGGGTACATGAGAGACTTCGGAGCGCTCCTTCTTTTCCGCGTGTTTGTTCTGTGATACGTACACTGTAGATTCGCAGTTATACTCTGAGCAACGCTCCATAGGGAATGTTGAAAATTTTTGTTCACGGTGTACCCTCATACACACTAAAACCTGCTCTGATGTTTTGCTTACGGACATCATAATATTAAAACTTTGGAAACTTGAGCACTACTTAATGGAGATCAAACATTAAATTTTACAAGCCATTAATTTTATGCATACTTTGAAGCAATAAATGTGTTAATAAAATAATACAATCTGTGTACTTATTTCTATTATAATATAAGAATTACAAACTATTATGTGCATGTGTGTATGTATGAAAAATATATAAATATTTTTCTCCTCTGGAAAATTGTTTGCCCCTCCTGGAAAATATTTTGACCTCCCTGATGGCTAGTTATTTACTAGCCTGTGTGGAATATAGCGTTATGACATGGATCAGAATTGTGGGTGTTAAACGGAAGACACAAACGTATTAAGGAAGAAATGTTTTGCTGAGAAATTTATAATTATACGGGTGAACAGAATCGTCGTTCTGGAAATCAGAAGACGAATGGAAAGAAAGAAAGAAAGACTCAATTTTAATGGCTAGTATAGTACTACTACTACTACTACTACTCTCCAGCACTACAGCCCATGGTGAGCCTTGGCCTCCGCTACGACCCGTCTCCACTCATCTCTGTCCACTGCCTTCAGTCTCCAGTTCCTAATGCCCATCTTTCTTAGATCTTCTTCCACATCCTGCTGCCATCTTCTTCGAGGCCTTCCTCTTCTTCTTTTGCCCAGTATCGTTCCATGGCTAGTATAGTATTGACAGCAAATACTTTGATAACACTACAGACATCATTCACCCTCGCCCGATAACTCGCAGCGAGACCCCTATTTCATTACAGGAATCAGATCGCAGCTCCCTTTGGCCAGCTCTTGGTTCGACCTACAAACATTTTATCCAAAAGTACAGTCCTTCCTCACGAAGGTTGAAGATAGTCTTCACCCACCTGACATGGGGGTACCATTTTAGCTGATACGTCATTTCTTCAGAACTCAAGCATCCACTTATTTAATTAATATTTAAATGATTTTAAATATAAATTTTAGGACATGGAAGTCATGTATGGTTCTCCATACCGATTTTTTAATTTTAACTGACAAAAAATAATGATTTTACTTGCTACATGCTTTATCAAACTTTTGTAGTAGGAATTATGTCATAGATTATAGATTATAGGAGTGAAAATAAAATTCAAATTTTAATATTCTATAGGAACATTTATTTATTCAAATATGAAAAAACGCTGTGAATGATTCTTGTATTCTGTTTCTTCTGTTACTTTAATTCCAAGGTTTCAGGATGTTCTGAAATCCTCATTTCTATCTTGCTCCGGGGGAAATCTGGATCCCTCCATCTTTCTGGAAGGAAACATCCCGAAATGGGTATTCTCATCTTTGATTCCATGCCACCAATCCAATCTGGACCCCCTCCCCGAAACATAATCTTGACTACATTCCTGCTCGAGACTACGAGTATAAAATTTCGACTGGTTCAACCCTCACCCCACCATGATCCCAAAATCTCGAACTGTCTACGTGTGTGGGTAGAATGGTAAAATATAGTACACATCAGTACAATAGAAAAGAATATAACCATTCAGGTTATAAAGAAATTAAAAGTAAACAAATTGCTATAAGTACAGTTAATTATTTTTAAACAAATAAAAGGTGAACCAATTTCTATTGTATCTAAATTATTTACACATTTTGGGTATAAAAAAGTTTTACCTATGGGTAATATAAAATAATATTCCACATTGTTTCAAAATACGTACAATACTTGAAGGAGGTTTGTTGGATACGTTAATCAATACTTAGTAGTGAAGAATCTTACGCAAGTAACGAATAACGAACATTTAATTCTATGTTTTTGATAAATATATATGTTGTATTCAATGTAGTGACTCAATCTGTCATAAAGGACTCATTGCTAATTAATAATATTCAATTTGTATAAACAATTCAAGTCATATAAAGAAATTTGTGTAATGTATAAATGCAAGTTGTTCATTAAAAGTTGATTAACATACTTTAATTTGTGTTTATTATTACTGGCCCCCTGAGGTATAATAAGAGTCGGTACACTGGAATAAGCACTATAAACTATTATATAAACTATTAATATCATATTTGATCAAGGTAGTTTGTGATCTTATTTCTCACATGCTCGTAGGCCAACATAATTTTCAAATAAATAATTTAACTCTTTTACAAAGGCCTATCTAGAAGTGTATTACATTCTGTCGCCCGGAACGTGGAACACGATTGAGTCACTATTAAATAAATTATAAATTAAGAACAAGTAGAAATTAAGAAATAGTATAAAACATAGTTTATGATTACGCGAAGTAGGAGTAGGAGAAACAAAGACATACAAAACAACATTCACAACCTATACAACAAAATGAGCACAAACACAAATACCCAAAACAACGATATGGAATTCGAAATAAATAATCAATTAGGAGATCCAGACACTCTCGCAGACATTTCAGAGAAGGATCAAGCGTCAGGGACGCGGGGACTAAACGGACAGAACGATGAAAACGCAGAGACACAACAATTTACACCAACAGTAGTAACAGAAATTCAAGAACGACCGAGAAGTCAGACACCACTAGAGACAGACAAAAACACTGATATCTACACAATACTACAACAACTACTGAAACAATCAGAACAAACAGAAAAACGACTGGCACAACAGATACAAAAACAATCAGAAAAAAAAACAGAAAAACGACTGGCATTTCAAATACAAGAAGAATCAAGAAAAACAGAAAAACAACTGCGCATTTGAATGCGGATCACCTAATTGCATGTCCAGCCTTGATTTCAGACACGGAAGTCCAAGACGAAGATGGTACGGCAAGGCTCTCACGTCTCTACTGGTCAGCGCGCCGCCTAATGGCCCAACAGCCAAGGGTGGGCGTTGGCTAGTAAGTAAGTAAGTAAGTAAGAAAAACAACTGGCATTTCAAACAGAACAAATACAAAGACAATCAGAACAGCTTGCACAAACAAAAGCGCAGATAGAACAACATGAGGTAAGATTAGAACAAGCAGTACAACAAATGAAAAAACAAATCCAAAAACAACACATAGAAATAAGAAACGAAGTCACCATGCAAATAGAACAAGAGAGAACAAACAACAAAAAACTGTTCCAAGACTGCCAAGTAGAGACGAACCACAAAAGCCAAGACAATACCGACAAGATTACTGAACTTAGTATAAATACTAAACAGCAATTCATAGAGTTGAACGAACGGTATAGCAACAACATTCGAGTAGTAAGTGAAATAATCGAAATAAATAACAAAAGATACGAAGACAATACGGCAGCCATCAAAGAGTTACGAGCCGAAAAGATGGAAGAAATGAAGAAGGTGAGCGAAAATGTTGATCGTAAATCGGAAGAAATTGACCTGCAAATACAACAAATACAACGAGAAGTTAGGAGTAAATTAGCCTCAATTAATAACCAATCATACAACAATAACATTACTCACGAACAAGTAAAAATATCAAGTACAATGGGACTGGAGACTTCCCGATGGAGTTTATGAAGGAGATGGAGGATATCTACATGGAACACTACCAAGATAACGGCAACGTCGCATGGATCGGAAGGCACCTAGAAGGAGAGGCCGCAATGTGGTGGAGATTGATCAAGAATAGTGTAACCAACTTCGCAGAGTTCAAAGAAGCCTTTACGAACAAATACTGGAGTGATATGGTGCAAGAAAACGTAAGAAACGAGCTCGAGTTTGGACGGTATCAGATGGAGAGTGGTATGAACATGATACAATACCTAGAACGAAAATTATTAGAGAACAGACAACTAATTCCACCGATACCGGATCAACACCTGATCAGAAAAATTACAAAACATGATTCTCAAGGGGTACAGATCGCCATTATTACTCGTGGGGTTACGACTATTAATGAGTTCGAACAAGTACTATCAGAATTCATGGGTGTGAGGAGTGAAACAAGGACAATGACTCGGACACATTATGACAATCGACGGGAACAAAAACCATTGATGAGAGTGAAGAGGAGAGTGGAAGACGGGTCGAACAAGGACAGTCACACGAAAGTGAAAACCGAGCAGCTACCCAACATTACAATAGACGACCAAATAAGTTTAGAAATGAACCAGAGCCGATCCCTTCGACTAGCGGTACACAACATAACAAAAGTGGCACTGCAATATCAACAAAACAAGGACAGCATGGTACAGATGACGTAGATTTAAGCACTATTAAAAAGTATATTAATACAGTTGCTTTAGATTTAGAAGACGATGCATTAGATAATGATGATATAAGTGTAGAGTATTGTATAAGCAAATGCCCGGAGATTAGAATATCATTAAATGAAATGCCCCTATACGGATTAATTGATACTGGAAGCCAGGTAAACGCTATATCTGAGAAATGGTTTAAAAATAAGAAGAAGAAATTGGGAAATGTAGAAACCTTAAGGCTATCAAATACTGTCATCAAAGGAGCAACTGGACAGAGATCAAAAAGGGTGACGCAGCAGGTATTGTTAACAACCAAGATCGGCGATGTGGAAGTGGACGGCGTATTCCTCGTGGTACTAGAATTAGTAACGGACTGTATAATAGGCATAGGGTTACTAGAAGAATATGGGTGTATTATCGATGTCCGCAACCAACAAGTAACGATTCCAGAAAAGGGGAACCAGAAGGAAGTCACGGCAGAGATATTCATGGCAGAGGTATTCAACGTAGCAGCAGTAGAGAGAAAAAACGAGCAGATAATGAAGCAATGGAGGAAGAAACCCAAAACTTACACACACACACACACACACCGAAACATCACATAAAAATTGAAAAACAAGATGTAATAGCACACATCCGAATATTAATGTAGTAGTAATAAGTGGCAAATTAAATGTAAGGGAAGTCAATGTAATGACGTATAATGAAAGTTAGTAGGTAAGAAATTACGAATGTTTAGAAAATAAGTAAATAAGAAATGTCACAAAATGTTTAAAAAGGGAAATTGCTATGTGTAACAGATGTTATTGAAAGGGAAAGTAGACCACCCACATTTAAAGAGTAGTTTGACAAGTCAGGCAGAGAGGGACGGGTAGTTTGTTTGTAAACAAACTATAAAACCAGACCAACCCTAAATGTCTAGCAGTCAGTAATAACGGAGTAGTGTTGTAATAAAATACTCACCCAATTAGACTAAGAAATTTAAAGCAATTAATTAAATTGAATACATTGTTAATTTTAATTATAATGAATGAATATATTAATTATGTCAAGTTAATAGAATATATGAACAAGATACTTATAATTATAATAATTTTAGGGACGCATCAATAGAACTAGTTTACAATTTTGATAAAATTGAACGCTACTTCTATGGGGGGACTTATATAACGGAAAATTTGATCAATTGATAATTTTACTAAATAAACTATGCTGAAAGCAGAAAGAAGGGTGTGTTTTAGAAAGCGGGGAGGCATGGAGACGCCAGAACCGTAGGCGGCAATAGTTGAAAGAAAATTACTTGTAAAGAAATCTGTAGAGTAAAGCGGTAAGTTAATAACGCCGGCGCTGGGGCTGATGAAAATAATGAATGTACTTTTATGTTAAGGCACGATTTGGGACACTACTGTCATAAAATGTATTATGTTGCTCAGATAGTAAGGGTGTTTGTGAGGCAAGTATATATTGTGAACTTAGAGAGAAATAAGTCAGTCTTCTTTATATCGGCGGAATTATACGAAGAGACTCGCGTACGTTGTGTTGCGTCAATTATATATATATTTTTTAATAAGTACGGTTAAGAATAAGTAATTTCTCAGATTAACAAAGTACGGGAACGCGATAACTATTAATACTAAAGCTATAAATAAAGTTTCAATAAATCGTAATAAGTCAAAGAGTGGATGATCGGAGTTATAAAAATCAATAAGAAGTAATAATACATATGAAGTTCTATTAATTCAATACGTAGTGGTAAATCGCGGAAGAAGGCGAAGGAGTTCGAAGTAAAGTTACGACGGTATGAATCAGTCGGGTCAAACGCGACGTGAACGTTAAATGCACTTAAGGTCTATTCAGTCATCTTTGTGTCCAGAGTGTAGTTATACGACATAGTTATAGGTATAATCCATATGTCAGTGTAGTGCACTTGTGATAAAGTGAATTGTGCAGTTTTAACCAGGATTAACACACGACGACGGCTGCTGACGACTCACCGATCTACAACATCTTCAGGACCACGCACTTTGGAAGGAATCTTACGCAAGTAACGAATAATGAACATTTAATTCTATGTTTTTGATAAATATATATGTTGTATTCAATATAGTGACTCAATCTGTCATAAAGGACTCATTGCTAATTAATAATATTCAATTTGTATAAACAATTCAAGTCATATAAAAAAATTTTTGTAATGTATAAATGCAAATTGTTCATTAAAAGTTGATTAACATACTTTAATTTGTGTTTATTATTACTGGCGCCCTGAGATATAATCAAGAGTCGGTACACTGGAATAAGTACTATAAACTATTATATAAATTATTAATATCATATTTGATCAAGGTAGTTTGTGATCTTATTTCTCACATGCTCGTAGGCCAACATAATTTTCAAATAAATAATTTAACTCTTTTACAAAGGCCTATCTAGAAGTGTATTACACAGAAAAGTAATTGCATGACTCATATCAAGAATTGCAAGGTTTATCTTAAAAGTGATAATTGAAATACGAAAAATAACACAAGTTAAAAAAAAAACAGCAAATTTTAAAGAGAAAAAGCAAATTGTTTAAAACTGTATACTTCATAAGCAATATTCTAAGTCTACACAGGCTGAGTTTTAGCTGAAAACATAGGATTACATGAACTTCTGTTTCCTAACTTTTTTAGAAGCAAAGTCATTAATTACTTTATCAATATTAATTTTTTGAGCTCTGTAGAGAGTTTTTAAATCTGTCACAGTTTCTACAATTTAATATGACTGGAGGAATCTTTTCTTACTTTTAAATCCCCGCTGGCATTAGCACACAATAACAGGGTTAAACGATCTTTCATGGGCTTGTGACCGGGCATTGCATTCTCTTCTGCTGTAATGTAGGTCCTCTTCGGCATCTTTTTCCAAAAAAGTCCTGTTTCCATTTTCAATTGAAAGCAAAGCTAGATTGCTGAGCCTTTCCTGTCCCATAGTGCTTCGTAAGTAATTTTTTATCAACTTTAATTTCGAAAATGACCGTTCAGCCTTAGCTACGGTTACAGGAACTGTCAAGTACATAATACATGCTGTACACACATCAGAATAAGTTGGCGAAAGTGAGCTGTGATCAATTATTAACAGTTCTGCAAATTCCTTGACGCTGCTCATTTTCTCAAGTTTGTTTTTAAATGAAGTCTTAGCGGAACATATCTGAGATGGAAATTTTGGAGACACATCATCCGGAAACCTTCTAACAAAATCTATTGCTTTCTCATGGACCTCTTTTGCACTAGCGTTGACAAGAAATTCAGGCTGAATTACTTGATAAGTGTCAAGAACAGCTTTCATACCCTGAAAACGGTTATCTAGTTGAGTACATAAAGTGTCTATCATTGGGTAGAACACTGTTACTCTAAAACAGGATTCTGGCTCTTGTAACCTCTCATCTTCACATAACTCATCAAAGTGTTTTTTCACCTTCCTAATCCTACTCTGCCGAAACCCTTGAGATATTCCCCAACATTCACAAATCTCAGAAGCCTCAGACACTAATTCTCCAAATTTCCGCGCATCTCGGTGACTTTAAGCAGAGCATTCCCCAATAACTCATATGCAGATAACAGATCTACGGTCTCAGATTGCAGAGACTTTGACACAATGTTAAGGGCCTCTAAAACTTCACATTGTATTACTAGGAGTAACACAAAGTTGAAAGATTCCAGCTTTTTCTTTATTTGCATGGCTTCATCCCTTTCCTTCTTTTTTTTTGCTAGTCAGAATTAGGCAGCTGAGACATTTCACTACATCACAGAACCTATGTTTAAGGGCACTTACTGCGTCAAATCTGCCAGCCCAGCGAGTTGGATTTAGGGTTTTTAATGTCACTTTTGAAGACCCACTCTGGTACATTGTTTTTAACTTCTCCCAGCGAACAATGCTATGGCCAAAAAAGCAATATACATTTTGGACGGTTTCAAAAAACTGGCAAATATCACTCAGCACAAGGTTAAGGTTATGCGCCGCACAATGTACAAAGTAAGCATATGGGGCTTTTTCTTTTATACGTTGTTGCACACCGTGGTATACTCCAGTCATTACGGCTGCTCCATCATCCTTGACCACGACACTTCCTCACATCTAAACCCTTCTCTTACAGCGAATTAATTATTTCTTTAGCAAGCCCTTGTGCTAACCATATATCTAATACTACTATATTGCTATCGCCCGTAAGTGGAGGTGTCACGGAGTAAGTGAGACAGCAAACGACTGCTTCTATCTCTTTTTTCTACTACTCGACCCGTTGTGCGCAAGCGTCGAAGTAGTGCGCAAGCGCATAAGACTCGAAGTAGTAATGAGGGAGACAGACGCATATATGTCTGCACCGTAATGGTTTCGTCGTCCTTCAGACCCCTACTAGCAATATAGGAGTATTAGATATATGGTGCTGACTGATCTTTAACCTCTCTAAAGGAGAAGAAAACTTCACAGAAAAAAACAAAGCACTTTGAAGCTCACAAGTGATTTCGTCTTTAACTTGTGATGATAATAAGCCTATCAGCTCATTTTGAATTTGCGGACTTAGATATTTTACCGCACCATGTGGACGCTTTAGCAATTCTTGCAACACAGGGTCATACTTTGATAGCAGTTCAATGATTGATAGAAAATTTCCCTTATTGCTATGTTCTAGCCTCTCACTGGTTCCGCGAAAAGCGAGATTGCATGTTGCAAAGGTTAGGGTTACATTCAGTATTCTTTCAACTACCTTCCGCCAGAAGCTTCTTTCTTCCTCAAGCTTTCTATCAATTATCTCATCAACTGTCCCATGTTTGCGCCACTGTTCATAAACTATACAGGCACGAGCATGGGCTCTGGATCCTTCATAACTTATTATACGTTCTGAAATATGCTTCCAGTCCCTAACTCCGCTGGTCGAAAACCTTTGAGACTGAGCAACATGTGCATGTCCTTCTTGTTGTTGGGGAAACAACCAACATGGTAGACAGTAAATGCAATCAAGCTTCATTGAGTAACACAACTAATTTCTGTTTAGTTTTAATCCAGCCTTAGTTGTCAAGCGGTAACAGCTGTTTGAAAAAGATCGGCCTTGTTGTGTTTCGTCTCTTGGAAAAGGGCCATCAGGTTGGTGAGGGCCAGCTGCTATAAGCCTACATTTCATCTCAGGGTCTTTTACAATGTTAGGGAAGACATCATACTCTGTAGCTACATATATGTCTTGTGTATTTTCACTGAAAGATACAACCTCTTCATCTGAAGAGTCGGACTGAGCTGAATTTTGATCAATGTCATCTTGTGGGAACGCACTGCATTTATCAATGTCTTCTAAGCCAGGAGGGGCAGGGTCGTCACTTATATGCATCTTCCTTTCTTCTAACACACTTTCCACATCTTCTATTCTCTCTTCATTATGGTCTTGGATCTTCTTCAACCCTAAAGGAAAACAGTTTTTCAGGAAAAAGTGGCAAAGGGGGGAATCTAAAGTAACAGCGTCCGTAGGCACCATATTAAAGAAATACAAAAGAAAATATATTAAAGAGCTGAGAGAAAGATATTTAAAGAACTCATATTTGATGTACAGTAATTACGCATATCCTATAGCGATACGACACACTTTTAAGGTTTATTAGTGAGGAATTGGATGTAACTGCAATTTAAAATTTTTTATGAATTGTGGCCTGAAAGTTACAAAGGCGTTGCTCAAGTATGCAACTATAGTGAATTTTTCTCCCCGCAGCCGAAAAAATGTGCCACTTATATGATTTTATAAAAGTCCTTATTTTGCTGCCTACGGACCCTACATCTAGGTTTCAGCCTTACATATATATTATTTTGATAATTGAAAAATAAAACATGCAGTAATCAAGTAAACAAAAAATTGTAACTTTTTGAATTTTTTTAAAATACCGTATCCATAAAAATTTAAGACAATGACTCAAACGTTCTTGAGATATTATTTACTAGACTAATAAGAAAACACAGTACCAGTAAACAAACAAAATTATAAACACACAGATACAGTGGAACATTTGTAATTCGAAGTTGGGTACCGGTACTGTGTTCTTGGTCTTGAAAAGAAAAAAATACAGTCTCACAATCCGATGTCGCTATTTGGCTTCCAGAACATACCAAAAACAAAAAAGAAAAAAAAACATGCAGTCATTGGAGAGTTAAACGTTCAGAAAATCACGTATCACACCGACATTACATACAGGTCAACGGTGAAGTATAAGTTATATATACGTCTCTGCCACTCTGCCAGACAAAAAAAGAAAAGCCATAGGCCATAGGCCTAACCTCTAAATTTGTTTGGCCGCCAGCCCGTGGCCCACTCATTGTTTAGTTTTAACTAGACGGAACTTTATTCTAAAAGAAAGAGGATGAGCGCTTGCTGACTTACGACAAAATATGTTTCAATTTTTACCTCTCTCGTCATCGCTACTCGTGGACTCAGAGCTGGAAAGCCAAAAAGATAAACTCCCTGAGCTTTTAGATGCCTCTGCCCATTTTTTCTTCTTTTCTTGCCTTTTTTGGGCACCACTGAGGTATGTCCGTTTCATATTTATTCCAACAACAAAACGCACTTTGTTTGTATTTCAAAACTGACACTGTCAGTCAAACTGGTAATAGAAAAGCTAACCGGTAACACGTTGCGGGGTAGCAAACAAAAACAAACTGATGCCCTGTTGCGAACACGGTGATGCGTACTACTCCCTCCACCTGCCGCACCACACACAATCTACCACTCTCGGTCCTTTCGTTGTCACTGGCTCTTCGACTCTTGAAATATAGCTAAGAAAGACAGCGAGAGTAGGCTATTGTAGGCAAAATAGGCAATGCTGTTATACATTATAAATAAGTTTAATTTGTTATTATTTTAAGACTTTGATAAATTTTTAAGTCAATTTATTTTGAATGTTTGAAACAAAATGAGTTTGATTCAAAATTGTTTAGTCTGGTTTAGTATAAAAAATCCCTCCTCGTTCGGGGTCCCCCTATGCTCGGGGGCCCCGGGGCACTGCCCCGGTGGTAGTTACGGCCCTGTGTGGTTTGCTTTAATGAGGTGGTTTGCAAAGGTGGATTCTGTAGTGGAGTGTAGTGGCTTTGTGTGTTCAATGTATCTCTGTTTGAAGCTACGTCCTGTCTGGCCTATGTAGAATCTTCAAACAAAGATACATTGAACACACAAAGGCACTACACTACACTACAGAATCCACCTTTCAAACCACCTCACTGAAAAAAACCACACATACAAAAACATCGACAATAACATGGACATTCTACATGTACACACAAAAGGCCGAAAACTAGACACTCTAGAATTGGAAATATACAAACACACGAAAACACATAAAAACGACATCCTAAATGAACAGACACAATTCAAATCACGCCCATTATTCGAACATATCACACCCCACACACACAACATTGATCCTTCAAAAGTCAATTCTGTCGCCAAAAACAAGACGGACAGTGCTCCCAGCGGCAGCCTCTGAAGAAGCTTTTTAAATGCGAAAACTGGTTCAGGCTATAAGGTAAAACTTTTACGTTTTTACCCATAAAAAACTTTGTGTTCCGAGTCAGTAGTGATTTAATTATATTTAGTAAAATATTAACTGTTACTTATAAATATTATAAGTAACTGAAATGTACTTGTAATTCATAAAACTGATTTTCCCAAGACTATCAAAGATGGAAAATTAGTAAACAGGTATTCAAATTTTCTTGGTTGTAATGACACTTTCTTGGTTGTATGATCAGGATACTGATGTTGAAAACAAAATTCAAGGCGCCAATTTCAACATATCTGTGGTACAATAATCAGGTCGTTTAGTAGGTTATAAGACCAGAAAGAATACAAAACTAAAACTGGATAAGGAACTTGTCCTTTACATGTAAGGAACAAACAATTTATCTTGTTGTTGCATCCTCTTCGTTCACTTTATTAATTTAATAATATATATAAAACTTTCACTAATGAACTTACTGTTGTCACTTCCCAAACGTTTCGAGATGTTGTTTCTCTTCTTCTGTGGGTGTAATACTGACTGTCGACTACAGAATAACCGTTACGGAAAAATGGTGTGTGTGGTGGGGGTTGATGGTGGGAAGGGATTGGCGCTGAGGTTCGAATTGTGTGTGTGGATCAGTGTATCGAATAGTGTATGTGATTTATAATGTATTTGTTCATGTAATATGTTGTTTGGTTGTAGTGTGTGATATCTGTATATTTCAAATTGTTCAGCTGTGTTTAGTTTTCTACTTTTAGGTAAGTAGTGTAATATTTCCATGTTGTGTTCTATGTTTGTGTAACTGTGGTTTTCGTTATGTAAATGTGTGGCAAATGTGGAATGTATGTAGTTTGTGGTGAGGGCTTTTAAATGTTCAGAAAATCTCGAAGAAAAAGATCTTCCCGTCTGGCCGATGTAGAATTGTTGGCAATCATTACAATTTAATTTATAAACCCCTGTTTTGCTGTATGTGTCAATGTCTTTGTTAGTATTATTTATGTGTTTTCTAATGGTGTTGTTGGTTCTGTAGGCTACTTTATAATTGTGTTTCCTAAATGTGTTTGCTATTTTATGTGTATTGGAATTGTAGTATGTAAGTGTTATGTATTTGCTGGGTTGTGTGCTGTTGGTCAATGTGTTTTACTTTTTGTGTTGAGGATTCGTTTGTGTAGTTTATTTATTAATTCGGGATTGTATCCATTTTTGACTGCTATGTATTTAATTGTGTTTAATTCATCTTGGTAGTCATGTGTGTTTAGGGGTATTGAAGTGAGCCTATGGAGCATGTAGTTGAAAGCTGCATGTTTGTGTTGAGTTGGGTGGTTGGATGTGTTGTGTATGACCATGTCTGATGTGGTGGGTTTTCTGTATATTGTGTATGTGTGTGTGTTGTTTGTTTTGGTGATTGTAAGGTCTAAGAAGTTTATGCTGTTATTTAATTCTATTTCAAGTGTGAATTTTAATTTATGGTGTATAGTGTTAATGTATTTGTTTATTTAGGAAACACAATTATAAAGTAGCCTACAGAACCAACAACACCATTAGAAAACACATAAATAATACTAACAAAGACATTGACACATACAGCAAAACAGGGGTTTATAAATTAAATTGTAATGATTGCCAACAATTCTACATCGGCCAGACGGGAAGATCTTTTTCTTCGAGATTTTCTGAACATTTAAAAGCCCTCACCACAAACTACATACATTCCACATTTGCCACACATTTACATAACGAAAACCACAGTTACACAAACATAGAACACAACATGGAAATATTACACTACTTACCTAAAAGTAGAAAACTAAACATAGCTGAACAATTTGAAATATAAAGATATCACACACTACAACCAAACAACATATTAAATGAACAAATACATTATAAATCACATACACTATTCGATACAGTGATCCACACACACAATTCGAACCTCAGCGCCAATCCCTTCCCACCATCAACCCCCACCACACACACCATTTTTCCGTAACGGTTATTCTGTAATCGACAGTCAGTATTACACCCACTGAAGAAGAGAAACAACATCTCGAAACGTTTGGGAAGTGACAACAGTAAGTTCATTAGTGAAAGTTTTATATATATTATTAAACAAACAATTTGTTAAAAAAGATATATATAACAGTACATGTAAATTACAAAACAAGTGGCAGAAATTAGGTTTTAAGAATAGTTAATGGATATACAAGAAGAGTTGAGATTTGAAATAACATTGGAAATAAAAACGCATTTCCTTATTAGAAAATAGATGTAGTAATCAAGGAAACAGAACAATATAGAGATAACTGAAGCCAACAGTACAGAGTAAGGAAAATAAATTCCAAAGGAAGTCTACAAATATCAAAAATTATAAGAAATACAGGCAAGCCAAGGAAACATTGGTTATGAGGAGTCAAAACAGACTCATGCCTAATCCCTGAACAGCAGCAGCACCAAAATAAGAACAAGCTTCGCATAAAAAAAAGTCTTACCTGTGACAATATATGCCTCACCTAAGTTGTGACTTGAGAAATTGCAGAAACAAAGTGAATTAAAACAGTGCATACTGCATTATACTGTGTTTACTGTAAGGTATTTTCTTTCTTGTCATTAATTCTCAGCCCTTCTGTCCATAGCTGAGCATTCCATTCCAGTTTATCTTAGTTACCGGCAATGAAAAAACTAGATCATCTCCAATTATCACCAAGCTAATAATGCCACAAACTCCATCAAACAGTTCCCAACTTTATAAAAATCAATCTCTTCTCAATAAGCCTAGCCTTATCACAAAGCTGATGGACTTATCACATCACCCTGCTACACTTCACTATTCATAAGTCTATCGGACTAATATGCAACGTTCTGATATAACATTTAGAGATTGTATAGCTTTGTTAATAGCGTGTAATCCACCCATTTACTGTGAGTCTTCCACAGCTACCACCATCTCCATCACCCTGCACAAAGAGAGTTCTGTTGTACCAATCACCATATTACAAACCTCTTTTCTGTGCTGGATTTAAGCATAGGTTACATAGGCTGCAGCCTAGGGCCTGCACCAGAAACAAAATAAAAAAAAGAACAGACAACTTGCATAAAAATTATTTGGTTCATGTTTCAGAGAACAGTAGAAGTTATTACAGGTGGAAGTTTGTTTGGTGGTATTATGAGCCACGTATAGGGAAGTGGGGCAAGAGTGCACACTTAAATTTTAAATTCATCTCAAACTGTAGTCATTGCACCGAGACTCATTATATTTGACAGAAATATCATGAATCACTTAAGGTTTGATTAAGACCTCCCTTTTGTGAGGAACACTGTTTTACTGTCCTTTGGAAATCAGTTGTTTTTATTTTTACTACATTTGTATACGTTTAGGGTCTTCTGAGTGTAGTACAAAAACGAGTGCAACTTTTTATTATTATTTTCATAGATTCCAGAATCCCATTGTACATCGAGATACCTTGAAATCATTAAATTGTTTAACATAGTATTGAAAATTTACAAAAAACAGTGTATCCCAATTTAATTTGTACACTTAACAATGATCTTTTTTTTGCAGTTCTGGAAGATATATTCAAAATTTTCCAGGGGAGGGACCTGGACCTCTCCATGGTAGTGGGGGGGGGGCTGCACCACATGTTTTTTCTTCATTTCATTGAGTACTGTATGTCCTCTTTCCATGATCTCCTCAATACTCTGCTTCCATTATCTAGTCTATCAGCTTTCTGGGCCAACACTTATCACGCACCCACTCCATTTGGTCAAATCATACAGCTGCTTTGTATTTATGGTGTTTAAAATTGTCTTGTCAACACAAAGTTGTCTCCTGATATCCTCAAATCTAATGCCCTTGATACTGGACACCTCACAAGATCTTCTCCAGAAGGCCATTTCCACAGCTTGGAGCCTTCAGGAGTTTCTTTGATAGTACATAATCTTCTTTAAAAATTTCATGTCTTCTTTTTAAAAGAATAAGTTATTGGTTTTTATTTCAAATAGCTTAGAAGATGGTCAATCAAACAATTCAATATCATAAAACTACACTCACCTTCAAAAAACAACAGAAATAAATTAGCAATGACTAAAGTTCAGGGCACTTAAATATCTAAGATTCTTACCTCAAATAATTTTAAAACTCTATATTTACAAAACATAATTACTTAGAACTAAGAGTAAACAGACACAAATTTAAGCCAATCATAGTAACAAAACATATTTCCTTAGCTTTACAAAGAACTGTTGAAATAAAAAAATTACAAGTTCATTTTTAAATTGATAAAAATGGAAGTAAAAATGTTAAAATTATAAGTTTTAAGTAAAAATTACAATTGTCTAATTTTCTTAACAAAATGAATTTACAAGTTATTAACAAATCAGAACTAACAAACTGATCATTAAACATGTATTTCATAATTATGATTAGTTTAGAGCCTATTTCATTGTTTTACCGTATTTATACACTTTTCTTTAATTACATCCAACCATATTTAAAAATAAGCAAAGTGTTTCAAACGCATTCTGACAATTGGTATTGATCAAAATTACCATTATTTAAATGATTCCAGTTATTTTTGTTCAATACACTTATCACAAAGCTAGACTTCTAATTCAAATTCCTTCCAATGAGATATCGTCTATCAGTAGGGAAGGGGATGACTAAATCCATGTTTACCCTGGAAACCTGGTATGTATAATGTTTATCCAGTTGTGGTATTTCATCAGGCTGAGATCCAGAGAGCATTTTGTCAATTCAAGTAAAAGATACCTTATGAGTGCATCTACTCACAGAATAGACTCACAGTAATGTTTTTGGATTAAGGAGGGATGCATTACCTGCTTATGTTACTAACACAGTACATTTGTTTGCCACTGCATGTAATTACGGCTTTTCTTAATAGAGGACTGTTAAACACGCACTATTTTCTTCCGACTCCCACTCAATCTCTCAAGTGTCACTCTAATACAAAAGTTAAAATTCAATACTTATTTTGATTAACTTCATCTTTCGCATGATAATTTTCAAAAAAAAAAACATTTTCAGTTAACCGTCTTTCACAGTCTGGTTTCATGAAATTCGGTAAACTGCCAATCCCATCTTTTGACAAATTATCATTTTTATTAATTTCATAGCCACCTCACAAATAATGTTGTTTCCATTGCCTATGCACGTGAGGTACTGGTTTTGCTTTTACATCATTATGCAAAGAAGATTGATGGAGGGATAAACATACTATGGAAGCATGGGGTAAATATCCATGAAGGAGTTGTCAAAATCTCTGGTGGATCAGATCAAACCACTCATTGGGCACAGGGCCGGCCCCAGTGCTTCTGCCGCCCTGTGCAGTATTTATGAGTGCCCCCTCCCCAGGGCCGCCGTCAGCTGAGCCAGGGCCCGGGGCAAAATAATACAGCGGGCCCCCTCCCACTCAATATTTCATGTGTTTTATTGTTGCCAATAATATTAATATGTGATATGTGGAAAAAGGTTTTATGAAAACGAAACTTACTACTACATTATAATAACAAGAGTTTATTGTTTTACAAAAAATTAATACAACACAATTTTTTTACAAAATTACTTAATAATGATAGTATAATTAAATGATAATTACTTAAGTAAAGTGTTCATAATAACAGATAACACTAGTAGAGTAACACTTGAACTATTTTTTATTTACAACACTTATTCACAACAACACTCTTCTTGCCTTCTTTTCTGCGAAATTTTGAATAATCGAGTCAAAATTCAATGTTCTTGCTAACCTAGACTCAATAGACAACACTCCCAAATCGGATAATCTTTGCTGTCCCATAGTCGATCTCAAACAATTTTTGATTCTACTGAGCACACTAAACGAGCGTTCTGCCTGTGCTACCGAAATGGGCAGGGTGCAAAATATACGGAGTGCTATACACACATTTGGAAATAAACTAGTAATTTTTAACGCTGATAGTTTGTTCAGCAGCTTCAGAGGTGGCAGTGGGGTGTCCGAGATGTTGCTCTTTGTAATTGATTTTAAATATTTGACCTCCTCCGTTAATTCGGGGCCGACATCCACTGCGTATTCATTTGAGAATCCACCACATACTTCTTCAATTTCACCGTCATTCATTTCTTAATATTTCCACAAGAATGAGAATTTTTTCTGTATTTCTTGTAGGGCCATAAATCTGGATGTCAAATTGGCCACTAGGACGTCAATTAATTTGTAGAATACTTCGATTCTAAACCGTTCTTTGGGTTCAAACCTGGGTTGGTCAGATTCCGTCTCTCCGTGAAAACTTTTCACCCTTCTTGCATGGACATCTGGAAACTCCGCTTTTATTTCATATGCAGCTGCAACCAGTTTTGCTTCTGACAGAATTTTTTCAAAGTTGTTCCGTAATGAAAGTAAATCACCAGTAAGACTCTCAATATTGTAAACCTCAACATCTAACGTTGCATTTATAGATTGTAACAACTGACTTCTGTAATTGATCGGGGTTAAAATCTTTACCCAAACAGATGCCATGATGATACACTGAAACGACTGGAGGTATTGTAACAATCCGTTGATTGTTGCTCTGGTTTCTACGGGGATATTTAGCTTCAGTAAAGATGAGACAGCCTCCACAACCTTACCAGTGTGTGCTGCTATTGGTTTCACACAATCAACCCTAGCACTCCATCGTGTGCCCGATAATGAATGCAAAGAGGAACCCACCAGACCTTTCAAAATTTCCCATCTCTTAGGACTACAACTGAAGAGATTATATACATGATGAACCATTCCAAAGAATGTCTGTACTTCACTACAACATTCTGCAGCACTTACACCACATAAGTTCAGGCTGTGGCATCCGCAGGGAGAGTATTTAGCCAGAGGATTCAATTTTAAAATTGATAAGCACACCTTGATAAGCCCCACTCATGTTACTGCCATTATCATAGCCTTGGCCTCTGCACTCCTCTATTGGAATATTGCTCTTTTCAAGAACTGATTTGATTAAATTTGCAATATCTTGCCCCGTTTTCTCATTACAATCAGTAAATTCCAAAAATCTTTCCTGTATTTCATATTCATTTGAAATATCATTTAAACCAACGTATCCAATTACAAATGATGTCTGTTCTACATGGCTTGAATCTGGTGTAGCATCCATAATAATCGAATAGTATTTTGAATTCTTCAACTAGCCTAGGATGATTTGCCTTACATGATCAGCACAACAGGATATGAATTCATTTTGAATTTCCCAGGATAAATAATGAGCTTGTAGCTTTTTTTGTGACTTGTAGGACTGTTGGACTCGTTCTAGATGTGTTGCCAAAACAGGATCGTAACGACTTAAAAGTTCAAGCAATCCCAAAAAATTGCCACTATTTGAATCCCCAACCTTATTTGACACACCTCTAAATGGCAGGCCCCACTCACTCAAAAACAAAGTTACATCAAGAAGCCGATTTAAAATTTGTTTCCAGTTAGAGATTTCATCATTAATTTGTTTCTAAGCTTTGGAAAATTGTACCTCTATTCTCAAACAATGTTTCCATATTTTTCCATTTTAAATAACATTCTTTGTGGCCAGAGCTATTTTCGTGTTCAGGGATTTTATCATAGAGCTTTTTCCATTTTAAATCTTTTGAGAGATTTATTGAAGCAAATCGAGAACGAACGGATTCTGGCTGAAGAGAAAACGATCTACATGGAAAGCAAAATAACGCTTGCCTATTATTACTCCAAACTAGCCATTCCCTGGGTATTACTTCATTATTAGGCATTCTGCAGCTCAGCAATGATGTCGGGAATAATCGCCCAGTAGTCAGAAGGAAAATTTGTTGGGTGTAGCTCTGGTCCCGAAACCACAGCACTTTCTAAATCTTTTTTATTGGGTTGTAAACTAGTTAGACTTCCAATGTCAAATTTTGTATGCATACACTTGGACGTGTCTGATGACGCAATATCAACTACCAATGGCATCTTCTGTATCTGTATGAACTGTTGCGATATCATAGCAAGTTTGTTTACCGTTCCTAAAATTGGATGTTGACGGCTCACAATCAACAGCTAACACATCTTTGGTAGGGGTTTGTGGCATACCGGACTCAATCTCATAGTTTTCTAAATCTTCATTGTCTTCTTCAACACCAATATATTTCTTTGAAGAAAAAAAAACCCAGCAAGTTTTTTTGACCTTTGCTGGCTTTTTCATATTTCTCCCGTTTCTCTTTTCGTTTCAGAGCCCCAGACTTGTGACGATATTCCATTCTATGTCCTAAAAAAAAATAAAATAAAAAAACCACAAGGTTAATCGAAAACCAAGTCCAAGTGTCCAAGTCCAATATCAAATTAAATATTTCAAGATTTCAACGGCCATAAGTAAATTTGATCATCCGGACCAATTAATTATAGCATAAAACTGAAAGACTGAATGAATGAAAAGAAATAATAACACTGATATGGTAAAATTTTCGACTCCATGGATTCCAGCCTAATCAGAATTTATTTTTTTCCTAAAGCTCAGTAGTAGTTCAGTTTCAGTATTTATCATCCATCCGAGATAACTGAAAAACAGTGAAATGGGTGATTCGTTGGTGGTAATATACTTACTGCTACGCGGTTTTTCCGCTCAGTAGACTTTCTTTGGAAGTTTAGAAGTATAAAAAAATAATAATCCTTTAAAAATAATTTTCATTAAAGAAAGTAGAGAAAAAAATAAATTCTGATTAGGCTGAACTGCTGAACGATACAAATTCAATATTTCTCTTCAAACGTTCAATAATGTTGTCAAAATGAAGTACTGACAATATTTATTTAATGAATCGGTTGTCTGAGATAGCTATAATTATATGATAAAATGCATTATTTGTTAAAGTGAAATTAAATGAGGAAGTGATATCTACAATTTACGTTCTTAACAGCAGTCGCAATAAAACATAATTTAATACGGGAGGGTCTACTTTAAAATGCCTAAATGATATAAATTAATTCATGTTCCTAGAATTGAATAAGGAGAATTCTGTCTCGTATCTTTATTTAAATTAAAGTAAAATCA
This sequence comes from Magicicada septendecula, assembly GCA_034769895.1. Classification (NCBI taxonomy): domain Eukaryota; kingdom Metazoa; phylum Arthropoda; class Insecta; order Hemiptera; family Cicadidae; genus Magicicada; species Magicicada septendecula. The sequence goes on from CM068373.1 coordinate 152,272,886, forward strand.
AATGCACCAATAGCTTTAAACAAACTCACCTTAATTGAACTTCGTTAAAAGATATTTCACTTCTGGGCCGCCACACAAATTCACATTCACTATTCACACAATTGATTAATAATAAATAATTCACTAGTCCACTTCTAGAAAAATGACCTGTTACATTCAACACTTTGAACAGCATAAAAGTGTAGCTAACACGGATTGTTTGTGTAGGGTAGTAGACTACTAGACTTGTAGAGAGAAGAGAGAGTGACACCGTTGGCACTGAACATAAACACAAAATATTTCATAGCGCCCGGCGTAAACACATTTTTCATGTTTATGTTCAGTGCCAACAGTTGAATTCACCAGAAAAATCGGTGATAGCATTAGCAACGTCACAGACATCGTTTCTTGCTTCTTACCACGAGAGGCTCACTTGTACTTACAGTGCTCCGGGTTTTCCGTGTATGATTAAATTACGTGATATTATTCATTATAGATTGAAATGATTTTTTTATTTGCATATATTTGTTCAACAAACGTTTTTACTGTATACATTTTTTTAGTCAACTGTTATTTAAATCGGGCCCCCCGGAAGGCCGGGCCCCGGGGATTTTGTCCCCCATGATGGCGGGCCTGCCCCTCCCTATTTTAACTCTGAACACATTCATGTGCACTAGACCTACTCTAAAGATACTGTAATTCCCTTCAAACGACGACTAGGAATGTTTGCATTGTTGCGTTTATCAAATAACTAGAACTTTTTCGTTTAAGATGCGGCGAACGGCTACGATAAAAGTTGTAGAGACAATACAAGGAATCGTGAGAGAATAAAAATGTATGCCTATGTGATGACTTAAAATTAAAATACTAACTAAAATTCATTATGACTGAAATATAACAAAAGTGATGTATCATATACCTTAGTTAAAAAATACTCGTCTAGCTTTTGCACTGCCAAACTCCTTTATGACTTCGTTGTAATCAACTGATTCAGCTAACTGATGTTCTGTAGATATAGTCGCCAGACCACTCAGGCAAGTCACCGGACATAATCGATCTGAGATAAGTTTTAATAAGTTTTTGAGCTTCGAAAAAGTCAGGTTTATGTTCTCTCGTTCACGAGTTTTTCACTCTTCGTTAAACTCCGCTGACTTTATACATAAAGTAATTCTTACTGACCTTGCATACTGTGATGAAATTAAGTGATTGATTTTATTTTTTCCTCAATTTCAAAACTTGACATCCTGGAATCTGCCGCCCTTTAAAATTTGCTGCCCTGGGCGGTAGCAAGGTTCGCCCCTGCCTGGAGCCGGGCCTGATTGGGCATCATATGCGCGACTGGAGAAACACAGTCCGTGCCATCGTCGCATGCTGTAATTAGAGGTGCAGGACTGAGGAAGATACCCCATGTGGCCACAGTTTTACAAGGTATTTAATACAAAATTTCTTTAAGTTTCAACATTTCATAGATCTTAAGTCAAAATATGCTATATTTAAAGATCTGGCAAACAAAAAACTGCTAAGCACTCCTGTGTTACAAGATTAACATATAAACAAACAACAGTGGGTGTCAAATACATGCAGTAATCGAACAAGGATAATAAATTATATGTAGTTTAGTATTACGACTGTTGTGTTTACCTCAAATAGCACATACGAGTACATGAGTGAATACTACTTGTAACAACAAAACAAATGTGTTTTATACAATTCTCTTCATGTGTATCAAATGGTTTACATTACATTATACCATCCATGCATTGATCACCAATATAAAAAACATGACACAAAAAAAAAGGAACTGGAAACTATACTAATAGGCTCAAATAAACCAAACGCTTGATTGTTTTTATTTGGACATAACAAAACAAATACTTTTTCATTTATTTATTTATAAAACAAATACTACGCTTAAAGCAAAACAAGAGTCTTACAACTATGTGAATTCACAGCAACTTATTGTCAACAAATAATAATTAGACTTAAATAATAGTCATAAGAAATAATTAAACCTTCTAGTGGTAAATAAGTATTACAAATAATTATTTTTTATTGGTTTGTCATAAACAGACCCAAGTGTTTGTAATCTTATGTTGAAATAATATTATACAGTAACTTTATGTGTGTATCAAGTGCAGCATGAAGCTTAATCCAACTTGATACAAATGCCATTTGATGCAGCTTTACTTAATAAGAGTGAAAATTATATAAAAACTGTTATAAACTACTGGGTTGGAAAATCACTGAGATTTTTAATAAAACAGCAACGCTGTATTCAGTAAATGATTTCATTAGAGAACTTCACACACAATCTTATTAAATAGCTGAAATATGATTTTTTTACAGACATTGCTTTCAAACAATACGTTTAGCAACAAGTAAATAAAAAGGGGAAATCCATCAGAATACATAATGATACATATGACTGTAGTTAGCCAAGTAAGTAACAGTTAAGGGGAAATACTTTGAAGAGGATATGTTTAAGAAATGATTAATATTATCAAAAATACTTTAGTCGGTTCAATACTACTCTGAACTGACAATCCCCAGCACAGACTGTCATCAACCTGTACATTAGAGTGGAACGAAAATGGCCTTTTTTTTTTTTTTTTAATTTTGTAATAGTTGGGAAAAGTTGCCTTTTAGGTTCAAAAAGAAGAAAAAAAAATTTGGTTGCTATACTACAACATCTTGAGGTGCCGCAAAGAGCTTAAAGTTTGTAAAAAAATTAAAAAAATTGAAAAGTTATAAACTTTGATAAATTATTTTTTATGGTTTTCTCGTACATATAATGTTACAAAAGATAGTTGTAAATACATATATAAGCATTAGAATTGGAAAAAATTATTAATTACAAAATATAATAATAATAAAAAAATATTTTTTACTGTCAAAAAGTTTGTATTTTTGCTAATTTTGAAACTTTTGCGAACATTTTGGTTGTTACAAATAGTAGTAAATAAGGTTGAAATAAAAGCTCGTCAAATCAATTATATATTTTTTTTATTAGAGCACACGTAAAAAAATATCATAATACACTTTTAAAGACATTGAAAGTTCATTTTTTATGATTTAAAAAACCCTTAATAATTACAAATGTTACAGCTGCAAAATGTTTGTTTCTAGTTCATTGACACATTAAACTGTTTTTTTGTATCAAATTTTTTGCATGTTCTCACGTGAGTCAATTTTTGCTCTTATATATCCTTCTCTTGCGATTGAACCACAGACATTTTGAGCCGATTCGGTCACCAGTTTCACAGCTCTTTCCACTGCTTGCATGTGACAAGGAAGCCGGGGAAAGTCGATAAGCGGGTCCACTTTACTATTTGGTTGAGCTTCAGATGTCTTCCGTATAAAGTCTTTGAGAGAGTCAATGGAAACATGTTTTACCAAGGGGGGTTCAGTTACGTCATTTTCAGCCCGAGATCATGTCGATGTAATCCTTTGCGTCAAAGTTTATCTTTGGAACTTTAAACTTCCTGACTCCGCCTCTACTTTCTGTTCTTGCTATTAAAACACGTCGTAAACCAAGTTCTCTTACATTTTTGCGCTCATCACATAGCATGGACAAAAGATTTTCTGCAGCAGCAAAGTACCCATTTCTTTGAATAACCGGGTCTAGAACGTTCTTGAAATCATCAGAGAGATAGCATGAATATGAGATAAGCTTAAACAGATGTTTGGAACCATAAGTACATGAAGGTTTTAACTTAATGTTAAACCACACAGGTGCATACACTTTCACAATGTACTCAGCCAGAGTCTTAAGTTTTTCAGTTGCCACATACAATCTAAGTATGCGGTTTGCTAATGTAAGCCACCTGGAGTGAGCAAGTTTTCCAGGGTTTCTTAAAGATAAATCTAGTGAGCAATTTCCACTTGATACAGCGATACACATATCCAATAAATACTTCTGATCTGTACCTAAATCATTTATGTTCTCCAAAAGAGGAAGGTTATTTTCAATTGGCAAGAAAGTTACCACAGGAAGATTAGCACAGTTTTCCAGCTGCTGGCCTATTTCGCCTTTAAACTCATTGGGTCCCTTCGTTTTACCATCTAAATGACAAAAAAGATGTCGCAAAGGTAGCTCATTTCCATGGAACAAACAAACTAACCATTGTAAAGGTCTTCCTATTTCATTTTCCATCAAAGAAATCACACCATTATTATGTCCAGTGTTTACAACGGTTCCATCACACCCAATAGCAGTAAAGTTCAAAAGTTGTTCGTTGTGTTCTCTATCTTCCCAATAGCAGTAAAGTTCAAAAGTTGTTCGTTGTGTTCTCTATCTTCAAGAAACTCCAGTATACTGTCTGCTATGTCTTTTCCAGTGCCAGATTTAGGTGTTACGTGGCCTAAAAACTTTGAGTTTGGTTCCTCTATTAGTGAAACGTGCTCTTCTGAAATAACTTTTTTGTACAACTTAATTCCTTTTTTTTCTTGAACAATTGTTTTGTCTCTTCTTCCATCAAAAAACAATCCTCTATTTTCGGTTATCTGATTATAAAGACTGTCATTAATGAGATCTCTTCGATTTTTTGATCTTGCTCGTCTAATTTTCATCCTGCCTATTACTTTGGTTTTGTCTTCCCCTGTGATTACATCCAAGTCCTGTAAAGCAGCACTAGCTATAGCTGCAGCAGCTCTATCTGATATTCCGGTACGGTCACAAATGGAAGCTACAGATGGCAATTTAATACACATTTGAGTGCTTGTCTTTAACTGTTTTTATCTTTCTATTCATATTAAAAAGCCTATTTGAAACTTTTTATTGCATAATCGAGACACGTAAAATTCTTTGAAAAAGTTACAAAAAGTGTGTTTTTATAAAAATTTACCGCTCTTGCGGCACGTCAAGACATAATCCAAAAAGTTAAAAAAAAATTGTATGTCTTTTTTAATATAAAAACTGATTTTTTGACAGTATTTGAAATTAAAAAAAATGTTTGACAACTTCTTAAAAAAACTTAAAAATGTAGCGAAAATTGCAATTTTATGAAAATTTATCGTCCTTGCGGCACCTCAAGACGTGCTCCAATATTTTTCATATCTTTTTTTTATCTTATCTACACCAAAAGGCAACTTTTCCGCACTATTACAAATTAAAAATCCAAACTTGATTTTTTCGTTCCACCCTACTGTACATTCACACTTCTAGGAAAGATGGTGATATAATCGAGAATGTGTGTTGAGATCACTGACAACATGGATCCAAGTGTGTTCAAAACAACTGATGAGAAATTGGGATTGTACGTGTAAATATACATAATTCTAAAAACCAGACACAAATATTTCCTTATTTCAAAAGGTTCACAGTAGTCATTGCCTTAAATAAGTGTATAATACTAAAAGTTAAAAATCTCTTAATTATGTTGTTTTCAAAATTACAAGGAAAATGAAATAAAAAATATTTACTAATTATGAAAGAATATACAATATGTTATCATAGCATACATTTTAGTAAAAAAATTAATGAACAAGCTCCGTTATTCACAAACTCTGTTAATGAATAAGTGCTAACATGCACAAGATACCCTTTTTTCCATTTATCATCTTCTTTAGAGAGCATTCTTACGAGTTTAAGTTTCCATAGCTCTTCTTTCATTATCATTTGCAACTAATACTGGTGACACCCTGCACTGTACATATGGAATTGCCTATTGATTGTATTGGATTGACTACAGTCTCTTATTATCTGTACTTATATTTTTTAACACGTCTCCACTTTTCAGAAGTGCCCTTTCTAAGTTACCTTGTTACCTAGCTCTTCATCTGCTATTTCACCGTACAACATCATCAACATGAAACAGCCAACAAAAGATCTCTTAATGTTTTATTTGATTGTATGATAGTCTTTAAAATGCTGACAATAATGATGATGATAATGATGATCCAGGAAGCGGTTCCTCCTGACAAACACTAGTTTTACTGGCTTTAGTTTTTCATATCAATTTCGTTTTTTGAAACAGTCTTTCTGTTTCGACAGTCTGCTCTTTGAAGTTTCCTCTCGCCTGGTAATTGGTTAGCTGTTCTTGTAAGTTCTTCCTTTTGAGAGCGTTTCCTCTCTTTGCGTCTTTTTTTTTAATCAGTTGGCTTGAATCTTTCTAATTACTCTCATGTTTTTCTTAAATGCATCCTCTTCTTACAACTGCCCCATCTTAGTACTTTTGTCACTGTTCATTATAATTAAAATAATAAAGTCCCTAGTTCGGGTCGACATCTGTCACTGATCTCTTCTTTAAAATTTTTACAACTTTATAATTATCAGTACTTACCATAATTATGGGACTCATCTGCATTGTATCGGATGAAAATACCATGCCACGTGCTCACTTCATTTACACTGAATCTATTTATTATACCTAAGGGTGCCAAGGTGTCGTTAAACGAGAGGTAGAAGCAGTGCGGGTTATAGAAATAACGTCTCTCATACATAGATTTGAATACAGCACACTTTTAATTACCTTTCTAGTTACTCAGTTACAAAAAAAAACAAAGATAGGGTAAACACATTTTAACAAAATGGCGGCTCTGCAGTTCCGCTATTCATCGTTATTTATTTTCATTGTTCCTCTCTGTTATGCAATGGAACATAATAAAAACAAAACATTTTAGACTGCAGTTGTGATTTTAGCTACTCATTTAATTTCATATACCCCTTTTTACACACATAAACCAATGTCTAGTTTGATTACTACCAGCATTCGCTTTCACTCTTTCTCTCTCATACTTTCTTTACATATTTCAATTTGATACATTTAATTTTGAATTGTTATATGTTCGAGCTCGACTTTTATAATTGGATAATAATATGAATTCTGACTTTCCTGAAATGTTGTAAAGTTGCGACGCAGACGTTCTCCATGGTAGGGCCAAGATGGTTGGTGTACTTAGTTGGTCGTTGTACTCTCTAGCTTTCGTCTGTCCCTTGCACTGAATTTACATGATGGTTATAATTACTTGTTACCACTATTTACTTGTGATTACATTTTGTTGATACAAATAAAACACTTTAGTTGACTATTTTAGGCCAGCAAAATTCTAACGTGTTGTCAACATGATGATGTTCTGAAGACTGGGCAGACATTGTGTCGACCTTTCGACAGATGGAGGGGATCAATTGTGATCCATGATTCGTCCATATCAGCTGACGGCATTGTTACTCGTCATTGTTGTGACGTGTGTCAATATTCGTAATAACATTTTGTCAGTGTCGATCAGAATTGCCATTGTCTGTGTTTTCCTTCACACGTATGCCTTCGGCCTTGAAGTAAATCGTATCGACGAAAATTGCGTTGTTTGTGCAGACATAGGGAAAATGAACCTAACTATTCTTTATATATCTGAATACAATAAAATATTATATAACATCCTCAAATCCCATAATTAAAACAACAGGCACGTTTGTCCCGTTACACTTTGTTTCGGCAAATTATCTTTGAAGAGCCATTCTTACAGTCACTCTTTTACATTCCTTTACTTTTGCTTCTTTATCTTTAGCTATTCTTTTCTGATGTTGGCTTCACCATACAATAACACACACTCATACTTCCAATATGGAAAAATACAACGTAACATATGTACAAATCTTTCAATCACTTTTAAACAAAAACAAAAATTAACTGATGATAACATAACTACTCCCTCTCTTCATCTCTCCCCTCTTTCATTAAACAATATGAATCAACACTACAGTAGACACCCTCTAGTCCGGCCTCGGTTGGATTGGCCGTCGAATGGTTCAGCCAGCCATACGAGTGAGTCACACAGTCTAGACAAGCCTCCAGCGACAGGCACCAACTTGTTAAACGGAAAATATATGTAGCTCAGTTGACTCGCGCTTTTGTTCGTGTGTGGCTGTATGTCTTATGTTGTGAGTTCTGTGTATGTAGTCTGTGTAAATATATCTGTGTATATAGTAATACTGTATGCATCTGTGTACATAAAAAGTTTTCCGACATGAGTGCGAAACGAAAACACACGTTCGTGACTATGGACCAAAAATTACAAGTCCTTCAGCGTCTCGATTAGGGCGAATTGGTCCAGAGTATTAGAGTCCAGTAATATCTCTGCGAGTTTGTAGTAATTTTCCTTGTTTGTTTTTTTTACTTGCTACCATGGAGTAAGGGTGAGTAATTATAATTATTAGTAATTTATATATACTGTATTGGGTCATTTATTGTATGGATCATTCATTAAAGAGCGTTATTTCATCATTATAGCGTAATTTCGGTTCGTCCGGCCATTTTGTAATCCGGCCTAGGGTCTGGTCCCAAGGTGGCCGGACGAGAGGGCTTCTACTGTATATTATTTTGTGTATTTCATGCAACAAACATTCATGCTACCTTTGTGATGGAGTCGGCATGTAAATTATGTATATGTAAACTACACATTAACCTGCAATATTTTACACCACAAAATAAAAGAGTAACATATAATATAAGTTCAATTTTAGGAAATTTCTGTTTTGAAAAGTCTTGGTGATTAAAATGTCTACAGTTTATAAAACATTTATCTCTGTAAACACACCTTAAAATCATTTTTAATATTGTTTGATGAACAGATTTATCAGTGGTACATGAATGCCATCTGATGACTTAAGCTAGAGGGCATAAAAACAGAGGTTGTCGGAGGTGACAAGAGGTATGAAAATCACATGACGTGAAAGAGAAGAAGCAGAGGCACACCAGGGAGGTGACAAGAGGTATGAAAATCACACGATGTGAAAGAGAAGAAACAGAGGCACACCAGAGAGCAGGCCCGGCTCCAGGCAGGGACAAACCGTGCCACCGCCCAGGGTGGCAGATTCCAAGATGTTAAGTTTTGAATTTGAGGGAACAAAAATTATTTACTTAATTTCATCGCAATATGTAAGATCAGTAATAATTACTTTATGTATAAAAGTCAGCGGAGTTTAACAAAGAGTCGAAAACTCGTGAACAAAAGAACGTAAACCTGACAATGAGTGCTGCCTTGTACGAGTCATCAGCAGATAATACTGCCCTTTGATACTGCAATTTGATCAACACAACAATGTAAACATTCCTAGTTGTCATTTGAAGGCAATCGCCGTATCTTTAGAGTAGGTCTAGTGTGCGTGAATGTGTTCAGAGTTAAAATAGGGAGTGAGCGGCACTCATAAATACTGCACAGGGCGGCAGAAACTCTGGGGTTGGCCCTGCCAGAAAGCACTGCAACTTTAATCAAATGAATGACAAAAAGAAGAACACAAGCAGGAAGAAGGAAGTCAGATAAAATTGCTAGATACAAACAGAATATATATATATATATATATTATATTTTTATTGTTTCGGATAACCCGACAGTTTATGTGGGATGGGTAAGTATTGGTTTACTTTGATCATGACTATCCAGTACAATTTGCTTCTGAACAACGTCAGAGATCTCCAATGATATAGTTGGTGATGAGTGACAAGCAATGTTCTCAAGGAGCTTGTGGTATATCAGATGTAAATGCAAGAGATAAGAAATAAGACGGTAGCTAAAACGTTAGTACTCATTCAGATATATAACACATTTTGCAGGTTCAGAAAATGAAAAGTATAAACTTTTATTTTTAAAGAATTTCAAAAAAAAAAAAAAAAGAAAGAAAACAGAATTACTGAAAATGAAGAATACAAATCACATAAATACTTTGAGTTGAGGACTGGACCACTGTACTATAGATGTCAACAGATTTTAATTACAGAATACAATCTTTGATATATCAGAAATTTGACTATCAATGTACCCTTTGTGTCACTTAGCAGTTTTTTAGTTTCACACATTCATATATTTCAAAGTTATTCAGACAGGGATTGAAAGTTCTCATGACCACAGTTGAATTCCATTTAATTATATGCCTGTTTTGATCATAAACACAGGGAAAATCACACCACAAACAGCCACTCTATCAACTATTCATATAGGTATTTTTTAGATTTTGAGAAAACACTGATAACAAGGAACAGGTGAAAGGTATGCCTTTCTCATGCAGTCACTCATAAAATAAGTTATACAGTAGAATACAAGTAGTGATTCTATAGGGCACACCTAGTAACTAAAATCTGTATGAGCTAATGTAATATGTTTCCTTTTTAAAAGAGACTGATCACACAAATATGGCTGGATTAGTAATTACATCAATGTTGGTACATAGTACATAATTTTTACAATGTTGAATTACCAAGAACTGTTCAAATGAGAAATATACTGCTGAAACAATTCAGCAGTAACAACAAACAAACAATACCTGAAAGTAAACTGACTGAACAATACTGATGACCTTGTGATTGGTAGACAATGTTTGTGTACATCTGCCTGGTTTAAATAGAATCTACTCAAATGAACAAGTCTGGAGACTATATTTTTGAACAATAAAGTCTGAATAGTCGCACTAAACCTGGAAATAATTAATTGGTTTAAATATTTTGGATGTTGTATTGCAGAAGATAATGAAGAAATAAATGAAATAAGGAAAAGAATACAAGCCGCAAATAGAACATATGCTTCATTGACAACTACATTCAAGACACTACTGTCATTCCAAGGTCACAATATTATAAAGTTATGATTAGACCGGTGATAACATATGGCAACAAGACTTGGACTCTGAATAAACTAGCCGCTATCATAGTCAATACCTTCTCGAGAATTTTCAGGAGGATATGTGGACCAATCCAACTCAATGGGATATGGAGAATACGTCACAATGAGGAACTATACAAGTTATGAAAATGATCTGTCCACCACCATGTGACTGCAGAGATTGCAATGAGCAGGTCACATCATTAGGATGGAAGGCAACCGAATATCTAGGAAGGTTCTAGTTAATCAAATCGAGGGCAGAAGCCTGTTGGAAGACCGAAGCATCACTGAATTGACACAATGGTAAGGGATGATGATACTTTACTTAAAATAAAACGATAGACATCAATCGCCAAGGACAGAGAAAAATGGAGGCGGATGATTATGAAGGGGGGTAAGGTTCTACTCTGAACTGTGACGCCATAGAAGAAGAAGAAGAAGAAGAATAAGAAGAAGAAGAAAGTCTGAATAGTTGGATTTGAAATTATAAATATGAAGTAAAAGTCATTAAAATGAGTATAATACGTGATGAATGAGGAACTGCTAGTAAACATACATGATTAAATATTGATGACAAAGTGGGACATGACAAACACTTACCCTAAATCTTGTGCAGATGAAAGACAGCATGAAACAATTCATGACAAACGTGATGAATTACTTATGATCTTACCATGAATTTACCTTAGTTCTTTTCTGGTGTGTACATGTGGCCTAGAACTATGATCAAAAGTGTTATACAGAATTAGTGAAGTTCAAGTCTAGCAATCACGATACCTTACTGTCACATGGTGTCGACTTATTGGTAAGTGGACATAGAAAACTTATACTGCACATTGTATAACACAAATGACATTAGAAACAGAACATATTTCCTATACACACACAACACATGTAGTATTTACTTACAGTTGTCTATATAATTACAGTAAACTGTTTTTTTTTCTGTATTATTTGTTCTAAACATATTTATAGATATATCTCCATAAATTCACTTTAATAACATTACCAATACTGTTGACATACAGGAAACAATAAAAAGACTCGTTTTACATCAGAAACTAAATGTTACAAACTTAATCATGGGTAAAAATACTTATGACTCTCATATAAATAAATATAAAACAACCTTACACTACTATAAATTATGAATTTTACAAGTAGTTGGTTTAAAATTTATAATACAAATGACAATAAAAAAATGTTTACCAACTGTGGAGCAATATACACTGTTTTATAAATATATATATGTATTTATGTGCAAAACAGTATTTCTTTTCATACAGTTAAGCAATTTATTAGTGTCAACTTTTAATGCTAATTTTATGTCGCTGGAATTTTCGGTAAACCAAACTCATCAACCAGTACACCGTCCTGAAACAGTTAAGAAAATGTAATTAATACACTGATAAAAAACGATCTGCTTATACAGTTACAAAAGCTATTTTTATAATTCAATTCAAATATTTATTTTTTTACTAAAACATCAACACATCAGATTTGTTCGAAGGTTTTATGTTTTAAATATGTAGTTTTGGTTTCTCTATGTCACACCAATTTGTCTGTACAGCTAACCTTCAATCTTCTGCAAGTGGATTATCTGCTACACAGTGCAGTCATAACATAGAACATGCATATTATTCTTAACACACTGGTACTACTACTAATTAATTCATATATGAGGGTCAGTTGAAAAGTTCACGAAGCGACAACTGTAGCTTAGTGGTAAAAGTAAAATTTTTCGTGTCCTGCAAGATTTATATTTTATGTGAACCCCTGTTAATTTCCAAATCGATCTATCAATTTATTCATTGTTTAGAAGCTGTTTAAAATTGATGTGTCATGCGTGTTTTCAAAAACGGACAAAATCAAACATCATGGTGTGATTCTTTGTTAAAAATTGTTTAGCACCAACGGAAATTAAAAACGAAATTGTAAATGTGTCAGGAGATACTGCGACTTCAAAACCAATGGTTTGTTAGTAGGCATGTGAGTTTAAACATGATCGCACTGGATACCCAAAAAAATGCAACAGCTCCAGATGCAGCAGCCATCTTGCACAATGCTTTTTCACACCAAGTTCTTGAGTTAAAGTACGATGCTCATATGAGATACCTATGATTTCAGCAACACCATCCACTGCGGTCTGTGGTCTTCCAACACCCTATGAAATTTTCTCAATAATGCCATTTTTTGTTGGACTTTTTGGAGGTCCACTGCTGGGATAGTCTTGTATGACCACGTTTAAACTCAAGTGTGACCCATTAACCATTATTTCTGAAGGCGCAGTATCTCCTAACAAATTTACAATTTCGTTTTGATTTTCCATTGTTGCTAAAACGTTTTTAACAGCCAACACGATGTTTGATTTTGTGAATTTTAAAAACACCTTGTCACCAGACAAAAGGCTTGTCGCATGACAAATGGTGCCAATCGTACAACTCTTCGAAATTTTTGTGACCCTAAAAAGGGCCGTTGGCGAAAACGCACTGGCGTTTGTTCTGCCAGAGCTGCACCGAGGTGTTCGGCGGCTGCGCCCGCTGTTCGTGGCATACTACAGTCCTCCTCTTTTTTCAGCATCGGTTGCGTCGAGTCCGCTGCCGGCCCAGTGAAGTCCGTTACTGGCGGGGTATAGGGTGAAGAATGTAAGAACGTCGGTTCTACTCTTCGGCTGTTCCTTCCGGCTGACTCCGCGTGGATGTCGTCCGATAGAGGAGAGGAGATGGGAGATGAACTGTCTGATGGCGTGGCGATGGAGTGTGCAAAAAATTCTATCAGCGGTTTTTATGCCCTGACCGGGATCGCTGATTGGCTCGCTCCTAACACGTCAGGTGTCACGCGTCGCCAGGTGGTCGCAGCGCTCGCCTCGCTCCCGTCACAATGTGTAATAGGAAAATTTAAAACAGCTAGTAAATAGTGAATAAATAGACAGATATATCTGGAAATTAACAGGTGTTCACGCAAAATATACGTTTTGCAGCACACAAAAGATTTCAGTTCTACCACCGAGCTATAGATGTCGCTCCACGAACTATTCAACTGACTCATAACTACCTCCTGTTATCAAAGTTATATAAAACAAAATCAAAATCACTACAGCCTGTTGTCAGATTTACTGCATTGGATGCCTAGAAAAATAAGCTTGTTTTCTCAATATTTTTTTTAAATCTGCAATTCAAAGTCATGTTACAACACGCTTTATGGTCACAAGTGTCAGGGAAAATATGTGTCAACATATCACAATACCCACTCAGATTTCAGTAGATTAAGATTTCAGTAATACTATATGAATTATTTAACTTTTAAAACGTACAATAACGCTGATTTTTTTAATTCATTGTGATTCTGTATATGTTTATACTTCAACTGTTGATATCCTTCCCAATCATTAACACAGATAATCAAGAGTTTAGTTTGCTGTGTATTACAATTTTAATCAAAAATTACATACCTTATTTGTAACACTCTCCGCTCCAGGTTCTTTATCAGGTGCATTTGGTGCCTTGACTGCATCATCAAGATATGACGTATCATCATCTAATGCCATTTCATCGCCCAATGCGTCTAATTCTGCAGCCAACTCGTCATCGTCTATTTCTGGCATATCATAAGTACGACCTAATGCATCCTGAACTTCATCGTTTAACTGCAGCATATCAGCCATATCATCTTGTAGATCCTAAAAACCAAAATGATAAGCATTAATTTAACTTTAAATTAATAAAGTCCAGATAATAATGACCTGAGAAATAAATATTCATCCATGATGAATTTGTCCCTTTATGAGGTTTTACCACATACACATATGAGAATGCATGGCTTATCACTTACTTCAATCTGGTCTATGTTTATATGTTTATATTCCTTTTGCATTTGTTTAACTCCAGTTTTCATTGCAGCTATTGTAACTTGAGTGTCCTTGAGAGATTGTGCTGCAAAATTTGCTTGTTCCATATTGAAAGCCTGCTGCCTTAAGTTCCCGGCCTGTTGCTCGTACCTGTAAAAATAAGAGAGCTTAGCATTTTACCATCTTTCTATCAGGTCCCTATTTACAAACAGGATGTAACTTTCCACCATGGAGCGTATACGGGGTTAACAAATGATGGTGGGTTATCATTGGCACAGTGCCATAATGGAATTTTAGTTTCATTAATGAGACTAGACATTTAAAATGACTGTTACAAAATATGAATTAAATAACATTTAGTACTGAAGGTGTCTGTAAAATAATTTTATGACACCCTCATAGTAAAAAGGGTGACATTCTTAAACAGTAATTATTATAAGGCAAACAAAGTATATATTGACTGAAGGTACAAAGTGAAAATAAATATTGTCACTTCCCCACACACTTGGTGATGTCTGGGCAAAAAGTGTATAGTTATTTCCTTCTAATGAGTAACAAAGTAGCCCAGAAATTTTGTTTGTTTACATTCATGCTGAGTATCACTGCATATCATTATGCCCAACTTTTTTAGCACAAGAAATATTCAACCACATAACATTTGTGAAAATTTTCAACCATCGAATTTGTGAAGCATAAAAGTAAAGTTAGTGTGAGAGTTAAAGTGGTTAGGATTTTTAATGAAGACACGAATCATGGAGTGGTTAATATTGGTTGCTCATCCTTTGTCAATGAACATCTGCTGCTGCAAAGATTGGCTACATTTGGATAAACAATTGACAATACCTAATTTGTGCCGGCAGCTTCGTGGCATACATCTTTGTTGTAAGAAATTGTGACAGTTCATGTGCTACAAAAAACAATAGACACAACACATATGAAAAATTCTAATGGACATTTTCAAAATGAAACACACGGAAGGAGCCTCGAAATTTTTACAGAGGTTTGTTATGAAGAAATGGTTTTTTCAAAGTATTATCACTGGCAGTGAAATAGGAGGTTGTTATGTGACATCGGAAAGCAAACAACAATTACTGCATATTGGTTCCTCAAAAGAAAAAACCTACAAATACAAAACAATTCTTTGTGCAAGAAAAATCACATGCACCACTTCTGGAACTGTCAAGAACTTTTATTAATGGAATCTGTGCCATAAGGCACAACCAAGGAGAAGGGTATGCCAAGAACGTATTGGCTTGTAATTATAACAAAACACATAACTTACTAAATTCCATGATTGTGTTGCTGTGTGATAATGCCAAACGTATACTGTGTATACACTCAAGAAGCTCCAGTAAGTGTATATACTTTGTCTCTTTCCAAGAACAATTCAACTATCCCCCTACAGTCTCAGACAATGCAAAGCAAGCATTGTTTGAGTGAAATCGCCAAGTGAAGGGCTGGACTGTGTGTCATCGTCTAGGCAGCAAACGAAATAAAAACACTTGTATCACTGTCAACACCCTGTTTATTTATTGTTTATAATTTTTTATAATTAAAAATACGTATTTCAATTCGCAACTGTGATATCGATTATTGACACAATCATGATTTATATGCGTTGACGTATATTTCTCCCAGAGCGGCCGATATAAGATCTCTCACAGTTTTTGCATGGTATTTGATATACAACTTGTCCCTCTAAGTGTATGCGGTCCTTCGGATTTTGTAGAAAGGTGTTGATTTTTTTTTGTGCATGTTGAGCCCTTTATATGTGGTAACGTTAAGCTGCTGATGTGCTCCTGTGTTTATAAAAGACACAACAGACATAATAGGGACTCAAGAAACATCACAACAGGACAACATGCATATTGATAACATCTTACATGAGGACCACAATTTTTCATTGCACCCTTGTACGATATGGGTCTCAAAACACATACACGCACATACAAAACACAAGCAATTGATATACAACACTAGTTGCAATGTTATTCATGCTGCACTATAGTGGATTGTTTTTCAAATATTGATATTCATTTTTTCTTAGTGTGATGTAATATACATGGCTATAGTGACGAATAAGCATTCTCATCAGAAGTGTTTTGGACCATTCTGCTGAAGTGTTCTTGGAGGTTATGCCTTGCTTAGTTTACAAAATTGTAGATGTGTAATGAAAAGTATTTTCTTTTATAAATAATGTATATTGTTAATTTTATATAAATTATACAGTGTGTAAAATTTTAATTTAGTGTTCAGTGTTTCTGGTTAAATTACCTTTACAAAAAACTAACTATTTGACTTAGGACGAAAATCATAAACATGTTATGAACCATGAATCGGCTAACAAAGTGCCTGTTTTTGATGACTTTGAGAGTGGAAACAATGTATTTAACAGTAGTTATATACTTTTTCATCAATTTCCCTATAATTAAAGTTGGCAAATTTGCATTAAATTATATTTTACAAAGTTTTAATGTTTCCACTATCTGGGACCAAATTGCCACTGATCAATACTAACTGAATTGGCATTGATCAAAGGGTTAAACAAGTTCAATTAACAAAAACAAATAACTGCTCTCCACCAGTCTTTTAATACATTTTCCTCTGTAATTTGATGCAAATTCAATGTACACTTAATAACTACACTATAACAGTGACAATTATGGCTGAATTATTAGATTATAAGAATTAACTCTAGAGCACAGTAAACTTTAATTGTAATTTGGTGACAACAGCTTACATTTTCCTCTGTTTCAAAACTCTCATCGCTTTCTGTTTGACACTATTTTTTGCTGGACCTTCTCTCATTTTTGCCATCTGGTCTTTGTACTTTTTCAATTCCGCATCCAACCTAGCTATCTTCTTTTCAATATTATCTGCTCTAGAATCTACCTGTTGAAGCAAAAAATTATTTCTTGCATTAATAAAATCACAACATGAGTAGAATGGATATGACAGGAAGACGTGTGTTGACAGGACTGAATGCTGATACATAGCTATAAGCCAGTTCTCATGATCCACCACAGTACTTTGAACTGTCATTGTATAACTGGAAATATTTAGTGGTATGAAAGTATAATGAATAAAACAAAATCGGTAATTATAGTAGAGGCAGGATGATGTAAACTGAACACTCAGGTCTCGAACCGCAGTAGACAAACACCTCGTTACAAGGCTAACAAAATTTTCATTCACTTCAGACATGCGCAGAACAGTTTTGTGCAGTGTTTCAAGGCGTAAACATCAGCTGCAGCAAGGCTGGCGAGAACAACGGAAGCATGTGGGTGACAGAGAGGGAAATAATATGGAAGTGAGACAGTGAACGTTATAGCAACGTCTCTCCTCTCTTCTCTCCAGATAACTTAGCCATACTTGGAAGTGGGGGTAATTCATGCATTGGGTCGGTGCAGATGACTGTTCAGGAAAGGCCCTATACTACCAAACATGAATCTTTTCTATTTTCTGTCAGCAAATGTTATTCTGGTAAAATGTGGAGTTTCTGTCATCAAATAATCAAAACATTTCAAAATTAACCTTTTTATTGACAAAATGAAATAAAACAATAAATGTGTAAATGGAGAGTTTATACATTACTGTGGCACCATGAACAAGGCAATATCTTGTAACATTTGTTCAAACAAGTTTCCACCGTGATGCTTCTTACGCCATATATTATATAACGTTGAAATCAGACCCTATAGGGGATCCACAAATATTAGATAAATGATAAAAGGTAAAATAATTTAATGAATAATAATGAAAAAAAAATATAAAATGGAATTAAGAAAGAAAAAAGGAGACTTGTAAACAAGAATAATAAATAAGTGAATGGACTAGACTGACAAACAAATGACTATGACCCCACCCCAGAGATTGGCCAGATAAAGACAATAAAATGAGAAAAGACAAATTAATGATAAAAGGCACAAATGAGTAAAACAAATCTAATAACTAACAATGAATAAAACAATACTAAAGAAAGTACACTAACCATAAGAAATAAGTAAGACTATTATTAGTAGATAAGGTATGTAATTAGGAACCTTATCATAAGACATAAAATGTTGAAAGAATAATAATAAATGTGTGTTTAAAATATCATAGAAACCAAGAGTGAGAGATAGGTAGAGAGTGATAACCATAAATAGTGAAGTGATGAGCAGATATTAAAAGAAACAATACATAATTTTAAGGACAAGGAATGGTGAACAATTGTAACGATAAACCAAACCCTTAAAATGAAAAGGATAAAACCCCTATATTAAACCCAGAAATACACTACAGCATTTAATATAAACTAATGTATTGTAATCTGTAAGAAATAACTATGAACAATATTTAATAGTAAAAGTGATGTGATAAGTGAAGAATAACAATAACTAATCAAACAGGCAGGACTGTGTAGTTTAATGAGTTCAGTCAGTGCAAATATAAGTGTACACAACCAAAAAGATTAACAAACAATGTTGGGATAACAATAATAATAATTCCCAATTATGCTTTTCAATGAGTAGGGGGATTACCAATTTTGGGTATTAGTTACAAAAGATCCCTATGTCTTTGTAACAGTTAACGTTGATGCAAAGAGACATCAATAACAATAAGATACATTACTTATTCAGTCAGGGAGAATTAAGTTAAATTGTGTTGAAGAAACTGAACTGAGGAAAATGAGATTAATGTATGTTTAACAGTTTTGTTAATTTAAAGAAAATTAGTTTATTTGTTTAGTGTTCATAGGAGTATCAACCAAGAAGGCATGACATTAAATCAATATGTTTGTATTTTTTATGTATGTAATGATATTATAAAGAGATGAGGAGTATGTTAATTTCAAGTAATAACATACAATAGAACAATTGTAATTAATAAGAAGGAATATGGCTGAACAATAGACAGACCATAAAATTATTTCTATATTATGTTTTGTTAGTAGATGTAAGTGTTAAAAAGGTGTGTGAGAAATGGGAGTAGGAATAAGCTAGCAATGATATAAGCTTAACAAGCAACAGATTAATCATTATTATATAAATAGAAAAGAAAAAAGAATATATCAGATAAGAAATAATTTTGTAAAAGTATAATAACACTAATAGATGGTAAAACAGTTTCAAAGTAATTCAAAAGCCAATAAGTATGAAATGAAAATAAGCAAAACATATGTATTTAATAAATAATGTTTAAACAGAGCAAAATAAGAAATTCTAGGATGTTACAGTTTAGGCCTATAAATTATATAACTGTCTAACTTCAGAAAACCAATTGTAAACAATTGACTATTGTATTTAAATAATAAGACCAAGTAAATTATTTGATTACCATTAAATAACAATAATAATGTCAGAAATGTAATAAACAGTATAAATAAGTGAAATATGTAATAACATAGCATTAGCAATTTTGTCCAAAAACATTAATACATGAACTAGACCAGCCTTGTGAGATGTCAAATTGATCTTTGAAAGAAAATAGGGACATCTATGTTAATATTTCATACATTGGTAATATCACCAAGGAACAATAACCATTATAAAATATTTATTCATTTTGAACAGAAACCCAGGATTTATAACAATAGGTTCAAATGTGTTTAACCAATAAGAGTGGAAGCGGTTGCCATAACAACAAAACCTTATTATAATTTTGACCATTATAAAATGAGAGTTCCATTATTAACTATCCAGCGGTACAGACGCTATATTGACTTCGGCTCTATTAAAGGCTAATAAAGAAGAAAATAAGATACAAACGAAAGTAAAATGAACACAAGAAGTCAACCATAGTTCCAGTAACTCAAGGAGGAACAATAAACAAAATTTTAAAATTAAAAAATAAATAAAAATTGAATAAAAAGAAACAGACGCCAGAAGGAGAAGGGAAACGATACCATTGAAAATTAACGAAAGTACTATCACAACCTTGAAGGAATCCTGATGACCCATAACAAAAACAACATGGTTTTGTTAAGTATAAATTAAATTATCAATAATTACGAACTAAAACTGATTAACTTTTTTCACAATATATAACTCTCACTCTGAACTTTGAACACCAAATTCTTTCAAGGGTTAATGGATCATATTTATTCACACTGTATGTAACTGTAAGATAACCTATGTCCCCGAAGCCTATAAAATTGACACACCCTTTTAAACACCAAGAGTTGAATTTCATGTAAACCTTTTTAGTATTTAAGTACCACAAATGTAAGGTGGTGTACTTTATTTAACATCTTGTTTTAAATCTTTCTGTAACCCAAAGAACTCATTGGCAGAATAACTTGTGTAAATAAGAAACGCTAGCCATTGTGGCTTCATATGACTGCTGCCACCATTGCTCTCAGCTGAGTGATAATTAATTTGTTGCCGGGGCGAATCTTTATTATAATACTTTCTATTGTACTGGAGTTATCAAAAATTAGCAAATTTTGGACACAAATAAACAAGTACGAATCATTACTAACTGTCCTTTGTTTTTATTGAAATTATATTATATAGTTTGTGTTCTTTAGCGGAGAATAGAATTCTTTGCCAAAATTTTATGTTGGCAACACGTCAAACGACAAGCGAAATTCGAATTCCCGCCAGTCTGCGAGGTAATTCGAATTCATCATCACCGCACTGGAGACAAACTAATTTGAATCTTTTAATTGTTTTCTCAAAAACAATTTGGCGCCGATCGGGAAGTAAATGCATCAAATAAGGACAGGTAAGGATATCGGTACTGGTTATTTGTGCGTTCGCGACGGACGTAGTCTATGTGAAATACGTTAAAAATTGACGACGACTTGGTAAGACGGTGAGAGTACGCAGAAGAGAAATATTATAATATTCACAAAAACATGATTCGACCATAATGTGGTGTGTTCCCCACTGCTTCTTGTTTTTGTTCTTTACCTTCGCCCACATACTTTCAATGGACTGTGTGTGAGCAGGAGCCAACAAAATTCATACTATGATTTATTGTTTTGTGCACGAAATGTATTCCTTTATTCTGGTAAGCTCATAGCTTATCACAATGCCACCAGGAGCAACATGTTGCGTTATCAAAGCAGAGGCATAGCTAGGGGGGGCCAAGGGGGCAGCCGCCCTGGGCGGCATTGCCAGGAGGGCGGCAAAGTGAGCATAGACTTGAAAAAATTGTTTCCAGTTTATAAAACTACAAACAACTTGATTCTTTGATATGACTATTCCTTTCATAAAAGAAGCATAACCTGTCATAAGAAGCTTCTCTGTTGTCATAAACCTTGTGTGATAAACAGTATTCGTCTATTTATGCTCAAGCATTGTAATTATGGTTCATTATGATAACAAATTTGTAGTGACTTTGTAGTGAGTTGTGCTGGAAAGGAGAACTCATAATCATACAGTATTAGCTTTGTATAGATAATCTTAACTGCTATTCATATACAGATTTATAAAAGAAACGTTACGTGGGCTACGAATGTGCAGTTCTTCCCGGTTCGATGCAGCGAACGTGTTGATCATCAGTTATTGATGAGTATCTCGAGTGTGTGGTGTTTTTGCTTTGTGTGTCTTGTGGCTATATCTATAATACTTCACGTGTATGTCGTCATACTAATACTATTATTGAAAATCTTTTTTTTTTTGTAGCTGATATGAAACGAAGTAAACTCAGTGGCGCCCAGTTTCGTAAGAGGAGGGAAGAAAATTAAGAAGTACAACAAGATCCAAAGAGTTTATGAGTCTTTTATTCAAGGAAAATCGAACCCTGAGTGTAAAAATATTACAATTAACTTGCGATCATAAAATTGATGTTGTTAGTGACGAGGCTGTTGACAAATACAGAGTCAAAGTACAGTTACAAGATTCAGTTGATTCTAGTTTCCCTCCAACTAAAAATTCTCTATTTTGCTTTTGTTGCACTTTACTTCCACAAAAAACTATCAAAGAACCCATTTCAATGGTATAAATGGGTTTTTGTCATGCCAAAAGTTAAATCCCCGTATTCAGGATCATGAAAATAGTCCTGCTAAGATATAGAAAGAAATCCTCGAACAGGTCATTGCCACAGTACAAAATCTTACACAACAAAATTTGGTATTGAGAAGACATCAAGAGTCAATTACTAACGATAAAAATCCTGGAAACTGTCTGGCTTTGTTAAAATACTTGGCTGAATTTGAACCTGTCATGAGATCTCATTTGGATTTAGTCTCTTGTAAATCTGGGTGTATATCGTATCTTTCGCCAATTATTCAATATAAAATATTAAGCCTGTTAGGAGAAAGAGTGGGCAAATATATTGTTACAACATCACAGAACAATCTACATGTTTGTCGAATGTGCCAGAAGAATCTCGAAGTAACGCGTGTGGCGTACGTGCTTGTCGACGCATTTTCGAGAGGCTTCACGAAGGTGCCAGCTACGCGGACTGTGTCAAGGCCGCAGTTAATTATGTAGTTCACACGAGCGGTAAAACGCAATTAGGAACATCCTGGCCTGTGAGCGCAGGTATAAATACATGACGGCAGCGGCCTTAAGTTTCAGTATTAGTGTGATATATTTACAGTACGGTTCGAGAGTTATAGTAGCGATATTACTGTGTCTGTTCAAGTAGTTATTAGTTAAGAGTGGTGTTTTATAATCGGACGGTATAATTGTAATACAATTGTGTTTAATTTTAGTGGACATTTTATTGCGTGTGAACAATTTTCATTTGATTTGTTGTGGAGACTGTGTTGTTAATTACGAACTGTTTAACTGTAAAAATTAAAGGTGTGATTAGTGACTTAATTGGTGTCTTGTAATTTGTTTTCCACTGTACCTACGACGATCGAGTAGACCGTCGTAACAGTGGTGTCAGAAGTGGGATAGAACGGTTAACAGTGGAAACAGTGGACACTTTTTACAAGACAAGTGTAATTTGTAATTAACTGGTAAACAATGGATGCAGGTCAGATGATGGAAAATTTACAGGCGCTGCTGCTACAGACAGAGAAACGACAGGATAAGAAATGCAGGCAGGAGGCGGAAGAAGTAGAAAGACGACAAAAAGAAGAACGAAGACAAGAAAGAGAAGAAGCAGAAAAACAACAGGATGAAAAACGTAAGCAAGAAGCAGATAAAACGGAAGCTCTCTTTGAAGCTATGCAGAAACAGTTGCAAGAACACAGTACCGCAGAATTGGGTATCCTACGAGGTGAGCTTAATAAACAAGTTACTAAAAATATCGGAGGTACAAGAATCAATGACATTAAAAATAACTGAAGTAGAGAAATCTGTTTCGAGTGTTGAAGAATCGATGTCCACAAAAATATCTGACATAGAAGAAGCCATGTCAAATAAAATATCTGCAGTAGAAATCTCAATGGCAAACATAAGAGAGCAGTTCCTGAAGTTACAACCAAAACAACTTTATGAACAGACTGTACCAATGATAAAGACGGAGAAAGACACAGAAAATAAGCCAATAGAGAAGGTCACCTCACCTGCGGTTGGGACAGTTCATGTCAAGGCCCCAACCTTTGATGGAAGCATGCACTGGGCGACATATTTACGCCAATTCCAAGCTGCTGCATGCGCAAATAATTGGATGGAGAAAGACAAGGCAGTTTCACTCGTTCTATCATTAAAAGGACGCGCGGCAGACCTACTACAGAAAGTGCCACCTCACAGCCAAAACACCTATGCCAAATTGATAAAAGCTCTGGAATTACGGTATGGTGATAAACATTTGTGAGATGTGTACTGCACCCAGTTGAGAGCAAGGCGACAGCGTGCCGGGGAGAGCTTCAAGAGTTTGAAGCAAATATTGACAGACTAATTAGACTGGCCTATCCTGAAGCGCCAGAAGATTTTCGAACGAGTTTTGTGATGCAGACATTTACTGCCGGTGTCCAAGATAATGAACTACAGGAAGTGTTACGAATGGCAAGACACCAGAACAGTGCGGACGCCCTGGTACATGCTTTGCAATTTGAGGCCGCCCAATCAGCGTCTGTTTGGACAAGTCATAAAGTGCGCACGCTGAAAGATCGCGACGGCACAGACAATGAGGAAGAAGAACAAAGAACAGAGACTCGATGGTCGGCACCACAGAATAAAATAAGAAAGGATGGAAGACCGAAGTGTTATAGATGTGGGAAACCTGGACATCTCCAATGAGATTGTCGGGTTAGAATTCAGCAGCAGGGAAACGAGCAATAGTCGGTACAACGGGGCGTGTGCTGACTAACTGGAGGAACGAAGCCCCTAGACAATATACAATTTCTACACTTCAGAAAATCAGCGGGAGCTTGGTAGTTACCAGATTTGTTCAAGAAAGGCCAACCTCGATTACAGTTGACACAGGCGAAACAGTTTCTATCGTGCACCCCGACGTGGTGAAAGATCTCAAGCCAATCTGGTTCTGGTGTTCTTGCAGCTTGCGAACAGCTACTGGACGGCCTGTAAAAGTGTATCAAAAACTGGAGATAATCTACACCTCAGTTGACTTGAGTTTAATCATCAAGTACTTGTTGCAGACATTGTGAATGAAGCAATTCTTGGTGTGGACGTTATGAACGCATACGGATTTATAGTCTACTTCAAAAACAATGTCTTGAGAATCGGAGGTGATGAGGTAATGCTATCAACAATGATGACAACAGAAAAATCTATGGACATCATAAACCAAGTGGCCGTAACTGTTCCGCCAAACTCCGAAAAGATCATCACGGTTAGAACCGAGGTAGATACTAGGGGCAACCAGTGCTCTATATTCGAACCCCAGGTAGTCAGCACACCGGGCATACTAATTGCCAGAAATTTAGTAAAACCTGACGAAACCGGAAATGTACCTACATATTAGAGTGGCGAATATTTTGGATCAAGCTATCATTTTACAAAGCAATACGCTCCTAGGCAAATTGACTCCTGTTCCCTGGGTAGCTGGAATGATGCAAGGAAGATCCAGTGCTTCGGATAATTCTAAATTACCAGAGGAACTGCAAGAATCCTCTAACGACCTCTCAAGTGGTGAGGTAAAAGAACTCTGACAGTTTTTACATGAATTCAAAGATTGTTTTGCAGTTCGGGGACAGTCACTGGGAAGAACCTCTCTTGTGCAACATCGCAACAATACCGAGGACACAACACTGATACGCCAACCTCCTCGAAGACCCCCATTATCTAAACAAGAGGAAATGTCTCGGTTAGTACAGGACATGTTGACAGAGGGAGTAATTGAACCTTCATCAAGTGCTTGGTCTTCTCCTGTAGTGTTGGTAGCGAAGAAGGATGGTGGGTTGAGTTTCTGCGTAGACTACCGGAGATTAAATGACGTTACAAAGAAAGACTGCTATCCATTGCCTCGCGTTGACGATACACTCGACACGTTGTCCGGAGCACAGTGGTTTTCCACAATGGACCTGAAGAGTGGATATTGGCAAGTGGGTCTTCATCAAAAAGACAAGGAAAAGACTGCTTTCTCGACCCCAAGTGGCTTATTCCAATTTAACGTCATGCCATTTGGACTCTGTAATGCACCGACAACATTTGAAAGATTGATGGACCTGGTATTCCGAGCCGAGACCTAACATCGAAAACTTGCCTTGTATATTTAGACGATGTCATAGTGATCGGGAAGACTTTCAAAGACCATTCGGAAAACCTTAAGGAGGTTCTAACTAGAATTCACGGTGCCCAACTGAAGCTGAGCCCGAAGAAGTGTTCTCTATTCCAGAAGGAAGTACAGTATCTGGGCCATCTGGTTTCGGCAGCGGGTGTTAGCATGGATAAAGTAGACACCGTAAGAGACTGGCCAGTGCCGATGAGTAAACACAACGTTCGGAGTTTCCTGGGATTATGCTCCTATTTCAGACGTTTTGTGAAAGGCTTCGCTCCTATTGCTAAACCACTATATGAGCTAATGGAAAATAAATGAAACTTCCAGTGGTTGAGAGAGAGTGATCAAGTATTTAGGACTTTAAAATTGCATTATGTTCACAGCCAATTCTCGCTTTCCCAGCTTCCAAAGCTGTATACATTGTGGACACAGACACAAGCAATACTGGTCTAGGAGCAGTTTTGTCTCAAGTCCAAAACAGTGAAGAACAAGTAATAGCGTATTACAGCAAGACACTTTCTAAACTGGAGAGAAATTATTGCATTACAATAATGCTCGGAGTTGCTGGCAATTGTCCGAGCGTTGGAGCACTTCCATAAATACCTCTACGGAATAGAGTTTTCACTACGTAACGACCATGCCGCGCTTGCATGGCTCTTAAAATTTAAAAATCTGGAAGGACAGTTCGCAAGGTGGCTTGAACGTCTGCAAGAGTACAACTTCAAGGTACAACATCGACGGAGGCACTTGCATGGTAATGCAGATAGCTTATCACGAAGACCGTGCCCGGAAGACTGCCGACATTGCCACAGAAAGGAAGAACAAAACTCAAGCGAATGGTCACAATGGGAATCTCTAACCTTAGAAAACGGATTGCTGAAAAGGGCTTGGGAAAGTGCAGATGGACGAGACGTGGTCACGCAGTTGATAGTTCCCCGAAGTAAAGTGCAGTCTGTTCTGAAGGAGATACATGATGGAACATCTGCAGGCGATCTTGGCGTTAACAAAACCCTTGACATAATACAGAAGCGATTCTATTGGCTTCATCTTCGCCACGACGTAGATGAATGGGTTCGGACGTGTGAAATATGTGCTGCAAGCAAGGGCCCACAAACCAGAAGCAGGGGAAAAATGAGACAATATAACGTTGGACTGCCTTTCGAGAGAATTTCCATAGACACTGCTGGACCATTCCCAGTTACTGACGATGGAAACCGGTACATCATGGTTGTAGGTGACTACTTTACTAAGTGGGTGGAAGCCTACGCAATTCCAAATCAGGAGGTTACCACTGTGGCAAAGCAGTTACTTCACAACTTCTGTTGCCATTATGGAGCCCCTATGGAAATCCATACGGATCAAGGGAGAAATTTCGAATCAGGGGTGTTTAAAGAATTATGCCGTCTACTCGGAATTCGAAAGACCAGGACAACGCCTCTGCATCCTCAGTCGGACGGGATGGTTGAGAGATTCAATACGGCACTTGAGCAGCATCTTTCGAAGGTTGTTGACAAGAACCAAACAGACTGGGACCAACGTATACCACTATTCCTCATGGCGTATAGATCATCAGTACACGACACAACCGGCATGACTCCAGCAAAATTGGTGTTTGGAAGGGAGATTCGTCTTCCTGGGGACTTAATGTTCGGATCACCTGAGACTCAGTCCCAAGAGCCACAGAACTATTCCTCGCAATTAGAAAACCAACTGCGGAAATGAATCGCTTGGTAAGAGGACGGCTGAAGATTGCCAGTGATAAAATGAAAACTCAGTATGACATTCGCAGCAATAGTGTGGGTTTTCAATAAGGAGATCAGCTCTGGTTGTTCAACCCAAAGCGCCGTCGTTGTCGCTCACCTAAGCTTCAGTCTAACTGGGAAGGACCCTACACAGTGAAAAAAAGAATCAACGATGTTGTTTATCGGATTCAACAGGAAGGGCAGCGAAAGTTCAAGGTCGTCCATCTAGATCGCCTGGCTAAATACTACTTCAGAGACAGTTTGCCAGTTCGGGATGAACAGGCTTAAGGAGGGGGCAGTGTTACATCACAGAACAATCTATGTGTTTGTCGAATGTGCCAGAAGAATCTCGACGTACTGTAACGCGTGTGGCGTACGTGCTTGTCGATGCATTTTCAAGAGGCTTCTCGAAGGCGCCAGCTGCGTGGACTGTGTCAAGGCCGCAGTTAATTACGTAGTTCACACGAGCGGTAAGACGCAATTAGGAACATTCTGGCCTGTGAGCGCAGGTATAAATACATGACGGCAGCAGCCTTAAGTTTCAGTATTAGTGCGATATATTTACAGTACAGTTCGAGATGTTATAGTAGCGATATTACTGTGAGTGTTCAAGTGGTTAAGAGTGTTAAGAGTGGTGTTTTATAATCGGAGGACGGTATAATTGTAATACAATTGTGTTTAATTTTAGTGGACATTTTATTGCGAGTGAACAATTTTCATTTGATTTGTTGTAGAGACTGTTGTTAATTACGAACTGTTTAACTGTAAAAATTAAAGGTGTGATTAGTGACTTAATTGGTGTCTTGTAATTTGTTTTCCACTTTGCCTATGACGATCGAGTAGACTGTCGTAACAATATTATTACTGTATGTAAGAAGGCAGAGTACTTTAGTATTATATTTGACACAACACCAGATGTTGCACATGTAGAACAAATGTCTCACATTAAAAGATTTGTTGAAATTAAACGCAATTCTGTTGATATCAAGGAAGCCTTCATAGATTTCATTCTTTTAGAAGTGAAAACAGCGGAGGGGATCACACAAGCTATTACAAGTAAACCTGAGAGAGATGGATTGAATCTTAGCGACTGCAGAGGTCAGTCGTATGACAATCTAGCAACAATGGATGGTATCCATTCAGGAGTTTAGAAGAGAATATTAGATTTGAATACATTAGCTGTTTTTGTTCCCTGTGACCACCATTCAACACCTTGGTTGGAGTTTATACAGCTCATGTAAATGTTCAGGCAGTGACATTTTTTGAGACAGTAGAGTGTCTATTCACCTTCTTTTCCTGTTCCACTTATGGATGCAGTTTTCTTAAAGACTTCATAAATATTACTCTAAAAGGACGTTGTGATACCATGTGGAGTTCAAAAACAGATGCGGTGAAAGCAATATCCACTCAGCTGGATGAAGTAATTGCTCCACTGGAGAAACTGAGGGATACACCGACTGAAACAATTGATACAAGGAAAGATGCAGCATTAATACAATAGAAAACTTTAATTTTGTGACCTTGCTCTTTTTCTGGATAGATATTCCTTCTTGTACGGACAAAATCCAGAAAATCTTGTAGACGAAAGGAATAAGCTTTATTCAAGCATGAAACTTCTGGAGAAGCTAATGAACAAATTAAAAACGTTTGGATGAATGAGCTATGTGACAATGTCATTTCTAAGGCAGAGCAGGGGTATGTAAGGTATGTAATGAATGGGGTATCAGTATCACAAAAAGGATAAGAAGGAAGCGCATGATGCCAGGGGAGTATGCAGACAATTCTGCATTAACCGTTCGGCAAGAAATGCGACGTTCTCTAATAGAAATTTTGGACAAACTGTCAGTTGAAATTTCAAGCCGTTTCTCTAACACAAAAGAGTTAGAAAAACGTTTTGGGTTCCTCTGAAATTTTGAGGCATACGTAAATGATGGGGATACACATTTTAAGGAAACAGCTTTCCCAAATCAATATTTAAGTGCACAGTGCTTGCAAAACTGTATCCACATGACCTAAACAGTGAAGAACTGTTCTGTGATTTGAAAGGCGTCATACTTTTATTAAAAAGGGCATACATTAATGGAGAACAAATGGACTTTACGCCTCAGGGACTGCTACAATACATTTCTTCAATGGGATTAGAAACCTACAAAACACTAGCAACAGCTTCAAAAAAAATTCTTATTTTACCTGTCTGTCTTCTTCTGAAAGACTGTTTAGTAAACTTAAATTGATTAAATCATACGTACGATCAACAATATCTCAAGACAGGGTATCAAATCTAGCGATACTTTCAATTGAAAATGACATTGCTTCTTCTTTAGATTACAGTGATTTAGTAATCGATTTTGCAACAATTAAGACCAGGAAAGTTACATTTTAAAATGTCTCGTTTTAAATGTTTATTAAATATTAAAAATAAATGTTAAGTGTTTATTAATAGAAGAGGGAACCATTAGCCTGTAATGGTAAGTGATTTATTTAATTACTTTTAATGTAGTCCTTTTCTAACTTTATGTTGCTTTAGGATATTCTTTTGATGATGCGCTTTCAACCTACAAGGAATTTGCAAGTTTATTAGAACATAGTTATGTTTTACATTTTTTATATTACTAGACCTACATTTTATATAGTCTACATTTGTTATTAATAAATGTATACAAACTGAATATCGGTATTATTATAATAGTAATTTCTCAATTTTGACTTAACAAATATTCTTAATACATTTGCTGGACGTGCTTTCATATAAAACTCTACACATTTGCATTTATTAAGTTTGTTCACATTAATACACTACACATTTGTTCACCGGATGGCGATTGTGAAGGCAAGGCGGCTGACGATTTCCTTGCCCCAGGTGCCAAAAAGCCTAGCTACGCCACTATATCAAAGGCATCACTGTAGCGGCCCTCCTATCTTTGACAGGGATCAAAAATCATTTCTTTGTTTCTCTGAACTACTACCAAATACCCAATGGTATGGTAGTAAGCAACTCCTATTATATTTATGTCTTGAAAAATGATTCATCAAACTCAATGTGAATACTGGGCCTGCCAGTAAGTGCAGATTACTACTCATTGTAAAATGAATTCCAATCGACCACAATGTTGTGGTCTATATTAAGATCGTCTTCGCAGAATTTTACTGTTGTGTTCTCTTTGCACCATGCGTAAACAAACAAAATTACTATACAATAATCTAATTTCGAGTCTGTAACAAATGTATCCACTCGGAAGGTTTCTTGGTATAGTAGTTTGATTTAGAGTAGGCCTATACCCACCTATCTTGTGAAGTCATGTAGACCTGTGATATTACTCAAATAGTCACTGTTCCGGGCGCATTTGTGATATTACTCATAATTATGTCCCTAGTTCTGGGCAGCATTTGTGATATTACTCACTTAATCATTATAATCTATTTTTATTTATATGTACAAATAGTACCATAATATGGCACGTGTGTACTTACCAATTTTGATTACTGCCGGGCTCATACTCTTCTTATTTACTGTGCTTTTACCTAAGGGGTGCCAGGATTCACTAAAAGCGAGATTTTTTGAGTCAAAGAAGGTGACACAAATGAGAACACTGTTTTTAGAATGAAAGTAACTATCAAATTTTAATTTCCAAAGTAATCAGTATATAAAACCATGTGCCCAAAATGGCGTCGTACAATGTTATAAAAAACAAAATGGTGGCTATTTTAATCAACCCTATTCATTCTTAATATTCTCTTTTTGATCTCTAATTAAGATCATTGGAACTGTTATCTTTGTGCTGCAGCTCTAATTATTTACTAAATTGTATTTTCGTTTGCACACAACCAATGCCCTCGGCAGATATTCATGGTCATGTGCTCACTCACACACTCTCACATACGTTCACCCTATTACAAGTATATTGTTTAATTGGTTTGTTTTCGATTAATAAGCTCATTAAAATAATAAAGAAAATGACAAAGGTTTGACTTCTCTCAATGGTGATCTGCGCTGCTCCCTCGCTGTTGTTGATTGAGTCCCAGGTGCATGGCTGGTGTTCACCTCATGTTTTTGTTTTAATTAAAACGTTAGCACTGATTTTACATGTTCTGGTTTTAATTGTTATTAAACTTGAGCCTCTATCGCTCCACCATCACAATTGTAATTGAGAATCTAGTTGTATTAAACTTTTATGTTAAAACTGATCATACAGCGATGCATCGCTGTTGATCCCTTGAAGAACAACGCTGAATTGAGACGGAGGCAAATGTAAATTTGCGCTTGTGTGTGTGTATTTTTTACGTCATCAAGCTTTGTCATACAGGACAACGCCTGGTTACATGCGTTGTAGTCAGTGCGTCATGGTTTTTGTTATGACGGAACAGTGTTATTGTCCAATCATAATTCATATTGTAGTCTTTCGTCACAAACACCGCCATGGCCTCTTTTGATGTTTTCACGTCCATCGGCGACCTTGGTGTCTTACTCTGGCTGAATTTGCGTTGTTCCTTTTTCCAGAGGGACAATGTACCTAACCATTCTGTGTTTAAAAATTACATAATACAAACATTGAAAATACCTATGTAACCCATAATTATGGTACTGGGTCATTATGTACTGTTACAAACCCCCTCAAGGAAAATTTTTGTGTCGAAACCCAAAAAATTTCCTTGACTCATTCACACTTTCCTAAAAGGATCGGTCTAGATATGTCACCACAACCCCCTGTAACGTTACAAAAAAATTTCATCATTACTTATCCTTGGTACCATGATGTTGGTCGCACCCTCTGACCTTACTGGACTTCTCCTGAGAGATCCCTACACCATAAGGCCATGAGGCACTCTACACTCCTGTTCTGACGCTCCAGCCAGCCCAGGACTGCGGTCACAACACCACAAAACTCTGAAACATCGAATACAAAATTTTAAAACAGTGGTCTAGTACACTTACATATCTACAACTGATATGTTCCCCTTTAGACGCATTGGTTTGTGTTCGGGGCATTGGTTTGTTTTTAATTCAAAAGTTTCAACCTCACAACTACAAGACTTAGAATACATTGATTTTTTACCACCACCAAACTCAATTTCTTCCTTGTAAGAAAATAAACAACATATATATAACTACACATAACACAATACATCAACAATTCTTTAATATACCCCCACAATACTTTCACCTAATTATTTCTATAAATTCAGCTTACAACTATCATGGCAGACACTTTTATTATTTAAATTTTGTTACTCAACTTAGATTCACTTCTTCTATTTTGTAAATGGCAGCTTACTAGAATATTTTATTCAACTTCATTTGTAACTTTAGACTTCCAACTTTAAAATCTACTATATTTCAACACTTGTTATCGTCATTACCCCTGTAACAACCTCCTAACCACACACTCTATTGCCCCCCAACATAATAAAACATCACAAAACATTGTACATTACATATTAACATTGTTACATTTACCTTACATTAAACAATTTAAATTTACATGATTTGTACCAAACTTTATCACATTACTACTTCAACAATTCTCTATTAACTTTTAATTATTTGACATTCATTAGATTCTATACAACAATTTCAAATTTGTCCTTACCTTTCAGTTACATTACCTTCCTACCATGAATTTCCCTTTTCTAAACCTTTTACCCTTACTCGTTTGGGTGACTCTCTATTACTCACTATTTTCTCTGTCTTATTTTGGCATCTGTCAACCTAACCTTACTCACCTCTTTTTTCTACACTAACCGCTTCTAACCATTAATACATTTTGACACCAATATCTCTATAATAACCCCCTTCACAAATCCCATTTAAAACCTCTGGCACCGCTCCTTTTTTGTACTAGTATGTGTGTATTCCCTATCTATGCTCATTCCATCATTGGTTCCTGACCCTTTCAGGTAACCCTTTCCGGCACACAACGATCCCATCCTGTCTCAACATCTCTCGTTGCAGACTCCTACACCAATACCCTTATTACAAAATATCACCAACAACCACAAATATAATTACCATGCACCTTACTCACCTCTACATATAATCACTAACCACTGTGACCCTAAAATATCTAACACCTCTTTATATACTATCAATATCTCAACACTTTATTTTCCCTAACTCCCATTAACTCTAACTAACTAACTCCAATGCCCTTATTTATCACTGTTACCCAAACTCTTTTACAACATTTCAACTTAATATATCACTAGAAAATTCATCACTTATCTACTAACAATAATACCTCTCAATACCCAAATCTATTACCTGCTTCATCATTTACTAACCCTTTAGAATCTAAATCTCATAATATCATTTAAACTTCCTTCAGTTATTTAAAATCCTACAATACATGTTTACATAAAAAATACATAAAATACACAACAGCAAAAATACACAAATACACTGACATTAATACACAAAAATATACAATTCACATCATCATTAATCATTTACCATAATCAGTCATAATCAGTCCATCTTAAAAAAAACACTGTCCACATAATTAAATGTTCATAACACAATAAAATAATCAACCTCCATCGTCAAATAATAGTCTTATCTTTGGTCTGTACAATTTATTTTTTATTAAATACATTATATTAACATCATTAATATAACACTTATTTAAATTCTTATATTTTACAAAACCGTCATCATTAATAGGGTTATTACCTATCAATTCATCATACAACCTGTCAAGATTGGTTATTGTCCTGTCACCTCCAGTATAATTAGTCACCACTAGGTACGTTATAAAGTCATTATTTCCATTACCATCTTCTCCTACTGCTATATCAGCTTCATTACAATGTAAGTATTTACTTTTATTATCAATCATCTCTACTCCTAACCTTTCCATAAATTCTTCATAAGTTCTACTCATCTTAAAAATCTCCATTTCTCTCTTTCTCTCACCATATTTCTCACAATACCTCTCTACACTCTCTCTCTCAATATTTCTCTCTCTATCACACCAAGCTACATTCTCTCTTTCAATATTTGCAGGAGACACTAATTCACAATTACTGCACCACCTGTGAAGTGCACTAAAAAACCCAGGGACAACTTTATTTGCAGACCTATCGTCTTCCAAATATATATTGAAGGCACTCTCGTCCTTCCTAAACACACGTGAAGTCTTTACTTCACCCCCTACTACACCATTAAGGGAAAAACTTACCCCCTGCAACTCTTTTACAATTATACTTTCCCTCCTTCTCTCTGATTTATCGCTATACATTAACATTTCATCATTATCATATTCAATTCCCATTAAACTCTCATTATCACTACCCATGTTTACATAATCATTTTCTAATATCATATTTTTATTTATTTTATTATAATTTTCTACCCCACTTACCTTGTTTTTGTTTCTATCTAATTTGTCTACCTTGTCAATGTTACAATTTTGTTTCTGTATTTTATTTTTCTAACTTCTCTTCTACTTGATTTAATTTGACATTTTGTAAAGTATTTTGCTTCTTGAGCTCATTCTCAAAACTATCTAATTTTACATTAAATGTATTATTCATTTGATTTAATTTGTCTTCAAATTTATTATTCTGTTGTTCAAATTTGTCACTAATTAACGTGAATAAATCTTCTAACGAGATTTTGTTTTCAACTGCTTTAGGTGTTGAGCTAGCGTGTCTTTCCAATAAAATGGATTCCATGTCTGTATTGTCCATTTCCAGACTATTATTATTTTCTGCCATTTTTGTACTTTAAATGTTGGAATTACTATCTCGTTCTACTTGTAATTAGTTACACAATTCCTACTTACTCTATTTTGTCAACATAACCTCCATAACCTCTCTTATTAGGTTCTGGATTATTTCGTCACCCTCTATGTCTCTGAATCTGGCTTATTTATACAAAGTAATTTTATATAAAGTCAACTGTTCGGGGCCATTTGTGATATTAAATAATTATAATTATGATTAATCATGTCCCAGTGAGGGCGTCATAGATTAACTATCAAACTTTTTAACTAACAAAGAGATTTAGAATATACAAACACGTGGCCAAAATGGCGTCATACAATCTTATAAAAAACAAAATGGTGGCTATTTTAATCAACCCTATTCATTCTTAATATTCTCTTTTTGATCTCTAATTAAGATCATTGGAACTGTTATCTTTGTGCTGCAGCTCTAATTATTTACTAAATTGTATTTTCGTTTGCACACAAACCAATGCCCTCGGCAGATATTCATGGCCATGTGCTCACTCACACACTCTCACATACGTTCACCCTATTACAAGTACATTGTTTAATTGGTTTGTTTTCGATTAATGAGGTCATTAAAATAATAAAGAAAATGACAAAGGTTTGACTTCTCTCAATGGTGATCTGCGCTGCTCCCTCGCTGTTGTTGATTGAGTCCCAGGTGCATGGCTGGTGTTCGCCTCATGTTTTTGTTTTAATTAAAACGTTAGCACTGATTTTACATGTTCTGGTTTTAATTGTTATTAAACTTGAGCCTCTATCGCTCCACCATCACAATTGTAATTGAGAATCTAGTTGTATTAAACTTTTATGTTAAAACTGATCATACAGCGATACATCGCTGTTGATCCCTTGAAGAACAACGCTGAATTGAAACGGAGGCAAATGTAAATTTGCGCTTGTGTGTGTGTATTTTTTACGTCATCAAGCTTTGTCATACAGGACAACGCCTGGTTACATGCGTTGTAGTCAGTGCGTCATGGTTTTTGTTATGACGGAACAGTGTTATTGTCCAATCATAATTCATATTGTAGTCTTTCGTCACAAACACCGCCATGGCCTCTTTTGATGTTTTCACGTCCATCGGCGACCTTGGTGTCTTACTCTGGCTGAATTTGCGTTGTTCCTTTTTCCAGAGGGACAATGTACCTAACCATTCTGTGTTTAAAAATTACATAATACAAACATTGAAAATACCTATGTAACCCATAATTATGGTACTGGGTCATTATGTACTGTTACAGACCTTCATTTCGTGGTCATCATTACATGCATGGATTGTGTAAAATATCTTTCCATTATAGAAATGAAATAGCACGCTCTTTTTAATCAATTTCAGCTGCCAACTGAAGGAAATTCATCACTAACAAGCACTGTACACAACACCAATCATGAACTGTACAAAGTAATGACACAACACAGAAATCTATGGAGAAGACCAGAACATCTAGTGAGCTGTACAACTGTTGAAATCCACTAATGGAAATATTTATCAATGGAAGATAAGAGAGTAGTCAATTCCAAGAAGAATAATTACTCTATTTAGTAATAAACAAATTCATTTGCGGATAACAGAAAATATATCAAAACATACAAAACGTGTTTCCATAATTTTTTTTTTATTGATTACAAAGACATAATAATTGGTTTACGGAGACATAATTTATACTGACAAAAATATACTTTACTTTTTAAAATCAACTCTATTCTTTCCTGCATATTTTCAAGCTTGCAACCTATCCTAAGTAAAATGATGGTAACCAACCCATGTGGCAGAATGGGTAATGAACTATATGTACAATCATAGCCTCAGATCTCTAGGAAAGGAGTCCTGCTGTGACAGCTCATGGCAGAATGAGCTATATCAGATCAGGATGTTCATGGTAGCAGAAGAGCCTTTCAATGTAATTAAAACTATGTTAATGAAGAGGGAGAGAGCTCAATATCCATATCAAATCCAGATCACCAGGGGAAGAAAAACCTGACTGAAGTTTTGCATCTAACGGAGGTTAGTGCTTTGAAAGTGTCTTGGAAATAGATCTTGATATTCTGGGGTTTATGCAGACGTCTCTCAAGCTTCTTGGCGAATCAATGAACTTCATCTTCGATTGAAACAATCTTCAAATCCCTGTGGACATTCTCATTTCGTATATATCATGGGACATTAACAATACACCTTAGTGCCTTGTTTTGAAATATCCAAAAGATTTTTCTATTAATTTTCTTCATGCATTCCCAGAATCATTCACCATATGTCCAGACAGGTTTAAGGGCTTGTTTATAAAACAACTTTATAATAAAGTTAATAAACAATCTGTACGTACTAAAGTTTTTTCAGTATAACAGAACCTGACAGCCCGACCTGAATCTGACCAGACAGACCTGCAAGCTCAAGACTGTGAGACTGAGAAAAGCGAGATTTACGAATATTCGTAATAGCAAACCACAGAGGAGGAAAACTAATTAAAAAAAGTAATTTTTTATATGATATATGCGAGGTTCAAAACTCACTATGCCTTCCCGGTTGTTAGCATAACGCTTACCTACCTGATTACACTACACAACTGCAATCACATCTGACGTTTAAAAAGTGATTTCATAAATAAAAATATCATCATTAACATCCTGATGCTGATGGACATCAACTGATATCCTTTGAAAACTTCTAAGAACGCCGACAGATGTCAATTGACATCATGCAGGTCACTATTTTTCTATACGGTGTGTATGTAAAAATACATGCTTAGAGCCATTTTTAAACAAAACCTTACAGTCCTCATGTAGTCCTCAAATCATATAGTCCTAAAATCATCCACTAAATCGCATTTGCGTTTGCTTTCACAACAACAGCTGACAAAAACTTAGCACGTGTTACATCTAAAATTCCATAGTGCTTAAAGCCACGTTTATAAAAATTACTTCGTTAAAAAAAATTACAAAAATTTAACTTCATAAAAACTGATTATAGAAAAAACATTATGTAGCATATTGTTTAATGTGTATATAACAATTTAATCTGTGTCACAGCCAATTTTTTTCCTTCAAAACATCGATTTTTGAAAAACAACATAGACATCCAAATAATATTTTACTGTATAGTTTAGAAGTAGAAGCTACAGCACTTTAAATGAATCCAAAAAGGTCCAGCCTGAGCGAAGGACACCTGACTATTTTAAAAGCCTGGTATCAATGCGTTAAAGTGAGTTCACATTGTTTATAACGACTTTGAACATAACAAACATGTCCTTAGAACACGATAAATGGTATTTATTGGATTACCATACTGTAAATGGATTTGGAATATTTATTTACTGTGTTTACATCATGTATAATTAACCATCAGTTCACAAATACATATGTTCATACAAAAAATGAGCACTATTCAACAAAATGTCTTTGCAAATCCCTCACACACAAAAAGTCTCAATGTGCAGTTAATGTTTCACAGAATATGTATAAATAATGACAAACATTCTGGTCCAAGTTATGACTCTGATCATAGGTCAAACTGTTGTACACTTAACACATTACTAAAATCTGATGACATTGTATATTATTCATATCTACTTTACACATTATTATCTACAAAACGTTTAACCAGCTGTATTCACTAATGTGTCTTATACAAATTTTATATAACAATTATTATATTTCAATATAAACACAATAGGAACAATATGTTATCATGGAGTGTATGTATCATTAAAGCTTCTGCATTAACAGTTCCATATCAGTACACATTTATAAGTTGTAATCTACACCTATATCCAGGGAATCAGTGTTTTTACACATTTTCAGGCCGACTGTAGAATCACTTAATATTTTTAAAATAAAGTTATTGATGTCTAATAAATGTACACTTTCTTCATTCATTTGATGTACTGAGCATGTTATATAGTAGTTAACATTTTTGAATATCATGTTATCCAAATAACATTTTTATTGCAATTAACATGTACGAAAATTAAATGTAGTAAACATATTATATTCTTTTTTTTATACTTCACTGGAAGAGTTATTTGTAAAGTAATTTCTTCACTACTAAATTTTCTTTACAAACAAAAGCAAATCCGAAATCTGACAAAAGTAATTAACAATTTTCTGAAGTAATAATAAGTGATTTTATTTGTGTACGTCTCACAGATTATAGTTTTGAACTGTGTGAAAACTTTCAAGCATTCTGGAAGGAAATATTATTTCTAAATGAAATATACAACAATCAGGTATCATAAACTTTGACAGTTGGTGACGCCATAATGTATTTGTTTACAGATATACACATGATCTGTTGTAAAGTAAAACATTATCAAACATTTCTAAAGGAACTCTACATGTAAATCAAAGTGAACTACATGTGTAAACTAACACGTAAAGCACCCCTTGAAGAAATGCCGAGCAGTGTAAACTTGAGTAATATATTTGCTGGCCAGTAACATGAAAATGGATAATCAAAATATACATAAGCATTTAGCATCTGATTTTGCTTGGTTACCTGAATTAAAAACAACGAATTGTAAATATTTTATAGTAAGCATGAGGTATTATTAGTAAAATTTTGAATTAATGAAAGATAATACACTTTCCATGTAAAGGCACATACATGACAAAATTACCTACTACTCGACATTTATAAACACATGTAAACGAACATCTACATAACAAGGATTACATACATATACATGTAAACATTCCCATCTAACACTATCAGACAACTTGTTCTGAATATAAAGTGACAAATTACTTCCAATCTGCATATCAAAAAGCAGAATAAATATATATTTTAAAGGCTCTCAACACTAATGACCAATTCTTGGTTGAACCAAGTCATACAATTTATCAATGATATACTTTTATATGTAAACAAGCTCCAACATTAATGTTCTATATGTCTCTTCATAGGTACCAACAAAACTTGAGTTCAATAGGCAACCTGACCTTAGATCTTTCTATTAATTTCCTGTAAGTTTTCCTTATTTATTTTTTTTTTTTACATCTGTTAGCATTTGAAATGCTTAGAATTTTTGCCTTTTACTTGTACTACATGTAGGTAACTACACTACCATGACAACCTCCTATTAACTATGTAAAACATGACAGCCCTAAACTAAGTTACACAGTATTGAGATGTCTTGCTGGTCAGAAATTATATCGTATTGCAGTTAATAATTTTATACAGAATTATGAAGTGATGGAATATAAAATGTTTAGCTTCAGTAATAAAGTGATGTCATTACAGAATGCGAAGTAAACATGGAAATTCTCTACATGTTTATCAGAATTTTTTCATTTCTTAAGCCTATCATAACCTATAAATTACGCTTCATATTTTGCTTTTTTTAACTTACCCCTTGAATAACATCGTTTAAGTTTGGAGGAGGCTCTTTAGATTTACCTCTACCAAATATACGATTCATTTTGGTATATTTGTAACGCTTTTACTAGCAAAAATTAAAATTAACAAACGAATGACAGTAGATTAGTCATAAACCGTTGCACAAGATAAAAATACATTTCGGCTTGAGGTAAAATTTTGTCTGGTTGTCAACTGTCGACATTGTGATGAAGCAAAATTCATTTTCATACTTAATAACAATTGTAACATAATTTCAACGATACCCTAATTCAAAACATTTCTAGCAAATTTTGTAATGACGTGTTGATTATACTTTTACACGATTTAACGAGTCATACCATATAAGTTGAGTTGATTCTTCACTTGTACCAACAGCAATAAGTCCACAGCTGTTTCCGGCCACGTTATGGCTGCGTTTGTAGTGATTACATGGTAAATTTTCAGAAATAAATGAATGAGTTGTGATACGAATAAGTCGCTTCAATTTTCTTAATGAAAATAGTGGTAAAGGGACTTCATAAACTTTTGAAAAGTAAAATAATGGGTGGTTGGACTAAATGGAGTGTAATTACAGTGATATTAGCCTGTACACAAATAGCCGCTGGTGTAGAGCTAACCTTCGAATTGCTTGACAATGCTAAGGATTGCTTTTATGAAGATATACAGTTAAATACGAGTTGTACTTTGGAATATCAGGTGCGTTTGAAGAAAATATTAAATTGTCTACCAAATCCAAATACTACCGTGGTTTATTTGTACTTTTGTTTAGGCCATCAAAAATCGGTTTTTTCAAAATGTTTTGACATTTGAAAAAATCTTCTGAACTATGTTATTTGATATTGTTGTTGGCAAAAGTCTGGTTTTAGGTATTGCCTTTAATAATACAACAGAATATTTTTAATTAATGATTGAAATCATTATTTAAGTATCTTGAGAAAATCAAATTCTTTTTCATAAACTTAACTCCTTTTTTTTTAATTGTTACCATCAAGAATCAATTTTGTTATGATAACATTAATGCTACATAAGAATGGGATGAGAGGAAGTTCAAATAGTAAAAATAAATCAGTTTAACAGAAAATTTAATATATATAAAACTGAATAAATAAAAGTCATCGCTTGCTTCCACTGTAGGATAAACAGTGTTGTTAATTGCCAAATATATTTGTGCCAACTAACACTTTTGTTTGGCATTTGTTTACTGGCACGTGTTAGCTTTTCATGAGTGGATCAGTGTTGCTTTGAAATATAATTGGTCTATTAATTAGTATCGACATGGTATTTGAAACATCCACGAGCAACCCAGTACTGCAATAATATATTAACGAAAACGAAATAAATAAATAATACTAATACTATCGTATGCTACTAGTTTATTTTTTTATATTTTCAATTTTTTTATTAATAGCCCAGTATTGTTAAACTAAGTGTTAAAAAAGTTGCAGTACATGAGTATTAAATACAACAACAGTTCCTCTACTAGGGCACTTGGTTGATGTTAAAGAAGCAGTGGGACTTTCCTGTTAGTTCACCACACTACTTTTGTCTGTATCTTGCTGTAGCTGTTACCGAAAAAATATTTTCCTTATTGAATTCAATTCATATGATAAGTATACTAATCTGTTCGTTAGGTTTTTATTACATTATACTAAGACTGCATTACGAGGCTCAATTTTTTTTTTAATGTAAATGGGAATGTCTACAAAAAGTTAAAGGTTAGATATGGTTTTGGGTTGTTGTTAGTTATGAAAAAATTAGTTGTTTACAAAAAAAAATGAAAAAGACAAAAACGATTTGTAACATTGGTGTGGTTTAGGATTCAGTTTTGGGGCATATTTTACAGAAATGCAATAAACAGAGTATAATAGAATGATAATTTAAATATAACGTTTTAATGAAAACGTATGAAATAAGTTGTAGTATGGTGGAGTTACTCGGAAAGTACCGAAATGATTAAATAATAATTATTATTTAAGGTACTATCACTTGTGAAAAACTTACTTGTTATTTCCTCAAACGTCGTTTCGGAGTTGTATTTTCCTTCCTCAGTGAGGTTATTAGGAATATATATTATACCTCACTGAGGAAGGAGAATACAACTCCGAAACGACGTTTGAGGAAATAACAACAAGTAAGTTTTTCACAAGTGAAAGTACCTTAAATAATAATTATTAAGTGCTGTGAAAAAAGTGATGAACATTCAAAATAATGATTAAATAATATTATGAGTTTTCACAAACATGTAGATATATACTTTTTCAGACAATAAGAAGATTAATTAATACTTGTTGGTTATGTGGTCACCATCCCATTTTTTCACTCATTCCATTCGCAAGTGAAATTAACATGTTGAAAGTTCTGTATTGCACACTTGTGGATTACTGGTTTGGTGGTGACGTTGCATACAGGTAAACTATACAATAATCATACATTTCCCACTCATTTTTTTAAACTTATATTGTTCCTTTTGGAGTGTAAAAGATAGGAACACCAAGGAAAACTGATAATTATGAGCCAAAAAGGATTGGCATCTCAGATTCCTTTTGTCTTTTCCGTGTTGTTTTCCTATATTTGGAAATGAGAAATACGGTGATGAAAACAGTTACAAACAATAACAA
The DNA here is from genome assembly GCA_034769895.1 of Magicicada septendecula. Lineage (NCBI taxonomy): Eukaryota > Metazoa > Arthropoda > Insecta > Hemiptera > Cicadidae > Magicicada > Magicicada septendecula. The sequence continues at coordinate 152,316,313 of CM068373.1, forward strand.
ACTGGCTAGGTTAGGTAATTAAAATAATAGAAAGGTTAGGTAAAGTTGGTATACTAGTTATTCTGAATTTTTAACCTGTCTTATAGAAAAACTAGTTTATGTACAGAATGTTGTAAATGATTATTAAAAAGTTTATTTAGAATTAAGAAAATATTTTTAAATGTATGAGCAATCAACATATCAGAAACTCATTTATATTAGCTACTGTCACTCACACCATCTGATGGCTTTAAAGCCATCATTTAAATAAATATTTCATGGATCCTGTCTTTAGAAACTTTGTATGTTCTTTTTAATATAAAATTCAGTAATTGCATTGTAGAATTGAGGTACTGTACTAAAAAAAAATATATCAGATAATATTGCTCTGTAGGCAGTTTGTGATTACTTTTATTACTCATTTCTTTTTTTAAAAGATTTTAGAACAAAATGTTAAGCTATAAAAAGGATCCAAACTACTGACTTCCACTCACCATTACAAAAAAAAAACTTATGTTATTGAGATTTTGTGCTCTGATTTGTCTCGTAATAGGAGTCTGCTAGTAGTTGGCCAGTTTACCATAGATCAGGGTATATACTGTAATATGGTATTTTTCCATATTGTTAAATCTATATACATTCAGTTTCTGATGATGTGGACGTATGAGTAAGTCTATGAAACATGTGTTACACAAAATAATGGTACATTATGCCCCCCACCCACCGACAGTATCTGTATCGCTTATTGTTGATGACAGTATGTTGAATGTTTTTGGTGAAAGCGATGGCAGATAAAAATAGAGGGAAGGTGGTTTGGTAGATGTCATAAAGCAAAATCAAACAACAATTTAGGCTGTTAGACAATACAATACCACTTTGATTTTAGAAAATATGTTGTGTTACACAATATATTATTTTTGTGTGAGATTATAAAAACTGATTTCATTTGTCTATATCTATATGTCTGAATCTAGTACACATAATATGGGATGATGGAATGTGTGTCAATAGGCCAGTGTTTTCCTGTATGAGGTTATGTTTGCTTGTCTTATGCTTGAGTATTTAAAACAAGTTACAAGGTTACATACCTTTTTTGTCTGTGGTATTGCTTCTACCAAACACACTCTGTTTGTTTTAGCCTACAACCTATGCACTCGATCACACTGTAATGTGGTTGACTTAATTCAGCAAGGTGCAGGATAGTTATGAAATAAATTAGTAAAAGGTATGTGTGGTAGGCCTAGATAAAACAGATTGTATTAACTCACGAGGTAAATCCGTTTCAGTTCCATTTATTTTACTTTTCCGTCAATTCGAATTCTGTGCTTATTGCGCAGGATGTAAATATGTTATTTTAAGCTGGTGCTTTCCTACACGCGCTTTGATAAGTTGGTTTCAGTTTTTTTTTTTCCGGCCGTCTAAGGCCCATATGCCAATTTCAATTCTTTACTCTTTGTTCTTTTCTTTTTCTCCAATATTATCTCTTCACTGTGTTTCTTCTTTCTCTCTTCAGTCTCTTTAAACCTTGTGTTTTTTTTCTTTCCTACACCCTGGACTCCTTCCATTTTTAACACTTTTGCCTGAAAAACTTCTCATTCAATTGGTTCTTCTGTGTGTATATTATTTTTTTCTAAATCCTTTGGGACTTCTTTAATCTAACTTGATTTTGACTTCTTCCCCCACAGATATCTGAAGATTTGCTTTGTCAACCTATTGTCCATTCTATATAAATGTCCAAAAAAATAATAATCTTTTTTTTCTCATTGTTTCTGTTATATCTTCTATACTTTGACATATTTTATCATTACTTTTAATTTCCAACCTTCTGAAGTTTTTTGTGGGCCTAACATTTTCCTAATAATTCGTCTTTCTAATATTTCTAGTTTCTAGTTTTCTGGTTTCAGTTTTATTTATTCATATTTGTTTTCAACCAAAACAGGTTTCCTAACTTTTCACAATTAAGTCCAGTGCCAAGTATGGATTATTGTATTTACATATAGTGGTCATGTGCACGTGGCCCCGCGCTCGAATCCCAGCAGAGGCTCCGCCTCCTGGCTGTGAATACCATAACTAGCGCCTGGCAACACATTGTACTAGCCATGCAACCATCCCACTAAACACAAAAGCCGTGCGGTATGCCTTGGTCCTTTACAGACTCTTCAGCAGAGGTTTTATATATTGTGACGTAGCGAGGCGAAGATCTGCTCTCGGCGCCAGCCGAGACGTGACACGAGAAGGCGAGGCGAGCCAATCAAGGATCAGCAGCAGATTGATTGGCCTCGACGTGACCATCTAATGTGCTCGAGGCGAGCCAACCAGGGACCAGCGGCACTCTGATAGGTTCATGGCACACGACCTGTCAGGGTATAAAAAGAGCGCGCTAGAATTTTTGGCGCACTCCATCGGACGCCTTGAAGCCAGCCGGAAGAAGGAAGAATGGAGAGCACAGGAGAGCCAGTGATGGAAATCGACTGGGACAGCAGCGGGCTCTACATACCGCTGCTGAAAGAAGAGGACAGCAGTACGCCCGGAACAGCGGACGCAGCCGCTGAACATCACAGCGCGTCTCGGGCGGCGTACGCAAATGATGTAGCATCCTCGACAAACGGTCCTTTCAAGGACCACAAAAACGATAGTGTGTACGATTGGCGCTATTTGTCCTGTGACAAATGGCGCCTAACGTGGGGCCGCGATCATCTTGCGGATGCAAGATCCAGCCACGCCAGCGAGCTACCAGCCGGCAAACCAATCAACATGGCGCCCAACAGACACCTCTACAGTATCCGGAGAAGAGCAGTAGGCTGGGTACCGGAGAGCATTCAAGACCCGGGGGAGTTGTGACGGCAGCGGTATGCGAATATCTGCTCTCCGTTACCAGCGGCCGAGACGTGACCAACTACGTGCTCGGAGCGAGCCAATCCGGCATCAGCAGCCACTGAGACGTGACCAACTGCGTGTTCGGAGCTAGCGAATCAGCGATCCCGGTTAGTTAATAAAACCCGGGCCGGCAGAAAATTTTTCATGCACTCTTCATCGCCAAGCCATCAGACGCACTTCATCTCCTCTCCTCTCTCGGGCGACATCGGCGCGGAGTCAGCCGGAAGGAACGGCCGAAGAATAGAACCGGCGTTCTTGCGTCTTCGCCCTCCAGTTCCGCGCCAGCGATGGACTTCGCTGGGCCGGCAGCCAACTCTACAACCAGTGCCGAAAGAAGAGGAGAACTGTAGTACGCCACGAACAGCAGGCGCAGCCACCGAACATCTTACCGCGGCACAACCAACATCAGCATTCTCGCCATTTGTCATGCGGCAAGCCTTTTGTCCGGTGACAAGATATATATATATTGTAACATGACATAAGATAGCGCAAAATACCACTAATGATTAATAAAAGAAAAAGCTGAAGGTAGGAAGAAATGTTAAAAAACTTATTATTTCTTTTATGGATTTGCTAACTGCTATAATTTTTTATTGTTCGACTAAGCTTTTCGTCATTACTGACATCTTCAGGTCTTAAACACGTCTATCAACTGTACGTTGTAGGCTTTTATACTTTAGGCCCCTCCCCTTATGTCATCGCCCCTAAGGGGAGGGGCCTAAAGTATAAAAGCCTACAACGTACAGTTGATAGATGTTGTTTAAGACCTGAAGATGTCAGTAATGACGAAAAGCTTAGTCGAACAATAAAAAGTTATAGCAGTTAGCAAATTCATAAAAGAAATAGTAAGGATGGGTGCTAATTTAAACAATACGAAGAATAAAAAACTTATAACGTGAAGATTAATGACCCAACTACGAAATAACAATTGACTAAGAAACTGACTATGACTTGACCCAATAGATTGGAGAAAACAAGAAAATAGAAACAAGAAGGAAGGAACGAGAAACCAAGAAGTGACCCAAAGTATGACCACGATCATTGTAACCCCAAGATGTAACTAATAAATAATATGTAAAGTAAATGCACTAAAACAGATAGGGCATAAATAAGATGTCAAATATATAAACTATAAAAATAAACTAAAGATATTATGTATGTTAAATGAAAAGCAAAGAAACATGAATTTATAAATGTAAGATAGGAAGTTAGAAATAAATAATACCCTATAAATAATAAGCTAGTCAAGAGCAAGTAAAAAATATAGGCTAATTGAGCTGAATAAAGACAATCATTCAAAACCAAAAGTGACCAATGTAAAATGAAAATAAAACAAATATTAATTACCAATAACCACACAGTGATACAAAACTAAATAAACAGACAATATGTGAAATATCAAGTGAAAGTGATGGTAAATAAAGAAACCTCATATGAAAGGAAAAGTGCAGTGTAGGTGCATGTAGTGTACAATATAATAAGAAGCAGACTATAGTAATATAGCGAAACAATCTTTAATAGAATATTATATAAAAAGTATGGAACTAATTGTACCATTATTAATTTAAGTGATAGTAAGTAAGAGTTACAAAAAATAAGGTAAAAGTTAAATCATTAGAGTGGAAGATAGGAGAAGCAGACACTATATTTTAGTGAAGGAATTTGTAAGTGAGTGATATTGTGCAAGGTACTGTTAAAAATTATTATTATAAGAGTTTTATTATTGTAAAAAACCATAGAATTAATTAACTTAGAAGATAGGTGAGATAGCAGTAAGAAACTAATAACAGTTAGAAGTTTAATTTCAGGCTTGAACCTGGTAAGAAATATTTTAATAATAAAAGGTGTGTTGTTAAGAGCACCAATGTTTTTTTGTTTATCTGTTTCTATAAAAAAGATGTTCAATGAACCAGTAAATAAAGTTTATGAATTATAAAGAAGGTGGAATAGGAGTATTGTGAAACCTATGTTTTAGGCCTAGCATGACGGAGAGAATTTTATAAGTTTAAAAAGAAAACAATAACCAATGGTCAATTAGAGTATATAAAACGTTTAAGTAATTAAGTAAGAGTATCAGATATAAAAATGTATAAATATTATTCAGTTTAAAAATAATTACAAAGAAATATCAATAAGAAAATAAGAAAATGTTATTAACTTATCAAAAGTAACCATGAGGGATATCAAAATAATCTTTAGTAAAAAATCAGAACAATGGTGTTAGTATAATTAATAGTAATACTAGCATAAGGAAGTAATCATAATTTAAAGGATTTTTATATATTTGAACATAAATAAAACGTTAGATTATAACAATGTTATAAGATGTTGACCAATGAGAACTAGTATAATTTGAAGGGTAACTATGGCAACTCATGCTTGTTACATAGGTGACCATTGAAATCTAATGACTTCATTATTGACCAGCATAGAGGGTGGATGTATGAAGCCCTCGGAGCCAAATTAATTTTAAAAGCTCTAAATTTTTCAAAATTTGAAAGAAGAAGTGTAAGGAGACTATTTTAACTAAACCATTGATGAGATGACCAGTAATTAAAACATTTATAACATATTCTGGCCAAAACTTGGAAGGATGTAAATCAAATTAATACCCGACCAATTCTGGAGGAAGAACTGAAGGGACCTAACTCAACCTGAGGAAGAAGATCGTCTACCAGAACTGATGGAAGCTGAACATTGGATTTCAACCATTTGAACAGGAATCTCAGCTAAGCCAAAGAAGACAGGACTCTTAGACGTGTTCCAGAAGAAGAAGAGGATCATAAGAGAAGCTTCGACCAGGAATCGATGAGTATAAATTAAATACTTCACCCCAAAAATAAACTTTCAATTACCCATAGTAAACGAACTATATTATTTTCACTTCACAGATCACAAAATTAACTTTTGAACTGAACTTGATTATAAAATCACTTTTGATAAAATATATCAATCACTGAATTTTGATTTTATATTAAAATAATTTTAAAAACATAACTTGCTAACAAGAATTTAACCAAGCGTGCACTATTTCTCATTGCCAATAAACTTACTTTTCATGTTTTAAAATATCAACTATCGTGTAATTAGATATAAGGAATATTATAATTTATGTGCATTTATTAGTCTGTAATCCAACTTCTGTAGTCCAAAGAACTTATTCCCTGAGAAAAAATAATTATTTTGTAATACATTAACCTGTACGCCATGATGGCATTTTACGTATAAACTGAGCTAACCAGACGCTGCCAACCGAGCAATTTGTAAAAGCCGGAATTATAAAAAATATATGTACCATTTATAAACTCTAATTGACCAGTTAATATAAAGAAGAGTTCAATAAATTTTAATATTTCTCAATTGCTGTATGTTTGATTCATATAAAAAGAGTAATATAAGAATTTGGGACACAAACAATAAACATACGACAGTTGATGAATTCGACTCAACCAGACAGCGTGAGCCAATCAGGTGGCGAGGCGGAAAAAATTTGAACTGAGCGACGAGAAATACGGTCGACTAGTAAGTATTGAGACCAAGTATAAAACGGCTCGCTACACACTATTAAATAATTTAACATCAATAATAATTAACCATACCGGCAAACCGATACATTACAATATATATATTGGTGAATATATCAGTGATCCTTAATGGCTGGTGAGAAGTACAATGAACAAGTACTAATTATATAGGCCTACATATAGAAGAAAGTAACTATTTTCATGATAATGACATGTTAGTTGCAACAAACTTGGGAATCTAAAGTTGCAGTTTAACACAAATCAGTTACTCATTGATACACAAGTGTAGATGTAAGCACGAAATGTGTATTATACTTAATAATTTTACACTTGGACAAAAAACTAATTATTTATATGGTAAATTATGATAAATGTGCTTGTATACTTGGTGGTGACACTGGGAAGTTCCACATAGATAATTATTTCTAAAATAAAAGATAATTAGAATCCAATGGTGTAACACAATTTGTTGGTAGTCATATTTATAAAGTACATATTGTAACTAGCCACTATACGCGGTTACAAATATAACTTTTGTCTTGTACAAAAGTAAAAAAAAAAAAATTTAATTTGTTAAAAATTTTAAAACAAAAAATAATTTTATGTTTCGTTTTAATGTAAATATTTAATAAATAATTCTTGTAATGAGGTTTTGTTGAAATTTTAAAGTTCTTTAAGTTATTTGTGTCAATAAATTCGCTTCTGATTCTCTGTAAATAAATCTGGAGTTAATAAGATTGTCTCACTTCACTAATCGATTGGCGATTTTCTTCTTTCTCAAGTATATTACTCCCCTTGTGTAATGGTTGCCTTTCTGTTTGTCCTGTGGTTAATTAAAACTTATATTAACGTGTGAAATAAAATTAAAATCAGATAGTTGAAATATTCTTATTTATTGACAATTATTTGTTAGAATATCGATTTAAAATCGATTATTAGATAAAGCTCGACTCTTTCACAGGGGTAATCGATTATCAATACATGTTATATTATATAAATATTTTTGAATGGTTCTTTGAACGGTTATAATTATAATAGTCAGAGAAGGGGCAAGTATAGAAAGTATAACATTCACAAATCTTAATAATTACAAAATTATTTTATTATATATAATGTTTATAAAATTGAAAAGTCAAACCAATGCCGTGATGACAGATCTCATTCCTGGTGGACACTTTGCATGATGGGATTTCTCAAAATGGTCGGTAAAACTGGAATCGGCGTAGTGAAATTTTCTTACAATAAAGATGCCTTCACAACTGCTTCCTTGTGTCCGCAATATTGAATAATGTCTATTGGGTTGTTAGAGGTGTTCTGGTTAAGTGTTCTGTGTTCACTGACTTTAAATGTTTTGTATTAGGTGTGTTCACTTTGTCTACGTGTCTGTCGAAAAATGTGAAGTTCGTTTGGTTATGTTATATTCCGTGTTTTATAGTTTTATTAGTTTAATTCACTTATATTCTGTTCCGTATTAATTGTTTTCACTGTTTGTGATGGTTGTGTTCATTGATTTTAAGTTTAATATACAAATTTCTGTAACTCTCGGTTTTTCACTGCATGATAGGCTTAACTTGTATACGCCATTAAAGTATTCGCTATATAGGTTCTTAGCGCGAGCTTAAATCAACCGTTCGCTTCGAATGTTAATTAAGAACTGTTTTACTTCCTTCGTCTTCTGAAATATCTTGCCAAGTTAATATTAGAAAAGTATTGTTTCAATTATTATTCACTTCCTATGCATGTGATTACAGTACATTATATTCAGAATATATTTTGGTTATTGATTACTTTCATGAATTAGTAAATACATAATCGGTTTCTTTAACTCCTGCTGCTTAATTTGACATACAATAGTCCATCTTTATAAATTTTTTTGTCAAAATTGCTATATGTCTGTCATTTTGGAAATATAGGCTGAATATCCGCTTCCTGTTCTTGTCCAAAATTTTAGCCATCTTATGTGTTAATATGATTATAATAAATCTCAGATTGATATTAATCTTACCTTTCCTTAATTTCTTACAAATTTATCAATTGATCATTCTGTTAGTTATAATTCATGAATTTACTATTCCTCCTCTGAAATTGTTAGACTATACATTTGCAAATTTTTTAATAATTTTATACCTCTTTTTATATTATTCTTTTAAAGTATAGTTTTAGTTATAGTAGTTGGTGATTGATTCACCTTATATAAATCTCATTAGTTTACTTGGTTTATTTAACTCCCTTACTCAATTATAATGCTATTGGAATTTCCTATTTGGCCTAGATTTTATGGTTTTACATTTATTGTTTCTTGAATAATACTATTTCTATACCCCTTCTGACTTTCTAAAGTTAACACAATATTAAATAAAATCTCCTTATATAACTATTGGAACATGTAGCATTGTATTCATGCTCATAATACTAAAACAACATTGAAAATTAATTACTAGTCTTTAAAGTTAGACATTTTAGTTTTTTAACTATTTTTAGAAATACATAACACACATTTTATAAACTAGTATGGTATACATACAGAGACATTTTAGTCTGTATGAACACTGTTATACATAATAAACATTCTTATATTAAATATAATTCTTATTCTATACCCCACCTTGAAATGTGGAGTTCATAGGCTTTAAACACAAACATAATTAGCCAGTTAATTTTTATTTTTTCTTAAACTTAATTTGATTGCAGTCCTTTCTGTTTATATGGTGTATTACATTTTAATCCCTGTCACAGTAATTATTCCCCACCTGCTCTCTTTATCATTTACATTTCACAGAATGTTTTTTGATAACACCTCTTCTATGAAACATCAGAAATATTTTCATAATAATACTTCATGATATGTCATCTCTGTATTTATATAAAACATTAAAGTTATTTAATTGTACATAGTTAAAGTATCGGTTACACCTTTACTTGAAGTTTATTATATTGAAATCACTTACACTGGTTCACTTACACTGTTGGGTCTGATTTATATTTGAATTCTACAATATTCTAAGACCAAACTTTTAGTTATAATGGACTGTGAAGATTTGTTTATTTTATTATATAATAACTTTAGTTGTTGCACTTCCATTTACACTACTAAACACTTTTGTTATAATTATTTTACATTTCTATGAGGTTTAGGGGTGTTATACTTTCTTGGGTGACATTAACATTTGGTTCGGGGTTTGTTATTGTTAGTAATAGGTTTTTCATGGGTATTCCTCGTAGTTCTCCCCTCCTACATCTTCTTTTCTTCACTTCTTCCTTCTTGGGTTTTCCAAGGTAAGTTGGTTTTATTATGTCCGTTGGTTGGTTCGGAGTATTTTCTTTATTACCTGCTCCTATCCTACCTGGGTATTATCCTGGTTTTATTTTAGTTTCTTCGGATTTAATTTTCTTGATACATTTTTGTTGCATTTTTATGATTTAATTTAACCTTTTCCTTTATGATGGTATTTTCCTTCGATATTTAATTAATTTCCCTTGAATTTTCTTTTGAGTTAATGTAATTTAAATTTATTTATGATCAGAATGGAATTATTACTTATTGGATTATCTGTCATGCTACAATATATGTAAAGTTATAAGAATACTCTTTTTTGTACCAGTGATATCGCTTGGGAGAAGGAGAATAGGCTGCCTGCTCAAGCAACAAAGTAACATTTCGACAAGCAATACACTTCAGCCACCAATTATCACCAAATATGGTACTCATTTATGTAAGCTAAATTGCTTGGGGAGTTGGGGACGAATGAACAGTGTGCCTTCGTTTTAAGATGCTCCCGTGAGTCCAAATTAGTACCCAAATGCTATTTCTGCTGCCAGCTGAGCATGTTTAAATTATACAAAGCTCAAATTTAGACTTCTAAATTAAAAGTTCCCAGGTTTGTTTTGAGTAGTAAAGGGACAAAAATATCTGAACAAGTGAAATCGTGACTTTACAAACAGGCTTAGTTTGATAAGTTCTTGGCCTAACACAGAGATAGTGTCAAGAGTATCAAATGGCTTTGATGAACTAAAGTGTGTGAGCTTGCTGACATTGCAAACTTCTAAAAAGGTCATGTTTACATCTTACACAATAATTTGCATATGAAAAAGCTTTCAGCACAATGGTTGCTGCAATTGTTAACAGTCAGTCACACAAACACCTGAATGAATGTTTTTCAGCAGTGCCTGACAGGTTTAAATGTAATCAAGTCAACGTTCTGTAACAATTCATTAAACAGTGGGTGAAAGCAGGAGGAAATGTTCCATGAGTCAGGAGAACGATGGCATATGTTTGGTGATCATAGACTGTCCAGAAAAAGTCAAAACTGTCAACAGAGAGTGTTATGCAACATTAATGAAGCAGTAAATGATGCTATTAAGGCCACTCATGCATATTATTTTGCAAAGAAAAAACTGCTTTTGCATCGAGACGGTACAGTATACACAGTATCACTTCTTCAATTCCATTAGTAAAGTTTCTGAATTGTGTTACAGATTGCTACTACACATGTTGTATTCAACAGATTTAGTCTCCTTCTGTTACCTTTCCTATTCCAGAATCTGAATAAGTCACTCACTTTAAAAAAATGCACATCAATATATGAAAGTCGTCGCTGAGACAAATACTTATTTTGGAAAGCCATAGTGATTGTGTTATACTGAAGGTATAAAGAAGTTATAATATCATTGACATAAGTGTATTGAGCTGTAAGGGAACTAATGTTGAAAAATTAAAGAAAAAATTTGTGCTTTTTTTTTGTCAGGCTGAGAACTTTTCAACCCATCCTCATAGTGGAAGAACTTATAAAAGTGTGGAAAATAACCAAATTACCAACCTTCTCACTCAGAATTACTTAAAGCTATATTATCAAAATAATTCTTTACTGATAATTGGTTCCTTGTTACTGTCAATAAATAATTGAAACTGATGATACCTACACCTTAACTTCTTTGCTAAAAAGAAAGCTTTCTTAGCATTTGAAGTCTGGCATACTGCCAGTTATAATTAGTATAGCTTTAATCTCTTAATTGGTATACTTTTAACAACAGTTATCACTTGAAATAAGGAAAATGTCTGTCTGCTTATCATATAAATGTACGTGTCTATGTTCCGATATGCTTGGACATACATACACTTTTTGTTTAAAATTTGAAAATGTATTGATAAGATTGCCTTGATCAAGTACAATTTGTAAACTTTCATGTCACCTTTAGGGTGGAGTCAGTGTGTGTGTGTGTGTGCGTGCACGCGCACGCGTTGCATCAGCAATGTTGTAAATTCTGATACACAAGTCTTGTTAGTCCGTCATTTTATTGTACATGCATGTCGTGCATAAAAGTTTAATTGTACATATATATACAGAATTCTAACACTTTTTGCTACAGTCTGTTTCTTGATGTATATAAGATGTTTAATATTTATAACCACTTTACCTCAAGATATTTTCTCCTTATTTGGAACATGTTTTGGGAAGCCTTGTGTATCCATCTTCAGCCTTCCTGATTTTGAGTCTTGTGAAGTGTTTGTGTGTTGGTTGGTTGGTTGTTGTGGTTTTTTGTTGGCCTCTGGTACTTTAAATTTGTATTATTGTGTGTGTTTTTGGTGTGTATAAAATACACACAATAATACCAATTTGAAGTACCAGAGGCCAACAGGAAACCACAACAACAACAACCAACCAATACACAAATACTTCACAAGACTCAAAATCAGGAAGGCTGAAGATGGGAACACAAGGCTTCCCGAAACATGTTCCAAATAAGGAGAAAATATCTTGAGGTAAAGTGATTATAAATATTAAATATAATATACAGAATTATAACAGAATGTAATAATAACAATAAGAATAATTAGTAAGCTCCCTGAACTGCAGAACTAGTTCATTATTTTTAAAAATATATATTTATTGTTAGATAAAACCATATTATTTTTTTTAATCTGTGAGTATAGTTCTTTGTATGTACAATTCTTAGTGTCCACAATTCTTAGCTGAGAAACGCCATCAGGCAAGACCATTTGAAAACATACATTTATATGTGTTCCTGTAGGTATCTACAGGCCTATGTCTAATGCTTTTTACAAATATATATATATATATATATATAAAACTGAAAAAATGTGTAAAGTTTTTTCAAACAGAGCTTAAAACCTTTTGAAGCTTGACCAAAATTTGTAAAGGGTGTTGAGAAAGATTAATTTCATAAAATTATTAAATGTACTGAGTTTGTGTTTGAATAAAATTCTTATCATTTGAAGCCTCATGTAGAATTTCAAAATTTTTTCAAAATTAATCTTTTTGGGGGGCTGTGTTCTAAAACTTTAAAATTTTCCCAACTGAACACTGTATTCAGATTTTAAGATTAAAATATGTTTAACGTATTTTAAAGCAGCATGAACAAAAATGAAATTCAGGCTGTTTTTATGAAAGCATTGCGATTCCCATTCCTAAAAAGATAAGTGCGATGATTTTCATCATCGTACTCTTAGTCTAGTTGTGCACGCATAAAAAATAATCAACAATATTGTCCTCTGTTTGGGTTTAGAATAATTGAGAAACCATAGAAGCAGTATTGGCGCTAAAGTTAATTTCAGAGAAATGAGTGGAGAGGAATCTAACAACATATATAGCATTCATAGATATACGAGGGTGGATTGAAAAGTTTGCTGCCTACCATATAAACGAATGTGTGGCGTTTATGTTCTTTACCACATCGTGGTGCCACGTTCACCCCACGAACAGCTGCGAAGCGTCAAGTCGGGTCTAGTCATTGTTGGAGAGAAACAGCAGTATTAATAAGGTTATCTCACAGCAACACTGAAAATGGAGAAAACTGAACATCATATTTTTTGTTAAGAAAGGTTTAACACCAACAGAAATTTTTAATGAGAAGAAGAATGGTGTTGGGTGATGCTGGACCTTCATTTACTACAGTGAAAAAATGGGCTACTGAATTTAAATGTGGTTGTGCAAGTTTGGAAGATGACCCAGGTAGTGGGCGTCCGAAAAGTCCCACTACACCAGAAATCGTCAATTAGTGCAAGATATTGTTTTGAAAGATCACCGTTTGAAGGTGTCTGAAATTGATAAAACTGTGGGCATCTCATATGAAAGGGCACATCACATTCTTACTGAGAAATTAGGTATGAAAAAGCTGTCTGCAAGGTGGGTGCCGCGTTTGTTGACAAGTGACCAAAAACGCATGCGAATGCAAGCTTCTCAGGAATGTTTGGAACTTTTTAAGAAAAATTCGAAAGATTTTATTCGTAGATTTGTAACAGTTAGTGAAAATTGGGTCCATTACTTCACTCCAGAAACAAAACAACAGTCGGAACAATGGATGCATAGTGATTCGCCGCCTCCAAAAACTGTAAAATCAATTTTGTCGGCTGGAAAGTGTATGGATCCATTTTTCTGGGATGCCAAGGGAATATTGTTACTAGATTGCCTTGAAAAGGGTCAAACAATAAATGGAGAGTATTAAGCTAACCTTTTGGCCAATTAAATATAAAAATTCGAGAAGAAAGACCAGGTTTAGTAAATAAGAAGATCATTTTCCATCAGGATAATGCACGCCCTCACATATGCGTTGTATCTATGGCAAAAATTGATCTGTTGCACCATCTGCCTTACTCGCCTGACTTGGCGCCATCTGACTTTCATCTATTCGCAAACCTCAAAAAATGTTTGGGTGTAAGCGATTTTCCTCAGACGACAAGCTGAAATCAACTAAACGCTATGCAACTCACTGTCTGTGGCTTAAGTAAATGTCTTTTTTACAATACAATTGACATGTTTCGGGACACTTGTCCCTTCCTCAGAATTTTTTAAAAATATCTTCATACCATCATACGATGGCACAGTCGTCAATATATTAAAAATATTAAAATCCACATAAACACAAAACACAATTACATTACACAAAGTACGCGCAAAACAGTTTTATGGTGTACACCGCACGGCAACCGATAGGGCACTCAAAATGTGCCGTGCGGTGTACACCGTAAAACTGTTGTGCGCGTACTTTGTGTAATGTAATTGTGTTTTGTGTTTATGTGGATTTTAATATATTGATGACTTTGACTGTGCCATCGTATGATGGAATGAAGAGATATTTTTAAAAAATTCTGAGGATGGGACAAGTGTCCCGAAACATGTCAATTGTATTGTGAAAAAGACATTTACTTAAGCCACAGACGGTGAGTTGCATAGCGTTTAGTTGATTATAAAATACGTGGCTTGGACTATAAGCGGATTTATTCCATTAACAAGACGAGCTGAAAGCAGCAGTAAACAGTTATTTTGAGGACCTAGAAGAATCTGACTTCCTCAACGGGGTAATGACTTGACACTTCACAGCTGTTCGTGGGGCGAACATGGCACCATGATGCGGTAATAAATAGAAATGCCACACATTTGTTTCTATGGTAGGCTGCGAACTTTTCAATCCGCCCTCATAAAAAAGGTTTTTGACAACTTAAAATGGGACAAATGTATGCGATTCTGAAGGATGTAGGAGAGACTAACAAGTATTATGGATGGATGTTTTCAGGAACAAGACAGCTGTTATTAATGGAAAGATAAAACAAGTAGAAGTGGAGACACAGAAAGGTGTCTGACAAGGATGTGCATTATCACCCACTATCTTTGATCTGTATATATAGAAGAGCCACTTTAAAAAATTGGAGATAATCAAGGGCAGGTGTAATAACACATGGGGAAAGAACAGGAACATTAAGATATGCTGACGACATTGCCATCCTAGCTGAGCATGAAGAGGACTTTGATGCCTGGTTAATTAGGATGGATAAGATTATGGGGGAATTATATAATATGAAAATAAACTAATCTAGAACAAGGAGGCAACAACAAAGAATCGAGAACAAGCAAGGTGCCTGGAACTAAGCAGGACAAGTTAAAGTACAAATTAGTGCGGGCAATGAACTACTTGAACAATCGCATTCCCTTATATATCTAGGAAGTAAAGATCACTAGAGATAGCCAGAGTAAAGTAGACGTAGGAAGTAGAATTGCCCAAGGAAAAAGTGTGCCATCAAAAAAACGAAGAGTGTCTTAATTTCTAAAAGTAGCAGTCTTGAAATTAGGAAAAGATTTTTCAAAACGTGTATGGAGTGTAGCCTTATATGAGTGTGAAACGTAGACTCTGGGAACTGAGGAAGCTGTAGTCATTTCAGATATGGTGCTACACAGATGCAAATTGAAAATTAAATGGACCAATAAAATTACAAATGAGGAAGTTCTTAGAAGGTAACGGGTGAAAAGTGAAGCCTGTGGAAACCTGTTGTAAACAAAAGAGTGGAGCTTAATGACATTTAGAGACCTGAGGGACATAACGGAAAAAGATGTATGGGAAGACCACAACTACAATATAAGGAACAGATTGAAAGGTGTAAGATGCAAGAGCTACAAAGAAATGAAAAAGAAAGCGGAAAAACATGAAGATTTGAGAACCACTGCCAACCAAATATGGGATTTGTCACCAAATAAAAAGATGTTTAGTTTTGACACCCAGCATGAACTTTTAGAATTTTACAAACTTTTTATCCGCTTTTTCAGCCCTGGTGTCCCAAAATTTTAAGATTTCCAAAACTGAGCACTATATTCACCCACTCCAAGGTTGTGGTAACCAATCCCTTTGGCAGAGTGGATCTGTAAGCAAACGAGAGATGGGGGTTCTGTCAGGGCAGCCTGGGGGGGGTAACCGGGGTCCTGGCCGGGCAGGATGGTGCATATCGGCAGCAGGGTGTGCATCTAGTGTGGAGGCAGAAGAGGGTATAGTACCCCAACGGCTGCACACATGGGCTGAGTCAGTTAGCCTACTGTGACCGGGCAGAGAGAGCTCGTCAGCTGAGGTAAAAGCAACTCTCTAGGGGAAGAGCACCCCGAAATCAAAGTTACTGGTCCTTCAGGTTGGGGGTTGGATCAGAGAATTCACATAGCCCATCTGTAAAATGTTTATGTGCAGAAACCTGTCAGTTTCTTTTGCCAGCCAGTTTTTACAAATATGAATGTGATGAGTTGGTAGACCCAAACCACGTTGGGAAGACGGTGTGAACTACAATGCGCGCCATATCCTTGGGACCCGGAACAGGAGAGCAGCTGCACTTGACTGGGACAACTGGCAGAGGCTGTTAAAGGAGGGCTTGACTCAGTAATGGGTTGTTGCGCCACTGAAGACTGAAGAGCACTATATTCAGTTTAACTGAGCACTAGATTTGTTTAAAATTTCTTATAACTGGATACCCCACATGGATTTTTCAATTTGATCTTTTACATTCTTGCCTCCTGACCTCTATTTTTGGGAGAGAGAACCAATCTCAAAACAGTACATGACTTTGCATGCTAAGTTTTATGGAAATTGGTTGTTTGCGTACAAAACTTATCATGAGACATCTCCCAAATAGACAGACTAACAAATGCCAAAACTTGCTTTGTTCATTCAATAATAGTAATACACTCCTTTTGTGTGATCTCAGATGGTCTAGATGAGCAAGGTAGGCTACGTAACATAACTGTATGGCATTCGATAGATGTAATGTGCCCAGTATTATGCTCCAACCTGAGTTCACCTGGAGGCTGAAAAACACGTGATGTCACAGTACTGTCCAGAAATCAAGCCTGGACCTCTATGTCATTAGCCAAGACCACCATACCACTGGCTCATTAAGCACCAACACCAAATATAAATGGTGCCATTTCTGTAACATAGTAGTTTGTCATTTCACATACAGTAGAGGATCGATTATCCGAACATCCATTAACTGAATGATCTATTATCCGAACTTAATAAAAAATGCAATTATGTACTGTACCATACAGTAATGTATTGGGCACATGTTAATGATTGGCTAAAGATGGGTGAAGCCGATCCCGGTTTTCAGTTATTAACCAATGAAGATATAGTTGAGTCATTAAATGAATGTAATGAAAAAAACAGATTCAGATGAAGACGGTGAGAATGCTATTAATACAAAACCACCGATGGCAGCAAAAGCTTTTGACGCACTTGAGACTGTTGTAAAGTGGACCAAAACAGAAGACAAGATAGATTGTATTCAGCTTATGAATCTTAAAAAACTTCAGTCTTTAGCAGTGAGAAAACATTGGTTTGAAGCAGACAATGATAGAACAGTTTTTCAAGAAAGTGTAAATCCATGGTACTGTATGTTTTGTTTTGTTTTTTAATTTTTAATTAATTTTATAATACAGTGTTTGTCATTAAACTTGATAATTTTCTTTAAATTAACTTTTGCTTTTTATTAATTACAATACTCAGTTTTAATTCAATGATTTTTAGCCTGAGTAATACATTACAGTACAGTATACAGGTTGCTGTAATTATATAACAGTATATTGGAAATGATTTTGTAATAAAAACCTTTGTTTTTGTAAAGAGAAATAATGTTTTCAATTTATGATCTATTATCCAAAATATCGATTATCCGAACGGGCCCTCATCCCGAGAGGTTCAGATAATCGATGT
Organism: Magicicada septendecula; assembly: GCA_034769895.1. Lineage (NCBI taxonomy): Eukaryota > Metazoa > Arthropoda > Insecta > Hemiptera > Cicadidae > Magicicada > Magicicada septendecula. The sequence continues at coordinate 152,334,177 of CM068373.1, forward strand.
TGCTACTGTATACAGTATTATTCAGAATCACACAATCTAACAAGACACTGAAATAATCATAATGATCTTTATTTTTGTAAACGTACATATTCCCTATCTATGAAATGCCTTTTAGGCTTACAATATTCATCATATTTGACGCTCATTATTCCTCAAACAAAAACTCACTGAACAATATGAATCTAAAGTAAACTACACTACCAATGAATATATACTTGTTAACACACAAACGTACGTATAGCCTCAATGTGCTAATGACTGACAACACAACGTGAGAAAGTGGCCACTACATACACCGCATTAGTGTACATGCTGCCAAGTATGAGAGCACTAGTGGACACCAGTGCATCCACTGCATTCATTGTATTAAAAACAAGTTCATATTATGTTACTCAGTAATGAAAATATTATTTAATTTTGTGATAAATGTTTGTTTTGTTTTAAGAAATATTTAATAATTTTTTAAACGTTTTCAGGTAGTGACAGGAGGGTCGTATGACGTTGACGTCACACTCGAAGATCCTACCCGAGAAGTGATCTACCGTCAAGTCAAATCACAGTTTGATTCACATACATTTGTATCGCAGAAGTCTGGGACATATGTTGTATGTTTCAGCAACGAGTTTTCAACGTTTTCGCATAAACTCGTGTACATGGACTTCCAAGTCGGCGATGAACCACCTCTGCCAGGTCTTGGAGAACACGCCACAGTCATGACACAGGTACATTTTATGTTTTACAAGGTGTGACTTGTGGCTCAGTATGAGACTTAAATGTATATTCAAAATTCTACTAAAATAGTGGGCCGACTGGAATCTTAGTAAATAACTGAAAAACGTTTTTAAACAGTATGTCAAAAAAGATAATAAATAATTGCTTATCTAATCCGTCGAGTGACTTACTTGTAATTCCGCTTGACGCGTTTCAGGGCATATGCCCCATCTTCAGAATAATTCCTCTTCACAGAACGTCAGACATTAAGATTAAAATGTAATAAATTAAAATTTAAATCCATGGTTAAAATATTAACTCGTCAAAATATTAAAATATATGAATGCACAGAGATGCACGCACTATCACAACATGAGTTCACTTCGCGTTATAGCCGGTGTACACCGCCGCGATGTTAATCGCGCACTGACTGTCTGAGTAAACTGTTATCTGTGCAACGCATCTTGTATCTCAATGGCTGTGTCGTACAAGGGATTTGACTTGAAGTTAAGTTGGTCGTTTAATATGAATCCGCCGTCTTGTGAATTGTTCGTCTTTTTAAATTGTTTAAAGGCCTTGTAAATTTCGAATTCTTCTAATGTGTCCATATATCTGCCTTTTTTGCAAAAGTGCAATGGTTTAAAGTTGGTGTCAAAATCAGTGTAGTTATGATTATTATTTACGAGGTGACGTGCAAAGTTGGATTTGAGAATGTGGGTGTCGTTTTTTGGTAAATGTTCTTGGAAGCGTTTTTTGAACGCTCTGCCGGTTTGTCCAATATAGAAGCTGTTGCAATCGTCACATTGGATTTTATAGACACCTGTCCTCTGTTTTATTGGTTTTGCAGCTTTATGGTGAAGAATTTTCTTAATGTTGTTATCAGTCCGGAAAGTTAAAGTTATATTCAATTTTATAAAAATGTTGGTTAATGTATGGGGTAAAGTTCGGCCGTAAATAGAAGTCACGTACGTGCTGTCTCGGTTACTACTCGGTTTTGTTTTCTTGTTATGTAACTTTTTCTGGTGTTTTTTGATCAAAGCATCGATCATAGAGCACGTATATCCATTGGCCTTAGCTATGTATTTAATGGTGTTGACTTCCTCCTGAAAGTCACTGATTTCCAACGGTATGGTGAGTAATCTATGTATGAAACTGTTATAGGCGGCCATTTTTTGCGGAAGAGGGTGATGGGAATCCGCGTGTATAGTGGCGTCGGTGGTGGTAGGTTTTCTGTATATTTGGTATTGAAAACTATTGTCAAACCTTGTTATTGTTAAATCGAGAAAATTAAGTTTATTTTCTATTTCAACCTCGAGGGTAAATTGTATGTTCTTGTTTATATTATTTAAATAGTTTTTTAAATTATTGATCTGTCTTATGGTACCGTTAAAAATGATGAAGGTGTCATCTACATAACGTGTATATGATACTATCTTGTTATGCCATTTGTTTGCGCTGCTGAACATATGTGTGTTTTCGTAGTGGTTCAGGTATATGTCCGCCAATAATCCGGAGAGTGGGGATCCCATCGCTAAACCTTTCTTTTGTATATAGTATTTTCCATCAAATATAAAATAGTTTTGATTTAAAACAACTTCCAATAGAGCGGTTATCTCATTAATTTCATCAGGACTGCGTATGTTAGCTACAATAAGATTATACTTGAGAATATTTATTGTATCCTGGACGGGTATATTTGTATAAAGGTCTACTATGTCGAAAGATGCGATTCTGTAATTAGGTTTAATTTGGATGTTTTTCAGTTTGTCGATAAATTCAGTGCAACTTTTTGTGCTATGGTTATTCTTTAAGCTTATACTGTTCTTTATTATTTGTACTAGTTTTTTACTGATTTTGTAACTCGGAGCAGTGGTGAAGTTCACAAGCGGCCTAATTGGTACACTGGGTTTATGAATCTTTGGCAAACCAGTGAACTGGGGAGCCTCTGCATTAATAGGTTTCAATGAGTGACGTGTGGCGCTATCGAACAAGTGCGTACAACGATTAACTGTGTTATTCAGGGCTTTAACGAAATCGGCTGACGGGTCGGCATTTACCATTGTAATATTATTATTTTCAATGAATTGATTAACTTTTTGCGAATATTGGTTTTTGTCCATTATAACGATAGTGTTTCCCTTGTCCGCCTTTGTAATGAGTGCATCATTGTTAGATAATTTGTCTTTGATTTGTTTTAAGGTTTTAATTTCATTCATATATTTAAAGTTTAGTTTAGGACTTTTTTTGTTCGAAAATTTATTGAGTTTGTTTTTAATCAAAACTCGAGCCTCATTTTGTAAGTTTATGTTTGGTATTGACTTTATAGCCGTCTCAGCGCAAATTATTTCATGGTATATGTGGTTTTTATTGCTGTGGGGTATGTTGTAGTTTAGAACATACCCCACAGCAATAAAAACCACATATACCATGAAATAATTTGCGCTGAGACGGCTATAAAGTCAATACCAAACATAAACTTACAAAATGAGGCTCGAGTTTTGATTAAAAACAAACTCAATAAATTTTCGAACAAAAAAAGCCCTAAACTAAACTTTAAATATATGAATGAAATTAAAACCTTAAAACAAATCAAAGACAAATTATCTAACAATGATGCACTCATTACAAAGGCGGACAAGGGAAACACTATCGTTATAATGGACAAAAACCAATATTCGCAAAAAGTTAATCAATTCATTGAAAATAATAATATTACAATGGTAAATGCCGACCCGTCAGCCGATTTCGTTAAAGCCCTGAATAACACAGTTAATCGTTGTACGCACTTGTTCGATAGCGCCACACGTCACTCATTGAAACCTATTAATGCAGAGGCTCCCCAGTTCACTGGTTTGCCAAAGATTCATAAACCCAGTGTACCAATTAGGCCGCTTGTGAACTTCACCACTGCTCCGAGTTACAAAATCAGTAAAAAACTAGTACAAATAATAAAGAACAGTATAAGCTTAAAGAATAACCATAGCACAAAAAGTTGCACTGAATTTATCGACAAACTGAAAAACATCCAAATTAAACCTAATTACAGAATCGCATCTTTCGACATAGTAGACCTTTATACAAATATACCCGTCCAGGATACAATAAATATTCTCAAGTATAATCTTATTGTAGCTAACATACGCAGTCCTGATGAAATTAATGAGATAACCGCTCTATTGGAAGTTGTTTTAAATCAAAACTATTTTATATTTGATGGAAAATACTATATACAAAAGAAAGGTTTAGCGATGGGATCCCCACTCTCCGGATTATTGGCGGACATATACCTGAACCACTACGAAAACACACATATGTTCAGCAGCGCAAACAAATGGCATAACAAGATAGTATCATATACACGTTATGTAGATGACACCTTCATCATTTTTAACGGTACCATAAGACAGATCAATAATTTAAAAAACTATTTAAATAATATAAACAAGAACATACAATTTACCCTCGAGGTTGAAATAGAAAATAAACTTAATTTTCTCGATTTAACAATAACAAGGTTTGACAATAGTTTTCAATACCAAATATACAGAAAACCTACCACCACCGACGCCACTATACACGCGGATTCCCATCACCCTCTTCCGCAAAAAATGGCCGCCTATAACAGTTTCATACATAGATTACTCACCATACCGTTGGAAATCAGTGACTTTCAGGAGGAAGTCAACACCATTAAATACATAGCTAAGGCCAATGGATATACGTGCTCTATGATCGATGCTTTGATCAAAAAACACCAGAAAAAGTTACATAACAAGAAAACAAAACCGAGTAGTAACCGAGACAGCACGTACGTGACTTCTATTTACGGCCGAACTTTACCCCATACATTAACCAACATTTTTATAAAATTGAATATAACTTTAACTTTCCGGACTGATAACAACATTAAGAAAATTCTTCACCATAAAGCTGCAAAACCAATAAAACAGAGGACAGGTGTCTATAAAATCCAATGTGACGATTGCAACAGCTTCTATATTGGACAAACCGGCAGAGCGTTCAAAAAACGCTTCCAAGAACATTTACCAAAAAACGACACCCACATTCTCAAATCCAACTTTGCACGTCACCTCGTAAATAATAATCATAACTACACTGATTTTGACACCAACTTTAAACCATTGCACTTTTGCAAAAAAGGCAGATATATGGACACATTAGAAGAATTCGAAATTTACAAGGCCTTTAAACAATTTAAAAAGACGAACAATTCACAAGACGGCGGATTCATATTAAACGACCAACTTAACTTCAAGTCAAATCCCTTGTACGACACAGCCATTGAGATACAAGATGCGTTGCACAGATAACAGTTTACTCAGACAGTCAGTGCGCGATTAACATCGCGGCGGTGTACACCGGCTATAACGCGAAGTGAACTCATGTTGTGATAGTGCGTGCATCTCTGTGCATTCATATATTTTAATATTTTGACGAGTTAATATTTTAACCATGGATTTAAATTTTAATTTATTACATTTTAATCTTAATGTCTGACGTTCTGTGAAGAGGAATTATTCTGAAGATGGGGCATATGCCCTGAAACGCGTCAAGCGGAATTACAAGTAAGTCACTCGACGGATTAGATAAGCAATTATTTATTTAATACAGTGACTTGGATACTTTAAAAATGAATATTAAAAAAGATAATGATTCAAATTAAAAAAATTAAAGCTTGAATTACAACAAAAATATCATTTTGGTTGGTTATAAATTAATTATCTTATACTCTTCATATTCCCATTGTCTTTGTAGGTTTTCGGAAGTTCACATGATTTGGTATGATGATCTCCTACCTATTTCTGTTAAATGCTCATCAGAGTGCACTAAGTGATGTTTTTGTTTTTATATATTTTAATAAGTACTACACACTCATCTGTATTTTTAGATATTATTTTTTGTTGTCATAGATCAGTTTCTTGTATGTATCTAGAACAACTCTCAGAATTATGTTACTAGTAGTATTTACTAATTTTTACTAAACATAAAAATGTATGGACGTTAACTCTATGATGACACCGTGTTCCCCACCCCAGAACACTAGTTCTCCGGTACTTTCCTCAGATAGGTAAAAAAAAGGTAGGTCGTCCTGGAGTTTCAAATTCGAGGAAACATAAAAGAGATTCAGTTAGCTAACGAGTTCCACTGAAACACGATAATGGTTTGGAATGCTGTCTTAACATTTAGAAACATTTTAACAGTATAACGGTAAAAAGTATGATGACCCCAAAATATACTTACCATCAAGAAATCCCAAAAACCAAAAGCCACAGTCGCTAATCATGTGGTACATGGTAACTGCTTCACTGTTGCTGGTAAATAAACACAGACACTAAATAACAGCAGAATTCCCTTACAGAAGTTACATAATCAGATTCATTAGACAAATCCATTGAGCACAGGTTAGTTCAAGGTAAGGTGACATTCAAAGACCGTGACATTATGTTTGTTATGCTTTATTTGTTTAATTTCCAAGTATGAATTATGAATTGCTCTTATTTTTTCTTTCTCTTTTTTCTATTGAAATTTTATTCCTGAATAACAAGTTCAGTTTCAACTACAATTTCAGTTACAGTTATTTATAATTCCTTTTAAAAGTCGTATATATTATTCTCTTTAAAATTTAATCAAAATTTATCTTACACAATTCTATTCTGTAATTACAAAAAAACTCTTTCATGTTAACATAATCAATCACACCACAAAGCAATACGGAACTGATTAACTTGTGTCAGATATTTATTTTAAATTTGAAAATTTATTATCAATTGGAAATTTATTTGACTTTCTATTATTCTCTTTTAGTGAGAAAACGTATAGCTTAGTAACTATTTAATGTCAAACTTAGTAAATATCAACCCAAAATCAGCCTTTTAAACTGTATCACTTCCTCTCTTTCACGCTCTGTCGCACACTGTCTTTTTATTTTATTTATTCCTTATATGCTTATTTGTCTGCTCATGAAATTCAGGTTACTTATCTGCCAAACATGAAATGCTGTCTGTTGTTCGGACCAAAATAATCCACTATGACAAAGGCATTACTAAGCACGTAGGCTGGGCAATACGACTTGGTTGCTGACACACACAGTTAATCAAATTTTGAAGCAATTTTAATGATACTTCCAATTTTGCAAAATGTTGGTGAAATGTTCTTGGGATTAGTACACTCTTGAGTATGATTCCAAATATTGTATAATCGGCATGTTGGTTATGACATTCTATGCCACACGTTAGTACATGGCCACATTTTACTTTAGTTATTACACTTAATTTTAATTATCACTGCCGATTATTACTTTTCTTGTCCGAGAAACAGATATATGATTAGTTCTCATACAGGTAAACTGAATCAAACAGTTTTATTACACGTATGTAGCTGTGTATGCAGTTTGGTTATGTATGATCCATATTTGCTATTTAGTTTATTTAAAGAATGTTAATTTATAAAATTTTGTTCATTTCACTCAAATTTGGTTACCTTTTCACCAATATATAAACCGCACAAAACATGACCACAACATTTTTATGATGTTACTTCTTGGAAGATTTTTAGAGAAAGAGAATGACGCCATGCTGTCTACTGATTATGTAGAGCACATTGGCTTCATAGACTTGCATCATTCAGTCTTTTATAACACATGTATAAAACGTTTTTTGTTCATAATTTGTTTCATATTATATAACATCGCCAAATTCAGATCGTATTTGATATCTATAAGTATGTAAGAAATGCAAAAAAGTAATATATTTTAATAAATAAATAATGAAGAGAATAAAAATATAAAATGTAATTAAGAAAGAAGGAGGAAGAATAGTAAACCAAAAGTGATTTTTAAGTAAAATTACAGACTAGACTGACAGACAAATGACTTTGACCCAACCCCAGAGATTGGCCAGATAAAAACCAAAATAAAGTGAAACAAGATAGAAGTGAAGGAGAAGAAAAATGAAAATAAAATTGGAACAAACCAACTATAAAGGAAATAAAGTGAAACAAGATGATAAAACACAGACAAATAGTATAGAATAGGGAAGGGAGAAATGATACAATCAAATATCATAAAGGAAACGAAACCAGTAAATAACCAATGTACAAAATAGACATTAGTATTGAATAAGTGACAAATGTAATTCATAATTAATAAAACCCCGATAAATAAAAATACACTAACCCAAGAATTAGTAGTATATGTAAGTAAGAAATCTAGAAAGACATGAACTTATTAGATATAAATAATATTTGTAAAGAAAGAGAGAGATAGTGAGAAATAAACTGAAAGTAACTAAGTGACAAAGAAAAATAGTAATAGGGATTACCCACTAATAAACACTTAAAATAAAAAGTTTAAGAAGTACCAATAGTGAAAGTGTAAAAACCCCAAAATAAGGAGTGAATCAGTGATAAACACTAATTAGTTAAAAGTGAAAGTGATGAATAAAAAAGGATATTGTAAATGATAGTATGATAAAAATAGTAGTAGATAAGAAAACACTTAGTAAATCAACGATAAAACACTAAATGATTTAATAGTGAACTTATAAGAACTGTATTGCTAATGGTAATTAAAAATAGTATTTAGATTAGATATAAATGAAGGATAGGATGTTATTCAGGGGAGAAAGCCCATGTAAGATAAACAGTTTGTGTTACCATGGATTGGAGAAAGAGATTAGTAAAGAAATAAGAAATTAAAAATGCAATCAATAAACACCCTATGTTATAAGAGATAATAGATTAAGTAAGTTTAAAAGGAGTGATGATGTTTCTCACCCAAGATAATAGTAAAGGAATGAAATGTATGTTAAACCAACAGTACCTAATAACTGGTAAAGAATTGTTCATTTAAATTTATGAATAGGATATGGCTGAAGGAAGCATACAGTCCATAGGCCTAGTTGTTATATTTTATGTATTAAAGAATAGTAAATAATAGCCATATTGTTGACAATGGCAAGTTAAATAAATAAGCAGATAAATCAAGTCAGAAATAATAAACACTAGAAAATCGGTTAGGAAATAATTGACTAGCCAAGATATAGAAAATAATCTTGACACATAATCAGTACACAAACAAATTCAAGACACAATAACCAATAAACGAACCAATTATAACAACAAAACAAAACACTTTGTAGTAAAATGAAATATAATTTGTATAAAATTGGTCAGAATAATCAATGGCTACTTAGGCCTAGGAAATGCCTAATTGTCAATAACAAATACAGTAGAACCTCGTTAACCCGGACCAGTTTTGAAAAAAAAATTACATGTATGTTGTTCAGCGTAGTAAATGAAGACTTGTTTTACAGACAATAAATCGGTATTCTCAGTAGGTACATTACTCGAATTCACTTGCCAGCAGGCGAGTTCATTGCACTCACCCCACCTGCTGTTGCTACGCAGCAAACTGGTGACTCAACCCTCTCCTTCCCCTCCCCGCGCCTCGCACTTGACATTGACCTAGAAACAACATTCCTCAGTTGCGCTGCAATCTCGGTAGTGTTCGCGTGTTGTCCTAGTGTCACTGTCGAGGTACAGTATCGTTGTGCTGTTTCGTTAGCGTGTTGTTCGCGATGGCGACGAAACGTAAAAACATTGTTGTGACTATGAAAAAAAGGATGGAAGCATTGACAAGAATTGATAAGGGAGAATCGTTAAAGAACATTGCTGCTGAGTTTGGAGTAGGAACATCGACCGTATCTGATTGGAAAAAGAACAGAAAACTTTTGAAGACTTTTGTTTCAAAATGATTTCTAAGGACAGTTTGGATAATCGGTGTAAAGCAAAAACTGCTAAACTAGAAACTCTGGATGAAGCATTGTTTGTCTGGTTTTGTGCTGAAAGAGAACGTGGTTTGCCGATTTCTGGACCCATCATCCAACAGAAAGCATTGAGTTTGAACAAACAGTTGCCCCATGGAGACCCGAGTTTTACAGCTAGCCAGGGGTGGTTGGACAGATGGAAAAAACGGCATGGAGTGCGTCAACTTACAATCACTGGAGAAAGCTTGTCAAATGATGTTGAAGCGGCAGAAAATTTTAAAAAAGAGTTTGAAGACTTTATTAAAAAGGAAGAACTGACTGCAGATCAAGTTTACAATGCTGATGAATCCGGTTTATTTTACCGGATGTTGCCGAGTAAAATGCTAGCCTCAAAATTAGGAGATTCAGCGAAAGGGTATAAAAAAGGGAAAGACCGCCTCACCATAATGGCTTGCAGTAATGCGTCAGGAAAGCACAAAATTCCTCTCCTTATAATAGGGAAGTCTAAAAACCCCCGTGCATTGAAAAATGTGAAACGAGGCTCATTGCCTGTCATTTACAGCTCACAAAAAAGTGCTTGGATGGTTAGTGACATTTTCAAACAATGGTTTTTCGAGAATTTTGTGCCGTCAGTAAAAAAATATTTGAAGAACTGTAGCCTTCCCAACAAGGCAGTTTTGCTGATTGACAATGCGCCTTCGCATCCGTCTGTCAATGAACTAGTCAAAGATGACATTTCAGTGAAGTTTTTACCACCTAATGTAACTTCTCTCGTTCAACCGATGGACCAAGGAGTTCTAGAAAAAATAAAAAAAGTGTACAAAAGGCAAATGCTAAGTCAACTGGTAGAGGACGAAGGAGAGCATGGTGTGGTAGAGGTGCTGAAATCTTTTAACATAAAGACTGTTATTTATATGATTGCGGAAGCTTGGGACCAGGTTGGAAGAGAAACTTTGATAAAGTCATGGAAAAAGTTGTGGCCTGGTGTGTGTGACTTGCCAGAAAACAATACAATTGAAGAAGAAGAAAAAATAAGTGTGGAAGAAGATTTTATAGACATTTTTAAAAATATCGATGGCTGTTCCGATGTTGATGAAGAAGACATTGACAATTGGTTGCAAATTGACAATGACGGAGGTTATAAAGCGATCACAGAGGAAGAAATTATTGCATCATGCAGTGTTACAGAAAATGAAAATGAAGAGGATTCAGACAGTGTTGATGAACCAGCTGTGGTTATGACCCATGCAGAAGCAGTAGCAAACATAGATAAATTGATGGTTTATTTCGAGAGTCAAGCCGAAACATCGCCAAACGAACTTCTAATGCTAAAGCGGATGCGAGATCGCGCTGCTCGTAAGCGATACACAAAACTGAGGCAGCAAAAGCTCACTGCCTTTTTTACTACCGACTAGTTTGTACCTATATTGTGTACAGTGTAAATACATATTATGTGTTTTTAGGTGAAAGTGTGCCGATAATAATTTTTAAACTCCATTAAAAATATTTTTGGTAAGTACATGTTCTTTTTTATCGTTTTTCCCTCATTCTCTGGATAACCCGGATTTTCGTTAACTCGAATCGGCCCCGGCCCCAGTTGATCCGGGTTAACGAGGTTCTACTGTAACTGCAAATTGTATAAAATCAACTAGGAAATTAACAAATTCAAGGCGAGTAAATAGCCAAGAATAATTTGTAAATCAGTTCAAAAGAAAAATGTTAGAATAAGGACTTAATATAAGGAGAAATGTAATTACCAAATATTAACATAAATGTACAAACATTAATATTTTGAAGAACCCAACCTTAAGGGATATCAAAATAATCTTTGAAAGGAAATAATAACAGTAGTGATAATATTTAATATGTAGGGAAGAAGACAGAAGAATAAAAGCAATTAGAAGAGATACAGCTATTTTGAATAAAAATTCAAATTTGATAACAATGGTAATAAACCAAGATTAACCAATCAGAATTTAATTGGTAACCATGACGACAGACGTTGGTTACGAATTTTCCGTTAGATTTCTTGACTCGTAATGTGACGCTCTTGCTGAATAGACGCCAAATCTTGAACGATCAAAATTCTAATTTAAAACATCAAAATAGTAAACGAAATTACCACCACTAAACAAGAAGGAAGCAGACAATGACTGAAACCATTTAACTGATGTCGAAGACCAATCAAATGAAAAAGAAATTAATAAATTGCTCCGATTAATTTGAAAAAGATGCCAGATGCCCTAGACAATTGAAAATTAAAAATGATTGCAAACTAATTCATTATTACCAGATCAACTGAGTACGCCCAGTCTACTGACGTGTTAAGTATCATTTAAATTACCCAAATTTCCGAATAAACTCACTTTAAATATTTCTCACAGTAATCTGAACTCTCACTAAACTGTGTATAATTTCTTTCAAAGATTAAAATAAAAAACTAAGACACTGAAAATTTGTCAACTTGTATAGTTAACCTGTTGTTAGTTTACGAAATTTTGAAACACTTTTACTATACTCCAAGAACAAGTTATAACTACACAGTATATTATTTAAGTATAACTGATGTAAGGTAGTGTAATTTTATTGTTGTAATCATTAATAATCCTTTTATCGTAATCACAAGAATCCAAGACGTTTGAACGTAAGTATTTGTATACTACTTCGACAGACGCCATACTTGAATGTCTGTTACGTTCAAAGATCGATTTGTCAAACCCAGAGAATTTGTCTCATATAAATTACCGGTGCAAATGTATTACAAAAGAAAACATAATTTGTATTAACCTGAATAATTAGTAATCAACAAATAATAAACAAGTACTGAGTGTAACCACTGTGTTGTAATTTCATTAGGATGGTGTGTTATAATTTGTGTACATTTTAGAGAACAGTTAGTATTTACGGCAAGCGCTCACATAGCCAACGCAACGAACTACTGGCCCGATTCAGATGGCCAAGTCGAGGTGGGAACAAATTGAATTCTCCACACCGCCTGAGCTGCGCTTGTCATATCATCATAAAATTTTTTAATTGTTTTAATTAAACAATTTGGCGCCACCCGGGATTTTCACACCCCTAGTGAACAACAGGTAAGGACTTCGATACCTGGTTATTCGTACGTTCGCGACGAACACAATCAGCGTAAGTGATGTTCCAAGGCGACGACGGATTGATAAGATACATTACACCCATTACTCTTATACACGTTTACGATACAGACGGACAGCGTTTCGTAACAAATTGACACATCCAACGTGTGGCAAAATAACACGGGAGACAGAAAAGGTTCGTAACAATATACATACGTAAAATATTTTGCGAACTCACACTAATCGATCTTTTAATATACACGTGTTTTATAATATGTGTACAAAAACACTTCTGTTCACAATTGTGTATGTGTGTGTGTGCCGTCACATTCTTTCTTTGCATGTTATGATTGACATTAGTGGATTTCAAATTGGTGGTTCCTCCCAACCTTAAGAACCCTATGTCCACCCAGTTGTCAGTATGTTTAGCTGAGGCCAGAAAAAGCTTGACAAAGAAAATGTAACTTATTTTAATTATATAAGTAAAAAGCAATTTACTAAGTGGGATTTCTGTTCTTCTTCATGTATCAGTTTGTCTAGTTTGGGCGAGTTGATGTTTAGTTGAAGTTGATGACTCCTAGGCAGCCCAAATCAAAAACTTCACAGCTAATTTGTATAATTTCAGGTATTCTCATTTTACTTTTATCCAAAATTAGGACAACATAGTCTGCAGTAGAAGTTCCAACTCAATTTGTGTGATAATTATAGTAGCTCTTCTTTTATATCCTTTGAAGTAGAGTTTCTTTATATTACAGCTTATGCTCATGTTGGTAACAACTGACACCTGCATTCTAGATAATATAATACATCTACATCTGCATATTTGTATAATATTGAATTTTTCATAATCAGTGAACTTTAAAAGCAGACACTGATAAACTGTATTTTGACGCTTGGTCTAGTGACGCATGACACTACAGTATACATAAAATCGCCTTCTTATGTTCAGAAATGCAATGTTTCAGAGCACGGCCACATTGTCCGATATAAATAACATCGCATTTCTGAACATGAGAAGGCGATTTTAACCAATACAGCCAATATAGGTTTTGCAGATCATTGCATACAACACAATCACTTCATAGATACAAAAAACATAACACTACTGCACAACATACCCAAAGGTAAAAAATGGATTTGTTAGAAATTCTAGAAATTAAAAAATCAATAAAAAATAACAAAAATTTAACAAATGAACAAACTGAATTCGGTGTATCCCCTATAGTAAAAGCTGTTATTTAGTTTAGTTAATTATATATTTTGCATTCAGTTTATATTTAGTTCAGTTAATTTTATATTTTGCATTCAGGTTATATTTAATTTTTACAGACACTTGACCTTCTCTTAGCTCCTTGCAACCCCCTCCCCATCTTCACCCCTCCCACATGTTCCCACAACACATGTCCTAAACAGATGCCCACCTTACATCCTGTGTTTAGTCTTCATTCATCTCTTTGACAATGACTTAAGAGGTGGAAACAGCTGTCAGAGTTAAATGAAATCTGTGAAATGTACCAAGTGTTTTTATATATTTTACAAAACCTTTGTATTAATATGTTTCACCAAGTGCCCAACGAGTCATCAATTAATATCAGATAAGTCTTTACAACCGCTCCTGTTCCACTTTTTAAATGCAAATGTACGCCTTGCATCTTTTTTACAATGTGTGCGCGTGTATGTGCATAATAAATACCTTTTTTTATTGTATTATTTCTGAAAAATTTCACCTCTTTTGTAATATAACTGTTCAATTATCCAAACAGTTTATCTGGATTATCCAAAACACTTATCTACAGAACTGCTGACATTTATTATTGCATACAATCAATTATGTACTGTACAGTGTTTGGAAATTACATGAAGCTAAATACAAGTAAGGTCGAGTAACGTTTTTTACCTGAATATACTGTGTTCCGTGTTGTAGGTTTTGAAACAAATTTGCAGGTATCTGATAAGTGGGAAAAACATATAATCTCATCCACTTCCATTTTGAACTCCCTTGGTGCATGTTTGTGTGCGAACATATGTGTGTGTGTGTGTCAATAGCAACAGCAAATGCCCAGTAGTGTTTGCCAAAACAAGTTAATGTACAGAAATGAAACAAACCTTTTGGAAATTTTTTATTAAACTGGAAAGCAAATACATTAAAAGTTTTACAGGTTCCATATGAACTAGTTATTCATATTATATCTCATTTACCAATCCTTTTGATAATAAAACAGATCTTTTTATGTACTTTGTGTGTTGTATCCTGTAAAAATTTTAATTATTTCAATAATTTTAATAATTTATTTAAAATTTAATAAGTGTATACTGACAACAAATTCTGAAATGAACTTTGTGTGTTGTATCCTGTAAAAATTTTAATTATTTCAATAATTTTAATAATTTATTTAAAATTTAATAAGTGTATACTGACAACAAATTCTGAAATGACATTTATACAACTGAAATTATGACTTTTTAGATGAATTTTAGAAGCTTGTAATTCAGAAATTTTGTAACTGACAAGAATATTATTAACTATCGTTATGTGAGTAAAAATAACTGCCTTTTTTACAAATCAGAAATGCTTGATTTCATTGCTTTCTTTGATTAATGGAAACTGGGAATAATAAGTACTTCAGAATGATTGTTTTCTTTGTACATTTCAAACGTAAAATGATTTGAATGGCCAGCATAAATACAGTCCGTGAAAATGAATGTAAAGATATACTTCCATTTTGGCAGCTCTTATCACACAAGTGTAAGCCGAGTTTCAACTGGTGAATGTATTTTCACTTTGTACACAAAATATATTTCCATCTAATTATCTTACTGTCAGAGTATTTTTTAAATGAAAAATGATATACCGGTACTGTAGCTCTTAGTTCTACTGCCCAGTTTAGAAAAATAAGTAATTTTTAAGTTTTTGTATCAAATGGGAAAATTTGGACTTGCATAAAACTCATGAATTAGTGAATAGTTACAGATTACACAGTTAACCTGTTGACCAGTGGCATAACTACAGGGGGGGGGGGGGGTATGCCCCTTAGTGCTATTAAAATGTTATCAAAATTCTATAATCATTTAATTTAGGCCTATTTCTAAGCCAGTTTTGTGTGTTAAAATAAGGCTTATAAGTATTGTAGTAATAAAAAGGGATTCCAGCATTACTTGTAAAGTAATAAAATAAAGTTGGAGTTTTTAAAATAAATTCCTTAATACCAATTGTTCAACATTTGATAAATAACGTATGCATTTGCAGCATACTTCACATTGGTTTACTCAAAAGCTTTGAGTCACATAGAATTTATAAAATGTTTGTATGAAATTATATGAGAAGACTCCTGAATTTCTCATTTGTTCTGAGAAATCCAACATTGAAGCTATTCTTATCCCCCCCCCCCCAATAGAGGCAGCTTCTAGTTACGCTACTAGTGTTGATAAGTTCAAAATAAAAACGAAAGGCTGACAGATGTTAGTACAGTTGAAATTCTGGTTGTCCAAAGCCTTTTTAGGTGATGATGGCCAAATATTAAAACAAGCGGCTTACTGTTAGTAACCAAAATAAACTTAAAGCTGTAAAATAAGGGGAAACCTTTATAAGGCCCCAACAGATTGTTTTCCTTACCTTGTCAATCTAGAATACAGACTTCACTTTTTGACATGGCAACAATGGTATGACCCAGAAGGCAAGAAATAGAATTCTGAATAGTACCAGGGCATTCTGTTTTCTTGAATTCTGCTTAGGGTCAAAGTTGGTTCAACGAAAATCCGAACTTATGATATAAAAGATTAGAAGACAGCCTATCAATACCAATGCATACAAAGGAGGAGAAGGTTGGGGGCATACAGGCTGTAGCACCACGGGGAAAGATGGAAGGTTTACATAGTTAGTAGGTTGGATGAGGTGAGGAAGAAGTATGTAATGTGAAAAATATGATGTTGAATAAAAAATGAGTTTTGTGTTCACAATAGTACAGTAGAGCATCGATTATCTGAACATCCATTAACTGAACGATCTACTATCCAAACTCAATAAAAAATACAATTATGTACTGTACTATACAGTAATGTATTGGACATGTGTAGACGTATTGGATATTTATTGAACATAAAAAATTGTATACATACTATAAATTATTACAGTACTGTACAATAATAAATAATTGCTGTAGCTATACAGCCTTACAATCGATAAACAAAGAATTGGCTAAAGGTGGATGAAGCCGATCCAGATTTTCAGTTATTAACTGATGAAGAGATAGTTGAGTCAATAAATGAACTTAATGAAAACGAAACCGATTCGGATGAAGACGGCGAGAATGTTACTAATACAAAACCACCGATGTCAGCAAAAGCTTTTGACGTCCTTGAGATTATTCTAAAGTGGGCCAAAACAGAAGACAAGATAGACTGTATTCAGCGTATGAATCTTAAAAACGACTTCAGTCTTTAGCAGCGAGAAAACAGGGTATCGGTTTGAAGCAGATAGTGATAGAACAATTCTTCAAAAAAGTTTAAATCCATGGTACTGGGTGTTTCATTTTGGTTTTTAATCTTTAGTTAATTGTATAGTACAGTGTTTGTCATTAAACTCTAATATTGTTTAAATTAACCTTTGGTTGTTATTAATTATGCCTAGTTTTAATTCACTGATTTCTAGCCTTAGTAATACATTGCAATACAGTATACAGGTTCCTGTAATTATATATAACAGTATGTTAGAAATAATGTATTAAAAATCTTTGTTTTTGTAAAGAGAAATAACGTTTTTAATTTACGATCTATTATCCGAAATATTGATTAGCCGAACAGGCCCTCGTTCCGAGAGGTTCAGATAATCGATGCTCTACTGTATATGTATTGTATAAAATACTTATACTAGTTAATATTTAAAGCCGGTTTGCTAAGAGTATTGTCATCCGATGACACTGACAACCCATCAGTTAGTCCTAGCTGTTGTAAGGAGCCTCTGTCAGTTTGGTCAACCCTGTGCTACCACTCTCGAGTACTGCACTCTTGTCAGATACATTTTCTGAGAATAATTTAAAACAAAAAAAGCAAATCCAATTGAAAGTACTTTTACATTTTAGGTTTAAATTTAAATTTTTTATGTATACAATCGTTAATCACTCACAAATGGTAAAAATGAGATTTTTATAAATTCTTACAGTTAGTAGATAGCAGTTCTGATCATATTTTTGACATCACACTTTCATTTTGTACAAAGCGTACAAGTAAAAGTGGATTTGTATAACAGAACTCTTTTTAAAATGATCTTGCAAGTAGTGAAGCTGTAAGTAACTAATCATTATGCCTAATACATGTGCATTCGGTATTTTAAGGTGAGCATGAAGGTTAAAATTTCTTTGTACATTGTCAAAATTACTAAAACTCTCACATTCTGTTCTGTAAACATTTCAAACGTAGCAAATAACTTCTGTCTATTATTTCACAATGTTCATAGTTAGGAATTGAATTTTTAAAGAAACATTAGTCAGAATACACGATGTGTACAAAATTCGTAAGGTGCGTTCGTGATGTAATTGGTGAAGTGCTTAAATCATTTTCCCAAGTGGAGCTACTACATACATAGCTTTGACTCATTTAGATATTCTGCATAGTACTTGTTGATGTCAACTGAACGTGACAAGTTATATGTCAGTTGTTTTGATGCTTTCTGTTGTTTGGAGAAGCGTTAACATCCTATTAGCTTTCACTTCACACACGCATACCTAACTGGACTGGTGAACAGGAGTTGCATCATGAGAGCTATCCAACCAGTATGTCAAATGTAGGTTATAAATATGCTGCCAGAACGGGCTGTTGGGGTCATTGTATCTCAAATGCCTCTGTATATATTAAAAAATGCTATTTTTCCTGTTTCTTTATTCAAAACTTGCCATGAAACATTAAAATGATTATGTTTCAACTTTTCACTTTAGTTATATTTTTGTATGTTTTAAACGCACCATAATAAAATAGTTCAATTTTAATATCCTATCAAGTAATTAATTAAATCATTTAAATAATTTGTCACGCTACAACATTTATCATATATTTTATATGGGTTTAGCTGTAACCAAAAGTTTAAAAGAAACAAATTAAGTCGTCCTTAAATACTTTCTTTTACAATGTTTTCTCATTCCCTGTTATTTCATTTAAGCAATCAGTGGGCTGCAGTAAACAACTTTCACCTTCTGAAGTTCTCTCCTCCTTAGCCATTATGCCTTCATTCTCTGACTCACTCTTGCTGTTATATCTTCCAATGACACTCACTTAGTTCTCCTTAGTTTCTCTTCAGACAGATCCATTACGTCTGCAGTTTTCTTTCTGGTTCCTTTATCTTGGTACGTAATTCCACATTTTTTGGATCCCAATAGACTTCTTTCACCCATGTACTTGTGTCTTGTTTTCTTCATGTGACATGCCCATATGTACAGTAAAATTGAAAGTTAAGGGCATATGCGTAAAAACCAATTTATGGATGGACAAGTCCACTTTGAAATTGTGAATGGCGAGAGGGTAATGGAGAATCAGCTGCTGTGCAAGTGAAAGTGTTCCCAACTTACATGTGATGTTTTAGTTACCAGTAAATTGTTAGTTACTGTGTTACGCGCTATCTTAGTCTTGCATTTGTTATAATTATCTCAATTTATTATTAATTGTATCCTTGTTTTACAGTCACTCACTTTTATTAGTTATTCAGTTTTTTAGTTAATTTCTATTGGTAGTTTTTTCGGTAATTATGTATTATCTCCTTTCTCATTCATCTGTTTTTGTGCGTGTTTTTTTTACAGATTGTAACACTTAGTGTTTTGAAATTACTTGCTGTTTACTTCTTCTAGAAACAGATTCTTGTTATCCTTGTTATCCAGGATTAAAAATATTCTTGCAATTACATTAATATGAAGAACGCGTTCCTTTATGTAATGATAATTTGGAGAGATAGTCGAGTGTAATTAAGGAGTGGAAGTGTGTACAGTTTGCAAATTCCATTGCGATAAGAACAGTCAGGAAGGCATGTAGTTTTTTACATATCAGCAGTACACAATGCCAGAACCAAACAACACTCAGATATGTTTATAAAACATTCTGATATGTAACACCAATAAATAGGTACACACACACGCACACAGATAGAGATTCGTGGTGACACATTTACAAACAAACCCTAGCAGTCGTGAGTTTTATTACTATTAAAAATAACATTGATAGGTTTGCTGTACTGTCGCTGGTAACAATTCTCTTCTCACATCTCACAGCGACTCCGTCCACATCGCCTTTCCCCTCTGACCGTAAGTGTTTCATGCATTTCCTGGCCCTTAACTTTCAATTTCGCTATATGTCAAAGTATTCTCCATTAATTGTAAAATTACCATAAGCTATTTTTATAATTTTACAGTTACTGTAAATTGTAAATTATTAATTGCAATAAAAATGCGTAATGTAATTTTGTATGTATTATGTAACCTATTATCGGTTACACCTCCGACTGTACAATTGATATTCACATAATGCTATTATACAAACAGTTGGTGAGCAACCTTAATTGCTTTGCTTCGATAAGTTGATCTCATTAACTATGTCTGTAACTCCTTTATACCACACCATATGTATATCATTAATATGTGCATTTCAATTAGTATGATCTATTTTCATGTTTAAACTTGCTTTGTGTCTTTTTTCACAAAGAACTGTTTTTAGTTGAATGCTGTTTAAGACGGATTGTTGATAATTACCATATGTTGTTCATGTTTTCAGGTTAAGTAACATAATATAATTTTATTGTATACGCTTCAAAGAAGTACCAGTCTTATTATTATAAGGCATTTATTATATATAACTGAAAACTTTTTCAACCTAAAATTCAGATGCGTGCTATTTTACGAATTGTGTTTGTAATTAGAGTTTTATAGTGGCAGTGGAAGTCTGGAATATAATTTGTAACAAATTTTTTGTTAAATTTTCTTTCTCAAAGTAATAATCTTGTAAAAACCCACTTCTTTTGCATCTTTTAAGCTCTGTGAAAATTTATGCATTTGTATGTTAATTAACATTATTTGCATTGAACGTTGGGTTTGATGAGTTAATACTGTTTGTACAAAAACAAATATTCATCATAATGTTGATTGGCAGTAATCATTTTATTACATTAGCAGTAATGTTTCACTTGCAAATACAGACATCCTGAGGAATATTATGCCAGTTGGATGTTAATTAAAGAAATTTATACATTTTGAAATAGATTCTAAAATGTATTGTATTGTTAAATACAGGATCCAGCTTATTGTTCTAATGATTTTGTAGCATTATAATGTTGGTATTGTTGTTGTTAGTGAGTAAGTGGGAGTATTGCCACACCATAGTGATACTCACACCAGTTTAGTTGTCAACATTCAAACCGTCAAACATCGGGCTTTTGTAAGTCAAAGCATATTGATCCTGTTATTTACACATTCTTTATTTGTAATGTTTATTAGACATTTGAATGGAAATCAAAATGCGGCTCTGCCCAGTAGACATACAATATTACTGTAGCATAGTAATTTAATAAACACTGAATCTGCTTTAAAAAAATAAATCAACTGGTTGAAAACATAAATCAACTGTTGAGGATACACGAAAACATTGAAACTGTCAGATTAGCTGTAACACATCCTCCACGGTGACCTACAGCAAAGCATCTTCTTATGTTAGACATTTCAGATCAGAGTGTAAGTAAAATTCTTCTGGCATATCTTAAATTCCACCTATATAGGAATAATGTTGGTGCAGGAGTCAAGTGTGACGACTGACCATCATATGAGGCCATTATTAAATATTGGTATGGAGAATCATACATGACTTCCATGTTTTAATACTTATATTTAAAATCATTTCGAAATGAAATATTTCCATAGAAATTACTTCTTTCTACTTCTTGCTTCAGCCTCAACCACAGTACTGTGGCCACTAACGTATACCACCTCATGTTAGTGCACTCGATTTTCACTGATGATGGCAGTCGATTGCACTGCCGAAACGTCTGTTTTTATAGAAAACATTGGACCACGGCCAAACAGCCTGGGAAGGAATTTTAACAACAAACTACTTATTTGTTGCCAATAACGTAGTACACATAAAAAATTATCCCCTCCCGCTTCAACTATCATTTTCATTTATAGAAAATTACCTCCACTCCCTTCAACTAGCCTTTTTATTTATAGATATTTCATCTACGTGTCTACAGTGGATTAGTATGACCTTCTTTGGAGGATACTTTATTTATCAAAATTAAGTACTTTACTCTTGGGGTCATTCCATGTCAAATCAACCAAAAAAAAAAGATTTTACACCCATGATCTCAGATTTCATTGACATTCCTTTCATGGACATGAGTAACCATACCAAATTTCATTGCTGTATCTCAAACGGTTTAGGTTTTACAGCCTGTTAAAGTTTTTGGAATTTTGTGGTTTTATAGATCGGACGGAGGAAGCTAAAATTTTGTTTTAGGAAGGAAATATGTAAATTTTGTTTTCTGATGGAAAATAAATTATATGTTCCTTGTTTACCAACCAATGTTGATAAAAATTTGTATGAGTATATTTTAATATGTAAGGAATCCAGAAAAAATAAATTACATCAGCAACTACCTACACATGGTCAGGAAAAAATCCTAAAATGTTACTTAGAAAATTTGTAAATGAAATACGGAGTTCCACGCTAAGTGGAATATCTTCAAAAGGGAAAAGGATGATCAAAAAATGTTTTAGATTTTTGTTCTACAATAATGGAAAATTTCTTAAATGAAATACGGAGTTCCACGCTAAGTGGAATATCTTCAAAAGGGAAAAGGATAATAAAAAAAATTTTTTAGTTTTTTTTCTACAATACGAAGGGGTACCCAAAAATAACCGGAATAGCGCTGCGACTGGCGGAGCTTACGTAGGACGCATTTCTCCCGCTAGGCGAGTGTAGCGCAACTCGTTCCGAGTTCAGTGCCGTCATTGTTGTCGCCTGAGAAGGTTATGTCCGGTCACAGTAATTCGTTTTGTAAAAGCAGTTTCGCTTGCTCCTCGTTTTTTGTCATGGCGGATTTAAGTGAACAGCGCGCTGCTGTGAAATTTTGTTTCCTGCTTGGGAAAAACGCCGCAGAAACTGTTGTGATGTTGAAAACAGCTTACAAGGATAGTGCTATGAGAAAAACTCAAGTAACCAATGGTTTTCTCGTTTCAAAGAAGGTGAAATGTCAATTGATGACAAACCTCGTTCTGAACGTCCGTGAACTTCCAGAATTGACGAAAATGTTTAAAAAGTTCATGCAATTGTGCTTGAAGACCGACGACGGACCATTGAAGAGATTAGTAAGTTATCTGGAATAACTTGGAGCTCGGTTCAGCGAATTTTGTCAGAAGATTTGGGGATGAGAAGGGTCACTGCAAAATTTGTGCCGCGGGTCCTGACTGAACAGCAAAAAGAGAATCGAGTTGAAACATGCCGTGCATTGAAAGACCAGCTCCGAACCGGCCCAGATTTTTTCTCCAAGGTCATTACTGGTGACGAGTCATGGTGCTATGGTTATGACCCCGAAACTAAACAACAGTCAAGCCAGTGGAAAACTTCATTGTCGCCTCGCCCAAAAAAAAAGCTCGTCACGTGAAATCAAACATCAAGACGATGCTCATTTGTTTTTTCGATGTGAGAGGGGTAGTGCATTCTGAATTCGTCCCACCAGGTCAGACTGTTAATTAGGCTTTCTATTTGGAGGTTTTAAAAAGATTGCGTAACAATGTGCGACAAAAAAGGCCCGATTTGTGGCAGACGAGGGACTGGTTTTTCCACCATGACAATGCACCTGCTCACGCAGCCATTTCAGTGCGCCAGTTTTTAGCAAAAAACAACATGACTCTCTTGCCCCACGCCCCTTACTCACCTGACCTCGCTCCGTGCGATTTCTTCTTGTTTCCGCGAATGAAGAGGGACATGAAAGGACAACGTTTTGATGACATGGAAGCGGTAAAGAAAAAAACGAGGCAGGAGCTGTCGGCCATCACAACAGACAAGTTTGAAAAATGTTTCCAGGAATGGGATCGCAGATTGGACAAATGCATTAAGTGTAATGGAGAGTACTTTGAAGGTGATAAGGTTGTTTTGTAAAAAAAATTAAATACATAGCTTTAAAAAAAAATTCCGGTTATTTTTGGGTACCCCCTCGTATATACTCTAAAATGAAAAAAAAATAAAACTGTTGGTTTTATAATGTTAATTAGGCCTGTACAGAAAAAATTATAATTAAAAAATATCCTTAATTAATTAATAGAAAATTACATTAAGATTTAATTTAGTTTTAAAAACTAATTGTTCTAAATTCTAGTCAACTCACTAGCAACTTTTATTTCAAGAAAACTTATTATAAGCAAACAAACCATTCAAGCTGTAACAAGACCATTAAGTGGTGCTCTGTTTACTGATCAAGTACATGAAAGTTTCATGTCTAAACAAGTGAGCCTGCTCAGCAGACAGAACCTGGCATCCACTGGTCAGTCAGTCACAGTCTGTTGCCAGTGTACCATGCATGATTAGTGGTAATGTTTTGCAGTTTTTTTTATCTGTTTCGGTTTTTTACTGTTCAGTGGTTCAAACTGTGTTGGATTTGTTTGTACTTTAACTGTTTGGTTAACAACTAAGTGTGTGGAATTTTGATTAGTACCTAATATTAATGTTATTTTAAAAAGAATTTATTGTTAATCGATATTTTTTGAATGGTGGAAAAATGGAGAAGAAATGCAGAGAGTGGGGGAAGTTACTAACAGTGATTGTCATTTGTTAAGCTATGTCGAGAAAAAGCCATACAAACTATTGAAAAACGGTCTGAAAGTGATGTAGCTCTTTTAAAATTGAGAACGGATTCAAGTTATGAGTTAAAAACTATTTGTCTTCATCATCAAAGTGTTTTTGAAAAAGTATGAATTTTTATAAAAGGTATGTTGTGACCCTTTGAAAAAACATAAATCTCCAATTAAATAAACACATCGTGTTATAACTGTAGAACAGAGTAGGAGGATAATTTTATCAAAGGGCTACAAAGTGAAACCAGGACAAAAGCTTTGTGCATCTTGCAGGAATAATCTACTTAAAATCAAACAAATTGATGAGAGTAATGATGAACGTAATGATGAAAGTAGCTTAAATGCCCAAGATGAGGAAGTTGATGATGCGGGATTAACTCCTGATGAACTACTCCAATTACAAAAAAAAAAAGTGCGATTGATGAACTAAATTCTTCATTCCATGAAATCGGATGTTCCCCAATGAAATTACATGCACTTGGTGAACATTGCAGATCAACTTACGGTAAAGAAAATCTACAAAGAGTATATGAAAATATAAAAAAAAATCATACTGTTCTTCAAGTTGATTAGCCAGAGGAGAAAAATGACTAAGGAAAAAAGTGTGATGCAAAAATCTGAAGATCTGGACAAGCTCATAGATATAATTAAATAATCGGTATGGTAAATAATCTTACATGACTTCCATGTTGTAAGATTTATGTTTAAAATAATTTACTTGAATTCGGTTCGGTAATTTCTAAAAAAATATTGCCCACCCTCAAACTAATTTCACTATTTATAGATATTTTTGTTATTATGGGGTAGTTGTTTAATATAATGTTATTTTCAGTCACTTTATCCATAAAAATTAGGTAGGCTTACTTTATTCTTATAAAGAAACTGAACTACGCAGATAATCATCCCTCCTCTGAAGCGCTCCAAAGTCACTCATGGACCCTGAGCATCTTGCAGAGGGTTCATTCCCTAAAGACGAAAAGTCTGTCTATGAACTGTTCCTCTGTAAACACGTGCAGTTACACTGCCCAACGATCCACAGGAAGCAAATCGCTATCCACGCTGGACACTTTTTCAGCTTGCATGCATTGTGTTGGTGTGGCTTTTCGGCACTTTCCATTTAAAAAGCGTGCAAATGTAAGAAAATAAACATGAGTGAGGCCATAAATAACGCGAATTTTGTGTGTGTGTGTGTGTGTGTGTCTTGTCTGCCTTTTTATTGCGGTAATCATAGTAATAAAATGGAAACGTAAACATTACATAATTGAGATATGCTTGCCTCTGCCACGAACAATATTTCTCTCATACATGATTTAAATTATAATGAAAAAATATAGAATTTTGTTAAAGTGAAATGAAATGTTTCCATAGAAACTACTTCTTTGTTGTCAATAACGTATTACACATATAAAACTTATAAAATTTACTTCCTCCATCATCAACTACCATTTTAATTTATAAAAAAAATTACCCCCTCCCCCTTTCAACTACCCTTTTCATTTACAGTCATACCCCGCTTTGCGCGACC
Organism: Magicicada septendecula; assembly: GCA_034769895.1. NCBI lineage: Eukaryota > Metazoa > Arthropoda > Insecta > Hemiptera > Cicadidae > Magicicada > Magicicada septendecula. The sequence continues at coordinate 152,360,110 of CM068373.1, forward strand.
CCACATAACGCGAATTCCCTATAACGCATTTTTTTTTTCTAAGAAAATATTTATTATACATATTAACAATTACATATACAGTACCAATAATATTGTATATATACGTATCATCGTAAATGTAATGAATATGTAAATTTTGAATTTAACAACTAAAGTTTGCGTATCTTATTTTGAAAATGACAAATAAACACATAATTACATTACTGTATTATTTTTTAAGAAGTACGAACACGTCAGCCTACCAACACGTTCGGTGGAAACGTAAAAACAGACAGCTGATTTGTACAGATAAATAAGAGATTGCATTAGGTCAGACGTAGATCTGTATATAAGTGTCAGCCAAAACAGTAATACATTTTGTAAACATACATGGCTGTGCCATTACACATTATAAATGTTATTTGACCTTGAATACTCTTGTTGGCAGAATTCTGACGAATGAGAAATCGTATCTCTGTGCTGGAGACCCGTGGTGACGCTGAATAGACACAACACATTTTCACTACACACAGCAGTGGCTGACGTTTATTAACCATTTCTGAGTTCCCGATGCCACAACTCAGATTAAACTGTGCACAATGTTTGTAGAAAAGGCGGACGTGTGTGACACAGGCGTTAGTTTGCAAAATGCATCTTCCATTCCCGCCATAAATGTATTCACGTTTCTTATTTATCTTGTCTCAGCCAAATAAACATTACTGTACTGTATACGTACTAATTTACATTCTTGGAATGGTAGTTCGGGTTAATCCATCCTTTTTAGGGCCCCTTGTTGAACTTAAGTCTTGGCCAATTTCCTGGAAAACCATTCACTCTCTCCCCCCCCTCATTATTGTTTCTAAACATTTGGAATACGTTTTCCTTTCAGTTTAGTTCGAACATTCAATTAGAACGGATTAACAATGTGCGCTGATAAAATGTCAAAATTAGCAGTTAAACGTAAATCGTTGACTCTTGAAGTTAAAATGAAAATTTTAAATCGTGTGGAGTCGGGTGTTGGTGCCACAGAAGTCGGTCGTGAGTTTGACATATCGGAGTCAACTGTACATACAATTGTAAAAAATAAAGAAAAATTTGTGCTATCCAGTCAGTCCGCGGGTACATCTATTGCTGCTACAAAAGTGAATTGGTCTAGATCCTCTATTATGGAAAAAATGGAACACCTACTGTCAGTTTGGGTTGAAGACATGAACCAGTGGCGAATGCCTTTAAGCCAGGCTGTTATCATGGCTAAAGCTAAGTCCCTGTTTGACGACATTAAAAAAAAGGCAGAAGAATTTTCGACCATTGAATTTAAAGCAAGTCGAGGTTGGTTTGATTGATTCAAACGTCGCTCAAACCTTCACATCCTTTGACTTCAAGGTGAATCAGCAAGTGCCGACATGGAAGCAGCTGATAAATATCCTTCCACATTTAAGGATTTGGTGAACAGTCGAAGCTATCCCCCTAACCATGTTTTCAATGTGGATGAGACAGGGCTGTTTTGGAAAAAGTTACCTTCACACACTTTCATTTCTAAAAGTGAGCGACAGGCCCCCGGCTTCAAAGCGGCCAAGGATCGGCTTACACTTCTATTGGGGGGTAATGCAAGTGGAGATTTGCAATTTAAACCTCTTTTGGTGTACCACTCAGAAAATCCACAAGCGATGAAATTTTATAAAAAAGAAAATTTGCCCGTCATATGGACATCAAACAAGAAGGCTTGGGTGACAATGGCTGTGTTTAATGATTGGTATCTTAACTATTTCATCCCCGAAGTAAAAAAATATTGTGAGGAGAACGACTTAGAACATAAAGCCCTGTTAGTTCTGGATAACGCGCCTGGTCATTCTGTTACCTTGGAAAGCCTCCAAACTGATTGTCCTGTTGATGTTGTGTTTCTTCCTCCCAATGCAACTTCATTATTGCAGCCTATGGATCAGGGAGCAATTGCTGCTTTTAAAGTGTATTATTTGCGCTGCACATTCGGCCAATTAATTCATGAAACAGATTCAGCAGACAAGCAGTCAATGAAAGAATGGTGGAAATTGTTTAACATTATGAAAGCCAATGAAAATATTGATCTTTCATGGAAAGAAGTTACACAACATTGCATGAATGGTTGTTGGAAAAATCTGTGGCCGGACGTGGCCAAAAATGAAGAAAATAAAGTTTTTTCAAATTTAGTGAATGACATCACACAGCTAGCCAACACAAGGAGGCTAAGTGAAGAATCCATAGAAAAACAAGACATTATGGAATTGATTGAATCCAACGCGCAGCCTTTAACAAACGAAGAACTTCTGGATCTACAATCTCAAGATGAAGCGGAAAAAGAAGAGATCGTTCCTGAAGAAACACTGCGAATTTTGTCAACTAAAATTTTGTAGGAAGGTTTAATGTTAATTCAAACAGGATTAATAAACCACATAGAGCAAAATGAAGTTGATTGGGAGAGAATCGCGAAAGTCAAAAAAGTTGTCAATGATGGAATAGATTGTTATCAACAACTATTAAATGAGAGGAAGCGAAAAGCATCGCAACCAACTCTTCACACATTTTTCAAAAAAGCTGCGACTGAGAAGCCACATGAGGAACCTCAACCCGGAACTTCTCAAGGATCTTCTTTGTGATCAATTGTAAGTGAATTAGGTAGATGTTTGTATAAATTATTTTTGTACATATTCGTTTGTATGTACGTATGTATATCTTTTAAATTAAAATGCCTTTTTTGAGATTTCGTATTATGAATATTTATTTATCAAAACCTTTGTACGTACATACGTATTTTATTATGTTTATAACACATTTTGACAAGGAAAATCATATAAAAGCAATAAAAACTAAAACAACTAGGTATTGGTCGGTAAAAAATAGGAAACCCCGCTTAGCGCGATTTTCGTTTTACGCGAATCGCCGAGGAACGTATCACTCACGTTAAGTGGGGTACGACTGTATAGATATTTCATCTACCTTTCTACAGTGGATTATTATGACCTTCTTTTCAGGATACTTTATTTATCAAAATTAAGCACTTTACTCTTGTTAAAACGGAAAACGTTGAAGGTAAACTACCTCTTTCCCTTAACTGATCTTCACCAAAATCAATAGGCCTTGAGTCCTCTACAATTCAGGCTGTATGCAAAACATTATTTGATTCTGTTTGAATTCGCAGCTGTTGTCATTTGCCATAGAAAAAATTCTACATACAGACACACACAGACACTTTTCGAAAAATGACTTTCATGTTTTGATGGTAGTACAATCAGAATCTGCCGTTATCTCGAACACGATTTTTTTCGCCATGACCATATACTTCCATTTTCTTATGGAACATGGAAGTAAAATTAATTAAGTTGTGCATCAAGAAACAAACATATTCAAATGCTGACAATTCCAGCTTTACTAATGTGGTCTAGAAGAAAAATAAAAGAGACTTTTAACCATCTGATTATTCTATTTGTAAGGCTCAAAAACTGTTCAAAGACCAGGGGTTTTTAGCAGAACCAGATCCTAGACGTGGGAAAAAGTTGTAAATTTACGTTGTAAATATATGCTTAACTTTGTAATTATAATTTTTACTTCATTATTTATTTGTTTTAAAATCCTGTTTCTTCATAAATTTTAATTTAATAAATTAAATGTATAATAATTAATATAATAAATAAATAAAATAAATTTCTGGATTCCTTACATATTAAAGTATACTCATAAAATTTTTCATCAACATTGGTTGGTAAACAAGGAAGATATAATTTATTTTCCATCAGAAAACAAATTTAGCTTCTTCCGTCAGATCTATAAAACCGCGAAATTTCAAAAACTTTAACAGGCTGTAAAAACTAAACCGTTTGAGATACAGCAATAAAATTTGGTATGGTTACTCATGTCCATGAAAGGAACAAACATGCCAGAGTTTAATCAAAATCTGAGGTCATGGGTGTCATGGTGTGGTTGATTTAACATGGAATGACCCCTTGTTAAAACATAAAATGTTGCAGGTAAACTACCCTTTCCCCTTAACCGATCTTCACCAAAATCAATAGGTCCTCTACAAATCAGGCACATATGCAAAAAATTATTTAATTCTGTTTGAATTTATGGCAGTTATCGTTCGTCATAAAAAAATTACTCTTGTTAAAACATAAGACATTGCAGGTAAACTACCCCTTCCCCTTAACTGATATTCACCAAAACCAATGGCCTTGATTACTCTACAATTCAGGTATATATGCAAAACATTATTTGATTGTGTTTGAATTTGCGGCAGTTATCGTTTGCCATAGAACAAATTCTACACACAGACACTTTTTGAAAAATGATTTTTCTTCATGTTTTGAGGGTAGTACAATCAGAATCAGCCCTTATCTCGAACACGATTTTTTTTTTGCCATCACCATACTTCCATTCCCTTATGGAACATGGAAGTAAGAAATGTTGAACAGGATACCATTATTCTTATAAGTGATGAAGCACAAATTGGATATTTAAAGATGCATAATTAAACAAAATTGTCATTACTGGTTTCATGAAAAAAACCTGCAGAAACTTCATTGACTACTCCACAGTGGGCAAGTTACTATGTAGTGTGAAGTTTCAAACTTAGGAAACAGAAGTTCATATTTTTTTTGAAGAGGACAATTGTATAGTAACAGTAACTTCTAAACCGGTATGTGACAATGGTGTATGATTTTTTTTTACAACCAAAAACTTGGGAGTATGGAGACCAGCAGATTTGATTCTAGCACGATGGCCCAACTGCCCACTTTGGATGTTCAGCGATAATTTTTTCTAGCCATCTGATTTCACCCATGGTAACATTCCACAGCCTGTGTGATCACTCAGCGTTGCCATCTCTAATATTGTTTCCTTTGTGGCCATCTCAAAAATAAAGTTTTTGTTTGTTGACCACATTCACTTGCTAAACTTAAATGTACCATCCAGCAAGAAATTGCAGCAATACCACAACAGATAAAACAAGCCATTAGGAATTTCATATATAAATTGAATGAGTCCAGAGAAAAGAGGTGAAACATTTGGTTGGTAATTTTAAAGATAAGTAAATGAGTTGTAAGTAAAAGTGTAAAACTTATCCTTTAATTTGATGCAGTAAAATTTTTATTATGAGGACTCGTTGTTTTCTCACCCACCAATACTGTCAGATATTGCCAAACAGTGTATAATCAATAGCCAGAGTAAAAAAACTTACTTGTTTTAATGGATGTAACAGTTTATCCAGTGAAGAATTTGCAATTCACTAATTCAAATGGCTGCCATTAAGCACTTTCAATTGCTAATTCATTCTCAGATGGGTCAGTGATATTGGTAATCATTTAAAATAGTAGACTGCCAATTGTCTTTAGTGCATACATTATACCTAAGTTATTGAAATAAAAAATTTTAAATTGAACCATTTGGTCTAAACAGTAGGCTCCACTAGTAGGTATGAACAAGCAAGAACAGTGAAACTTCGCTAATTCGGACTTCACTAATTCGGAATTTCTATAATTCGGACTGGGGTTCTAAGTACTGTAATTTATACGTACATATGTAAAAATTCAAAATCAAGTGTAGATTTAGCCTACTTGAGAAGATAAAGGCCGGAAATACTGTACATAGTGTATTTCCATGAACTGGGATTATTAATTGGTAGGTCAGTGATAACGAAAAGCAGTGTCGTTATACATTTCCTGGAAATTCTGAACAGTAATGTACAATTTATAACAACGGATATGACTCATACAGACTTTCACATTTGTCATCATTGTGAACGTCCATCCCATAGCCAGTCACTTTACGTTTTGACTCCGTAGTGTTCGTACCTTTTACTGTGTTCAAAAATGAGTAAACATGGTTCGTATAAATCGCTCACGATAGAACAAAAGATAGAAGTTTTAAAATGTATTGACAAAGGTGATTCAGTTCAGAGTGTTTTACACGATTTCAGTATCAGTAAATTGACATTTTATGATATTAAAAAAAGCAGATCAGCAATTACAAATTTTTCATTGAATAGAGACTTTGATAGTGCCAGTGAAATTAAGCGAAAACGGATGACTCCTGCCAAAACGTCTGACATTGACGAAGCTGTTTGGACGTGGTATAAACAACGTGCTGCTGGTGTACCGATCCGTGGGATAGAATTGTAGACTGCTGCTGAACGTTTTGCTACTCGATTTCAAAACCAAGATTTTAAGGCAAGTACAGGGTGGTTGTTTAGATTTAGAAATCGACATGGCATAGCAAACCGATCGATTTGTAGAGAACTTTTAAGTGCAGATCATGAAGCTGTTCAACCATATAAGGATAAATTACAAAAGATTATTAATGATAATGAACTTGAACCGTGGCAAATCTACAATGCTGATGAGACGGGATTGTTTTGGAAGGCAATGCCAAAGAATACACAATCGAGTAAAAAAGAAACCCATACACCTGGACATAAAATAAATAAAATGAGGCTGTCTGCATTACTGTGTGCCAATTCCGATGGTACGCATAATTTAAAATGTGTCGTTGTAGGAAAATCTAAAAACCCAAGAGCAATGAAGAACATAAATGAGACTGATCTTTCTGTGCTTTATAAAGCTCATAGAAACGCGTGGTTCAGCTGTGAAATTTTCAGTTCTTGGTTTCATAACAGTTTTATTCCATCAGTCACAACAATTCAGATGGAAGAAAAAAATGTTGCTAGGGAAGAAGTTAAAGTAGTGTTGTTATTGGACAATGCTCCAGTGTATCCTGCAGAGGACATTTTACAAAGTGATAATGGAAAAAATTGCATGGAGGAATGAGGCTCACAGGAAGTATTCTCAGTGTAGGCCTAGAGAAAGGAAGCAAGAATATGAAGAGAATAGAAGACTGGCAAATAAAGTATGTAGAAAAAAAAGAACTTTTAAAAATGGGCTGCTTCTCAAAATGGAGCAGGACTTTGCAGATGGAAGAATAAGGAATGCTTATAAATATCTTAAGCATCTCAGGGAAGGTTATAAACCATCTACAACACTATGTAGAGACAGAGAGAATAGAATTGTCAGTGATCCAGAGAAAATTAAAACTATCTGGTGAGAGTACTTTGATGGCCTCCTTGGTGGTATGCTACAGGGAGGAGAAATTGTTGCTCACACTCCGCGGAATGTAAACATTGGGGAGATGGAATCTGACCCACCATCAATTCAGGAAATAGAAGAAGCTATTAGTGCCCTCTGGAACAACAAGGCATCAGGTACAGACTTAATTCCTGCAGAACTGCTTAAAGCTGGAGGTACTGATGTGGCAATCGCACTGCACTCCTTAATCGTGGAGATATGGCAAACGGAACGAATCCCCAGGGAATAGAATAAGTGCATTATATGCCCCATTTATAAAAAAGGCGACAAACTTAAATGTAGAAATTACAGAGGCATTTCGTTGCTGTGCACCTCCTACAAGGTTTTTGCGTACATCTTGAACCAAAGGCTGAGACCCCTCACAGAAAATATAATACGGGAATACCAAGCTGGATTCCGACCTGGAAGGTCTACAATCGACCAACTCTTCTCGGTAGAACAGATACTAAGATGCGGATGGGAACATGATATTGATGTGTACCAGATCTTTGTGGACTTCAGGCAAGCGTATGACTCTATTAATAGAGACAAACTCTACACCATAATGCATGAATTTGGAATATCAGGCAAGCTGGTAAGATTAACACAAGTGACTATGCAGCAGACTGAAGCCCAAGTAAAGGTGGATAGCCAACTAACTGAACCCATAAATATTACACTGTGTTAACTCAAATTACTAAGAGGCTTATAACATTTAAATTATTATTATTTACCCAGGATAACTCACCTTACAGTTCCAAAGTCCGTCACACGAACGGCGTAATACAAGCAGGGTTTGGGGTTATATCAATAACATACTCGACTCTCATGTAATATAACTCTAATTTTATTTCATTTTCATTTTACTACTTTTGACTTTACTTGTTTTACAGTTTTTCTACTCAAACTGTTACTGTCATTTAATTATTTTCCTTTTCAAATCTGAACCAAAACGAAACATTTACTTAGACATTAATACTTATGCTAATTCTTAATTGAAGTAAGGCTACCCAGCTTGCTCATTCACTCACTTATACAATTTTACATCCCCATTATTTCAGAGCGCTCTTTTAATTTAGAATAATTATGTCGGGAAATTAGTAGTCGGTTACTTAACTTTTGGCGTTCCTCTCATCGCCGCGTGCTGCACAAGATATATGTCCGAATGTTTTGTCAGTTCAGTACACTTTTAATTTTTCTTCCTTCACTCCACTTACTCCATTCTGAGATATCGGTTCACTTATTTATGTCTGTTTGTCACCTTCTACAGTTAAAAGAAATATTTGGTGCACATGAGTTCTTTTGTTCACCTGGGCGGGTAAGCGTAGTTATTCGAACTGCGGTTTATTATTTTCACATTTTTGATAAAGTTTAGCCCGGCCGGGTGACGCACGCTACTACTCGCGTCCGTTACTTGTAGTTGTTCATCGTCGACTCTCTGTCGCCTGTGAAACAGGCTCCCCTCTATTGTTCGTTGCCAAACAGGAACTCACTGCCTTTATGCTACAAATTTTCGTAGTCGCTCACGGTGTATAGCTTTTCTATGGACCACGTGGCTACTGTTGTTAAATGTTGACGATATAGGAGGCTTTGTGGGTGGAGCATTCACTTGACTTTCGCCATCTCAAAAGCGCATGGCAAGGAAATCTTACGGTTTAGCCATTTTCTCGTGGTGTCGCTTTTTATGTTTAGGCATAATAGCGGCGCGCCATCGAGTGCATGTGCGCAGCGGACGTGACAAACACTGAATTTACAAGCGAGTCTGGCATTCTTCACCTACACTCCATTCAAAAAGTTTATGTTCCTGTTCTGTGTTCGAATACGACCGTAGTTTATATGGGCTTGCAATGTTGACCACAAACAAGTTTAAATAAATTTAATAAAAAATAAAAAACCCCTTTTTGCCCCATTACAATACCCCCCCCCCCCAATGAGAGGTTTTATGCCCAAAAGCCTAAAAACTCATTGCTAACCCCTAAGAGGATCGGTGAGAATATGGCGCCAACAACCCCCCGTTAATTTCTAAACACGTCATGGGTAAACTACCCACCTAGCTCGGCGACTATGGCTGCACCTGAACGAGATTACTGGACTTCTCGGTTTGAGATCCCAACACCATAAAAATCGGACAGATACTCCCCATAATACCCCTAACCTTCTATCATTCTGCCCAAAAAAAAATTAAAACACTGGCCTTATACCATGCCAGATCCTCAACCGATATGTTCCCCCTTACATGCACTCTGGGTTGCCTTTAGCAAATACTGGGTGCGTACACATACTCATTATTACTGAATATAATATTTATATACTACTTTGTTGATTTAAAATTTATAAAAATATGTCATACTTGAACTTCAATTACTTCTCTTAATATTTTATCGATTAGACGTTACAGTTTCAACTCAAAATAAATTAAACAAATCCACTTAAATCATTTAAATTCTGTTAACTCAAAGAAATTAATCTAATTCCAATATCAAAATGTTATATTACCATTAATTTCATCAAAACCCCAAAATCTTTTACATGACTACAATTCTTCCTCACTAACTACTAACAATTATAAAAAACAAAATAAACTGAACACCTTATTAAATCATAAATTCACTTATCCTAAGATTTGTTTATAACACACATTATATGGACAATATAACTCAGTTAACACATTAGCAATACATTGTCACAGGACAAATTGCGCCAATCGTACACACTATCGTTTTTTAAGCCCTTAAAAGGACCGTTTGTCAGGTACGCTAAATCATTTGCGTACGCTGCCCGAGCCGTGCTGTGATGTTCGGCGGCTGCGTCCGCTGTTCCGGGCGTGCTGCGGTTCTCTTCTTTCGGCAGGTAGAGCCCGCTGCTGTCCCAGTCGATGTCCATCACTGCTTCTCCTGTGTTCTCCATTCTTCCTTCTTCCTTGTCTTCCAGCTGGCTTCACGACGTCCAATGGAGTGCGCCAGAATTTCTAGCAGCGCTCTTTTTATGCCCTGACAGGTCGTGTGCCATGAACCTATCAGAGTGCCGCTGGTCCCTGGTTGGCTCACCTCGAGCACGTTAGATGGTCACGTCGAGGCCAATCAAGCTGCTGCTGATCCTTGATTGGCTCGCCTCGCCTTCTCGTGTCACGTCTCGGCTGGCGCCGAGAGCAGATCTTCGCCTCGCTACGTCACAACATATAATCCACAAAATATTCTGAACATCAAAACACCATCTATATGGCAGGCACAATGAAATTTTTTTTTTCCAAGAAAATTTCGATTCCCAAAAAGAATCATTTTGTTAACAAAAATTTATTAATTAATCATTTCAGTATGAATACACAAATAAAACCTGTGAATCAATTGTAAAAAACACACTATATATCAAACATCAGTCATCAGCTGATCTCTCTGGGTCAAGTGAATGACCTTGCCCTAGATATATCTCAAAAATTATACAAGGTAAAATACATCACATGTTTATAATTTTTACATTCAAACATAATAAAACTTAGAACACTCATAATTAACATTGTTGTTATTACCTTACAATAAACAATTCACATTTAATTTTGATCAAAATTTACACACCTTACAGCTTTATTTTATTTTCAAATGCTATTAAATTTTTCACTGGTTTCGTTTATTATTACATTTTACCTATGATTTTCTCTTTAACATCTTCATTATCAATTATTTTGGGTGACTCTTAGTTATTCATAATAATTCGATTTACAAGTGGGTGATTAAATATAACCTCAACCCCCTTCTCCCTCTAACACTTACTAACAGATTTACGTAGTATGACACCACTCCCTCAAAATATTTATCTCCACTACCTTACTACTCTAACTCACTTCGAATCATTCTACCCTTATAACAAAATACCCTATACCTCCTTTGTACTTAGGATGTGTGTTCCCTCCCTATGCTTATTCCCTTATTGGTTCCTTGCCCCCCCAGGTAACCCCGCCAACGCACATACGGTTCACCTCCCACCACAACGCTTTTCGTTGAGGACTCCTTATCACACCACCCCCTTACAAAATTCCACCATCATCTAATTACTCTCCAATTACATCACGCTCATTACTCTACATATACTCCCTATCGCTACTGTGTCACTATTAATACTCAATTTTCTATACTACTTTTATTCCCAAAAATCTTATTCTGTTTAACACCCATTTAACCTTAACTCTGACTGATTCAAATGTCCTACTAAAACAGTTATCACCCAAACTCTAACATTTATTACTCAATGAAAATTCATCACTACTCAAATTAATTACATTACTTAACTTAAAACATTTTAAACACATTGAAAATTTATTATTGAAACATTTAATTATTGATAAAATCTGCAAATCACTTTTAAGTGATATACTACATATATAACCCCAGCGGTCAGCTGATGTCTCACGGTCATGTGAATGACCTTTCTCTCAACACACTTCATATAACTCACACATACACAAGATTATATAGTTATCATTATAAAATATTCTAGTGGATTTAGAATCCTAACAATTAAACCTAGTACTTAAGATCGTTTGCTCTCATAAGGGAAATACATCACTAATCATCGAGTCGTAGTTATAGCAACTGTTACTGAACAGGAAATTGGGTCGTCAATCACCAACTCTCTCTATAGAGGAAGTGAAATTGATCGCCCTCTGTTTACAGATGTCGTCACCCTCTCACTGATTTCTCAGTTACTCTCCTACTACATCAATTTTCTTAAATTCCCCCCTTTACCCAGTTACAATTAGGTAACCACCCACCGGATAAACCGGATCGAGCATTTGCCTTATGCACAGATGCGTTATCTGTGCCCCTGGCTTGTAACGGCCAGCTCCTGCTTGTATTGTTTCCTGCTGGTGGACTGTGGCGCCCATTTGCATCCCCAAGAACTGAAGTTTACATATATATGGTATAGACGCTGCCTATACCGTTCTTGGTTCAACGTTATATAAAAATTCGGCATTACTGATGTCCGAGGACACTAGTAATCCTACTATATATGATTCACACACCCTTATTACGGCACTATCACCACCTTCAATGATAGCCGTTGTTCCGTAGTTAGGTAGGTTCCCCTGAGTTACCCTCCGGTTAATTTCTATGTTCACCAATTTGGAATATATTTACATTATAAATCCACGGTCAGGGTTCGGTGAAGCCGTGACCGCCCGAAATGTAGGGGAAACTACCAAAAGACATATAAGGTTCACACTGATACCGTTACTACAATTCTCGGATGGTAAACTCTTATATGTTTGGTTATTTTATTAATTAAATTTTCATGTTCAACATCTCTGAGACTCATCTACACCTTAACTTTTAAACATCAAACATTTCACTTATTTAAATTGCAATATAAACGTCATACTTACAGTACATCACTCATATACTGTCATAGACACAAAATATAACCACCAATTAATGTACATAACTCCATGCATCTTCTGAAACATTTTAACAACCATATGATTCCACAACTAAATACATTTATTCATTTATTATTTATTCTCAAGTTCCAATCTCCTAAATCATTTAAATTCATTATCAAAATCTCTTTATACAACATTTTAAATTAATCAGTTACTTCAACTCAAATTATTTTAATTCCCTCAATTATTAAAAACCCAACATATTTTAATTACCTTACTCCAAAACAATTACAATTCATTTATTACCTTCATAATTATTCTTGTTATTTATTTAGTCTGCCAAAACATTATTATTATTATTATTATTATTGCATCAATTTGTACTACATACACATTGTTTACATAAAGCACACCTTACAACATAGACACAATTAATTTCACTATAAATTTATTTACAATTCTTCGTCATTAATTTTTCTGTTTACCACACCTCATTTCATAAGTTAGCTAGGTCATTACCATAAACTAAAATATTTAAAATTACCATTCACTGAATTTTTTATTTAACCCCCGTCATCATATAATAGTCTGGTGTATTTATAACACAAGTTATTTTTATCTACATACATTATATTATAACCATTTAGATAATAACCCATTACTTCTATGTCATTTATTATACCAATATAATTTATAGGATTATTCCTTTTTATTATTTCATATACCTTGCCTGCATTAGTTATTTTTGTCCTGTCTCCATCAGTAATTGTGGTTAACATAAGATAAGTTATTTTATCATTATACTCCTCCACTATATCAATTACATCATCAGATAAGAGTCTATCATTTACAACCGTATCATCAAAATAATCATCCATCTCTACTTCACAAGGTAAGTATTTTATATCATCTATTTCCTTCAATTATAACCTCTCTTTCAACTTTTTATAACTCCTACTTAACGTAAATAATTCTATTTCCTCATCTACAAACAACTCTCTCTCTAAATCTCTCTCCACATCATAACACCTGTCACAACCCCCCTGACCTATTTCATACCACGCAAAGGGCACAACAAACTTATTATATTTCTTGGCACTTCCAAGAATATTACAACAAATTACGGGACTACTTGAAGACGCCTCGTCTTCCACACAACTACTGGAGGAAACTCTGTCCTCATATAACCCTTGTGAAACCTCTGTTTCACCATATACTTGGGGAAAACGTCCCTTTGCCTACCTAACCTTTCATCACACTCTCTCTCACTTTCATTAACACTTGCTATGCTCACAACCTTACTCTCTAACATCACGTGTTTAATTATATCATCGTAATTCTCACCCCTACTTACCTCATTATAATTATCGTTATTACTTGCCTCGTCTACCGCCACCTGTTTTTCATTTAAACTACCACCACTGTTAATACATATATCTCCGTTATTTTCCTTTATTTTGCTCTTACCTGTATCTGTTCGCCACTCTCCCATTTTCTCAATATCTCGTTTTAATTCTTTAAAATTACTCTCACATTTATTCTTTACCTCATTAATATCAATTTTAAGTTCGTTAAACTGTCTACTCTGTTCATCAAATTTTATATCATCATTATCAAAACGATTATTTATTTTATCGAAGTCATTTTTGACTTCTTTATTGGTTCTTTCAATTCATTAAATTGTTTTAATAAGAAACTCATTACGTCATTATCAAATTTATTACATTTTGTTGAGGTCGGAGTTAATAGAACCCCTGAGTCCTCTGTCTTGTTTGTTTGATCTGTTACATTTAATTCAACTATTTTGTCTTGACCCACATTCGGAGTCGAATGGGCTTCAAGGCCACTCATGACAGCTGATTCATTAAAATCACTTACCTCCTCTATCTCATTTTCATTAATTTTTGCCATTTTTATATTTTTGTCAGATTTTTTAATCTTAAAACAATTTTAATTTTATATATACTTCATATTCCTTTTCACCTTGTATGTTTTACTTAATTATAGCATACGCATCGCTTAACCTGTACGTAATTTACGTATTCCTACCCAATCTCCAAACCATGCTTGTATTTACCGTAGGTGCGGTTTTTGTATAAATTTTACTTTATAAAACTTGTCCTCAGTTCGTGGCGCCATTTGTGTTAACTCAAATTACTAAGAGACTTATCACATTTAAATTATTATTATTTACCCAGGATAACTCACCTTACAGTTCCAAAGTCCGTCACACGAACGGCGTAATACAAGCAGGGTTTGGGGTTATATCAATAACATACTCGACTCTCATGTAATATAACTCTAATTTTATTTCATTTTCATTTTACTACTTTTGACTTTACTTGTTTTACAGTTTTTCTACTCAAACTGTTAGTCATTTAATTATTTTCCTTTTCAAATCTGAACCAAAACGAAACATTTACTTAGACATTAATACTTATGCTAATTCTTAATTGAAGTAAGGCTACTCAGCTTGCTCATTCACTCACTCATACAATTTTACATCCCCATTATTTTAGAGCACACTTTTTTATTTATAATAATTATGTCAGGAAATTAGTAGTCGGTTACTTAACTTTCGGCGTTCCTCTCATCGCCGCTTGCTGCACTAGATATATGTCCGAATGTTTTGTCAGTTCAGTACACTTTCAATTTTTCTTCTTTCACTCCACTTACTCCATTCTGAGATATCGGTTCACTTATTTATGTCTGTTTGTCACCTTCTACAGTTAAAAGAAATATTTGGTGCACACGAGTTCTTTTGTTCACCCGGCCGGGTAAGCGTGGTTATTCGAACTGCGGTTTATTATTTTCACATTTTTGATATAAAGTTTAGCCCGGCCGGGTGACGCACGCTACTACTCGCGTCCGTTACTTGTAGTTGTTCATCGTCGACTCTCTGTCACCTGCGAAACAGGCTCCCCTCTATTGTTCATTGCCAAACAGGAACTCACTGCCTTCATGCTACAAATTTTTGTAGTCGCTCACAGTGTATAGCTTTTCTATGGACCACGTGGCTACTGTTGTTAAGTGTTGACGATATAGGAGGCTTTGTGGGTGGAGCATTCCCCCTTGACTTCCGCCATCTCAAAAGTGCATGGCAAGGAAATCTTACGGTTTAGCCATTTTCTCGTGGCATCGTGTTTTATGTTTAGGCATAATAGCGGCGCGCCGTCGAGTGCGTGTGTGCAGCGGATGTGACAAACACTGAATTTACAAGCGAGTCTGGCATTCTTCACGTACACTCCATTCAAATAGTTTATGTTCCTGTTCTTTGTTCGAATATGACCGTAGTTTACATGGGACTTGCAATGTTGACCACAAACAAGTTTAAATAAATTTAATAAAAAATAAAAACCCCTTTTTGCCCCATTACAACACGAGGACTAAAGTAAGGAGATGGGTTAGCCTCAACACTATTTAATATTGCATTGGAATATGTAATTAGAGGCTTATCAATAAATAGCTCCAATCTGTTAACAAATAAAACTGTACAGATAGCCGCATATGCAGATGATTAACCTCATGTCAAGATGGATCACGGCAGCTAAAGAAATATTTATAGAGCTTAAAAACAAAGCCAAGGAAGTTGGGCTAGCCATAAATACGGATAAAACAAAAATGCTTATCCAAACAAGAAGGGACCAGGTTCATAACAACATCGAGATAGAGGAGGACACAATTGAGGTGGTGGACAATTTCACGTATCTCGGAGTGAATCTAGCGAAGACTGGATCAGAGGAGCCGGAGATCCAAAGACGGACCACCATGGCTAACAAGGCGTACTTCGCATTGCTGCCATCATTTAGGCCTGGGGATGTGCACAGGGAAACAAAAATGAAAATATATAGGACTGTCATCAGACCGGTGCTATGCTACGGGTGTGAGGCATGGACAATCACACAGAAAACAATCAACATAGTAGACACCTTTGAAAGGAAAATCCTCAAACGCATTATAGGCCCAATACAAGAAAATGGCTCATGGAGACTGAGATACAACAACAAACTGTATCAAATATATAAAGAGATACCAGTCTCAAAATTTATAAGAATTCAAAGATTGCGTTGGGCTGGACATGTTATGAGAATGGAGGATGGCAGGAACCCTAAGTGGGCTTTTCTGGGTACATGGGAGGGAACGAGACCTAGAGGTAGACCGAGGAAGAGGTGGGAGGATAGCGTTGCAGAGGACGCGAGAGACATGGGGATAAGAAACTGGAGGAGGGTTGCAGTGGATAGAGTGGATTGGAGGCGGAGATTGGTGGAGGCCAGGGCCCGACTTGGGCTGTAGCGCCATAGGAGAGAGAGAGAGATAATGGAAAAATAAAATGCTATTCATGCCACCTAATACATCGGCACTAATACAACTAATGGACCAAGGAGTAATCTATGGTTGCAAATGGCTGTACAGAAAGAAACAGCTACAAGACTGTGTTAAGAAACATCCAAATTATAATTAAATAAATAAAATAAAATAAAAACTGCCAGAACCTTACCTGCGATCTTTTCTCGCTGACTTACCTTTTTACAAATTCCAACAGAAGTTCAGGGCCGCCAACATATTTTTTAAAGTTAAAATATGTAAAACTTTTATACGCTTCCTTAATTAAAACTGGATAATTTTGCTATCTGACTTCCCCCCACTTCAGAAGATTCCTGGAAACGTTAGACGAATTTTTCAGCACAGAACACTAGGAAATGGTAATGACGTAATAACTTACAACTAACACATATTTATGGCGATTCAAACATTGTTTTATTTATTATAACAACTAACTTCTTTACTTTTCCAATATTTTGGTTAATAGGGTTACAATATTATAAATACTATAGATTATACAACCAGTAACGTTTCTTTCTCCCCCTTTATTCCCTATTTCCCTCACACGCACACGCTCTCACTCCCTTTACGTATTTGAATAAACCCCCGTTATTGAGCTCATTATGAATTTACTGTTTACTATAAACTTTTGGCTAATTATTATAAATTTCACTTTTACTTAACTGTAGGAAGTCCCCGGTATTGCGCACTATGTCTGCTCCACCTTCTTCACTTAACTCCCAGTTTTCATTCACTCCACTCTTTTTATAGACTGTTCCTCCGGTTGAACTACTGTTTACTGTTGTTTTATTACGATACACTCTTTGGTAGACCTACTTTTAACTTTTTCGGTCTACCAAGGTTTTTCCGAGGCTACTGTGAAATTACGTCTGCACTGTTTGATGAGTTGTAGAGAACTGCCCTGCTATGCAATGACTGACTGTGTGTGTGCGTTGGTTGCCTAACCGCCCAGGTGTTAGGCGTCGCCGTCAACGTGTATTCTGTATTGCTTTGTTCCCATCACAGGTTCGGCGCTGGAATGTTTTTTGTGAGAACGTTGGCCGGGGTGCGCGCTCTTGTTTGTGAAGTCGCACCCTATTTGCTAACTTCAAATTCCTGTGCCGGGCCGTGACAGTCTCGATGCTATAGTTGGTTCACAACATGTACTTGGTTGAATAAAATTGAAAAGATTTAATTTACAAATCTCCATCGGTTTGTAAGGTTACAATACCCCCCCCCCAATGAGAGGTTTTCTGTTGAAACAGAAAAACTCTCATTGCCTAAAAGAACCTAAGAGGACCAGCTAGGATATGGTGCCAACAACCCCCTTTGAATTTCTTAACACATGGGTAAACTACCCCCCTAGCTCGGCGACTATGGCTGCATCTGAACGACATTACTGGACTTCTCTGTTCGATATCCCAACACCATAAAGTCGGACAGGTACTCACCACAGTACCACCAAACTCTGTAACATTCAATAAAAAATATCAATTACTGGCTTTTCAACATACCACATCTTTAACTGACTCGTTTTCCCTTAGTCGTACTGGTTCGCCTTTTAGCAAAGTACTGGTTGTATCTCAGTGTATTCTATTTACAATATACACTACATATACAGTAAACCCTCGATTTAACGGACCTCGGTTTAACAGACTTCGGATTTAACGGACAGAATTTGGAGGAAAAAAAACATCAAAGCATGATAATGTTTTTAGGCTTTTGAAACGTATAATGTGCATAAACTGCAGACCCCTGTTCTGGCGATATTGCTTGGCTATCGGAGCATTCTTTCATTTCTTTTCTTCTTGTTTTGAAACACGCACATTTTCTCATCTTCAATTGTATTTGATGAGAACTGTATTCATCAAAAATTCATTTAATTCTTCACGATCCCTGTCTTTGCGTTGTCGTTGACGCAGGCATCGCACATGTTCAGTGGAAGACATCACGACGACTAACACTGAACAATATACACCGATATGCATCTTATTTCACTGTGAAATATTCGTCCATCAGCTAATACAGCAAGCATTACAGTGGCATGTAACTTTTCATTTCCCGTAATCTTTACTGTTACAGATTTGGTTCCGTTTTGGTCCACAGTAAATTACGTAAATAAAAAATACGGGCGTTTCATCGGCATTTCCCATGTGTTCAAGTGAATAATTATGCTTCTTGCGTAAATGAATGACAAACCGCTGATACTGTAGGAGTTTTTCTTCGTAGTCACTCGGTAGTTTTAGCGCGAGTGATGTACGTCATTTAAGCGCAAATCCATTTCACCGCATCATTCGTCTTTTACACCCGAAGCTGGCTTTGAAACCGGAAACTTTTAATTCTTCTGCGATTTCTAAAGTTTTTAATTTTATAACATGTCTAGTGACAGGAAGTCCTTGCCTTCTTAAAAGCCTTTAAGTATTCACAGACGCTGGACTCTACTGCTACAAAACGCCCAACTTGAGGTCCCGCGAATGCTCGTCGCGCAGTATTTGCATTTAAAAGTCGTTCCTTCTGTTTTCTCCATCGTCGAATACAGGATTCATCAATATCGAATTTCCTTGCGGCTTCGTGATTGTATGTTTTTTCTACATTTTGTATCACAATTAATTTATAATTCGCATCGTACGGGTTACGTTTAATTTGATCTGACTGCGTGCCTTTCGTCTCCACAATATCACTCATACCGGAAACGCACTACAAAAACGCCGAATAAAAACAAAGTACAGATAAGCGATGTTGTCGCTGTTACAATAGAAAACCACACTGGTAGTTTACCCGTTATTTAGAAACATGTTACTCACACCCCTCTACTCATCCTTTGTCTTGCTGCCTACAGAAGGGTGCGAACACGCGCGTGTGCGCACGCACTTACACTTTACCTTCCTATTCTTTCTTCAGTTTGCTGTTAAAACATTCGGTTGTAGTCATAAATCATAACGCCAGAGTCAACTACAACCAGGCAAACTGCTGTTGCTTAGGCAGTAAACAACTCA
This sequence comes from Magicicada septendecula, assembly GCA_034769895.1. NCBI lineage: Eukaryota > Metazoa > Arthropoda > Insecta > Hemiptera > Cicadidae > Magicicada > Magicicada septendecula. The sequence continues at coordinate 152,379,870 of CM068373.1, forward strand.
TAGATACCAAAAGCGTTCGTCCCGCCAGAAGTCAGGTATAACTTCGAATTTCGTTAGCACACGAATGCAAGCCGCATGCCAAATTAGCGACCATGTTCTTAGGAGAAAAAGTGCAGCTTGTATTCGGACCAATACGGTATTTGCATGATATTAATAGTATTAAAATTTCAAGTGTTATAGGCCTATTTGATTTAAATGTATCCTCAAAAAACAAAATTTGCGATTTAACGGACTTTCAATTTTACGGACACCCCTCAGCCCCAATTAGTCCGTTAAATCGAGGGTATACTGTACTTATATTCAGTTAAACATTTGAAGTTTCACATATATGGCAAACACAATTCAACCTAATATAAACATCTCAATTTGCATGAAATTACCAACATTACGCAACTTTTAATTCCAATTTTCAATTTAAATCTTCCAATTATTTTATCATTGTCATCTCTGAATTTATGTTCAATATTTCCTATCATCTACCATTGGTTATTCCATTCAGACTTCAAAAAAAAAATCTAAATTCATTATCAAAATTCAACGTTTACAACATTACTTGCAAAATACTACATTAATGACCTGGCCAGCACCCTTCCACACACTATGTTGCCCCCCCCTGGACTGTAGCGCCCAGTTGCCTCCACAAGAACTGAAGTTTATTGGGAATTTTGGCATCTCCTGTCCTTGCTTCGCCCTTACAAAACATTTGGTATTACTGATGTCCGAGGACACCAGTAATCCTACTAAACTTAGGTATATGCCCTTAAACGGTCTACCATCCCATTCGATGGACAGCCGCTGTTCCATAGTTCTGGTGATTCCCCTGATTTACCCCCCGGTTAATTTCTAAATTCACCTCTTACAGCGATAACAAGCTATGGTCAGTTTTAGGCAGAACGTGACGCAATGAGCCCTGACCATAGCCAGTCAAAGCTGAGCCAATTCCACGGTCTGGGTTCGGTGAGGCCGTGACCGCCCGAAAGTGGGGAATCACTTTAAAAACAACATATAATTCATGTTTAAGATTCCTACACACTAACATAATCAACATAATAAACAGTAACCTTGAACATTTTGGCTACATTTAATTAAACAATTCACCTTTAAATAATTTGCATAGAAAATTATAAACACAACTTGAACTTTCTATTAACTCTTTTTTATATCAACCTTTAATTAGTTATCATTTACTACCCATAGATTCCCCAAAAAATTCAAATTTATTATCAACATTCATTTTACATCACATTTCATTTATTATTACATTTACACTATGAATTTCTGTTTAACATTTTCATACCTAATTAGTTTGGGTGATTCTCAGTTATCCACAATGATTTGATTTATTGAATGGCGTTACAATATAACCTTACCCCACTTCTTCCTCTAACAACCACTAATGGACTTACATAGGGCGACACCGATCTCTCAATAATATTTACCAATAATTCTCGAACTCCACTTAAACCATTCTCCAATTATATACCCTCTTTGTACCTAGGATGTGTGTTCCCTTCCCGTGTACTCATTCCCTTATTAGTTCCTGGCCCTTTCCAGGTAACTCTGCCAACGCTCATTTATGGTTCACCTCCCGCCACAACGCCTTTCGTTGAGGACTCCTTACCACACCACCCTCTTTACAAAATTTCACCATCATCTATTTATTCCACAATTACATCACTCTCACTACTCTACATACATGCGCTATCGCTACTGTGTCCCTACTATTATCCCGTTCTGTATTACTTTTCTTCCAAAAATCGTATTTTGTCTTGTACCCATTTAAGTTACCTCTGACTGACCCAATGCCTTATTGAAACAATTATCACCAAATATACTGTAACTCACCGTCTATGGCCTTTCTGTGATGTTGTTATTTCGTTGTTTACATGTTTCAAGGCACTTGCCTCATCATCAGAACTTTATAAAACTAATGCATGTCATCAATGATGACATGTGTCAAAATATTAAAACACGATACGGCACTAAAAGAACTTGTTTAAAAATGAGCACGTCGATGTTAGGTGTGCCTTGCAAGACAACACGCGCCGTAAGGGTAACAAGAGTATGGCGCGTGTTGTCTTGCAAGGCACACCTAACATCGACGTGCTCATTTTTAAACAAGTTCTTTTAGTGCCGTATCGTGTTTTAATATTTTGACACATGTCATCATTGATGACATGCATTAGTTTTATAAAGTTCTGATGATGAGGCAAGTGCCTTGAAACATGTAAACAACGAAATAACAACATCACAGAAAGGCCATAGACGGTGTGTTACAGTATATTTGGTTAACAAACACGTGGCTTGGGACTACAATAGGAGTTATTCCATTTTAATCAAAATTATCACCACCCAAACTCTATCTTTTACAACATTTTTCATGAAGTTAACCATTGAAAACTACACTAGAAAATTCACATCTACCTCAAATTAATTCCATCATTTAATTTAAAACCTTTTAAACACATTTAAAATTTATTATTCAAACATTAAACATTTTACTTTATTTAAGTTGCATTATAAACTTCATACTTACATTACATCACTCAATTGAATAAACACACGACTCCTGTCATAGACACAAAATTATAAACATTTATTACCACAAATCTCACGTACAACCATATGTACCTTCTTCTAAAACAGTGGTTCTCAACCTTTTTTTGTTCACGGCACACTATCCTATGTAGTGAGTTCCCGCGGCACACTAACGTACGAGTTGGCAACAATGTGAGAGGGGACTGACTAACATACGAGTTGGCAACAATGCGAGAGCCTCGGTCTAGCGCGCGCACAACTTGCCTTCACCAGTCAGTTCTTTGTAGGCTTGCAGTCGTAACGCTATTTTGTCCGTGTTCTGGCATATTTTGAGGTTGGTTTTTAGTTTCACGCGTTATATGCGTTATTGTGTTAATTTTGATTTTTTTTTTAAATCTAACTTCAGTATGGATAAGTTTTTGATTAAAAGGAGAAAAGTTGAAGATGAGTCAGTGACAGAATCATTTAACAGTAACAAAAGTGAGAACGAACCGATTCCAAGTGTGTCGTGAAAGCAGTACAGGGGGGGGCGTAGAACCGTCAGTAGGTACTGGAACAGTCCATAAGTACCAAGATAGTTATTTAAACTTTGGATTTATGTTCAGTGGTCCTGAAAACCGTCCTGCACCAGAATGTGTCGTGTGTGGAGAATAACTAAGCAGCGAATCCATGGTTCCTAGTAAATTGAAAAGACATTTGAATACCAAACATAGTCACTTATCTGGGAAAGATAAGAAATATTTTAGCCGATTGTTGTCATCATAAGAAAAGCAAGCAAAAGCTATGGTACGGAGAGCAACTATTTCTGAAAAAGCACAAGTGGCCAGTTATAAAGTTGCCGAAATAGTAACAAAAAAAATGCAGCCCCACACTATCGCAGAGGACGTAATTTTACCTGCCTGCAAGGAAATAGTGAAATCGATGTTAGGTGACGGCGCCGAGAAGGAAATATCCTTGGCTCCATTGTCAAACGATACTATTTCTCGGCGGATTGATGATATGTCTTCAGATATCCAGTGCCATGTACATGAAAAGCTAAGCGACAGTCGAGTATTTTCACTACAGCTCAATGATATATTGATATAAGTAATGTAAGTATATTGATATAAGTATATATGTAAGTATACAGCTCACTGATATAAGTAAGAAATGTCAATTACTGAGTTACATCAGATTTGTTGATGAGGAATCGATTATTGAACAATTCCTTTCATGTACTGAATTGCCCTCAACGTCAGCCGGAGTAGATGTGTATAATTCCATATCCAGCACCTTGGAACAAAATGGGCCGTCCTGAAAAAATTGTCTTTCTGTTTGCACAGACGGTGCACCAGCAATGACTGGAAGATTCAAAGGATTTGTTGCAAGAGTGAAAGAAGATTTCCCGAGTGTAGGTTCAACACATTGCTTCATACATTGTGAGGCTCTGATGGCGAAGACTATTCCAACAGAACTTAAAAGTGTTTTAGACTCAGTCGTTAACATGGTAAATTTCGTTAAGTCTAGGGCTCTTAAGACAAGACTCCTCAAACAAATGTGCCATGAAGTGGGATCTCGACATGACACTTTGGTTCTTCATACTGAGATCCGCTGGTTGTCAAAAGGTAAAGTCCTGGAGAGATTTTTTGAGCTGAGAAAAGAGCTATTAAGTATGTTTAGCATCGAAAAGCCAGACTTTGCAGCTCAGTTAAACGACGAGGAGTGGTGTGCAAAGGTAGCCTACATGGCTGATATTTTTCGCCATTTAAATTACCTAAATGAGAGTATGCAAGGAAAACAAGACAATGTGCTGACGTCAAGCGATAAACTCACGGGGCTCTTAAAACAACTTAGAATATGGAAATTACATGTGGAAAAGAAAAATCTTAAGATGTTTTCGTCTGACTTTCGAGGTAGATCCACATGGGGACATAACATCCGAACTCACTTTAAATCACCTCATGGCTCTTGAGAATAACATGCCACAATATTTTCCCTCCATCACTGTCGACAAGTATAACTGGGTGCGCAATCCTTATGCTGTGTCCCCACAATCCACCACCGACCTTTCTCTGGAGAAAGAAGAGCAGCTCGCAGAACTTCAGACAGACCGAACACTTCAACTGAAATATGGTGAACTACCACTTTTCAAGTTTTGGATGTTAGCGAAGAAAGAGTACCCAGTAATAGCAGTGGAAGCAGTTAATACCCTGTTACATTTTTCAACCACCTACTTGTGCGAGCTGGGCTTTTCGACACTAACAAACATAAAAAACAAGAAGCGAGAGAGACTTCTCTCAGTTGAACAGGAAATGCGTGTGTGTTTGTCTTCAATTCCGCCACGAATTGAACTTTTGTGTAAGAAGCGACAAGCTCAAGTTTCTCATTAATAACTCATATCTTTTGTTGTAAGGCGTAAGCCAATAAATCCCCTGTAAAATAAGTTTAAGTTCTTGAATATTATTCTCTTGTTCTTTTTTTAAAAATAAATATTGAGTGAAATTATTTTAATTACTTTTTCCAGCAATATCACAAACTCTCAGAAGTTTCGCGGCACACCTAGCTAATCTCGCGGCACAGTAGTGTGCCATGGCACACCCGTTGAGAACCACTGTTCTAAAACATAACAATCATATGACTCCACAACTAAACACATTTATTCATATACTATTTATTTTAAAGTTCAAATCTCATAAAATAATTTAAATTCATTATCAAGATTTATTTCTACAACATTAATTAATCAATTCATTCATCTGCAATTTATTTTATTTCAATCAGTTATTTAAACAACATTACTGTAATTACATTCTTCCAAAACAATTACAATTCATTTATTACAAACTCTCATTATTTATTTAGACTAATAAAATATTATTATTATTATTAAATCCATGTGTACTATATACACATTGTTTACATAAAATACATTTTACAACACAAACACAATTATATTTCACTATAAACTTATTTACAATTCTTTGTCATTATTTTTCTGTTTACCACACCTGATTTCATAAGTTAGCCATGTCCTCACCATAAACTAAAATAATTAAAATGTCCATTCACTGATTTTATATTTAACCCCCATCATCATAAACTAGTCTTACTTTTACATAACAATTATCATCTTTAATTACTGTACACTCATTTCATTATTATTATTTATATAATAATTCTTTAATATTTCAACTTGTTCCGTAAAACCCACATAATAATCTACTGGACTATCCCACATTATTATTAAATCATATAACCTGTCTACATCATTAGTTTTGGTCTTGTCACCGTCTGTATTATTATCTATCACCCTTAAGCATTTTAACCTCTCAATTTCAGAATCATCTATTATTAATACTCCACGTCTATGCACAGGTAAGCATTCAATATAATTATCAACGTTATCATTACTTATTTCTGCACTATCTTCATAACAAGGTAAGTCTTTCATATCATCTATTTTTTCAAATTTTAACTTCTCTTTTAACTCCTTATAGCTTCTACTTAACGTAAACATCTTTGTTACTCTCTCTCTCTCTCACAATACTTCTCATCATAACATACATAATCTTTGTCTCTATCATTCCATGCAAAGGGTAACACAACATTATCATGACCCATCTTGGCTTTTCCAAGGAACTCATGATACACAAAAGGGGACCTACTTAGAGACACCTTGTCTCTATAACCACGGGAGGAAACTCTGTCCTCATAACTCACTATTGGGGTCTCTACTCCAATTAAAGACCCATGGGGAAAATTTGCCCTTTGTAAACCCAACCTCTCTCTTTCCTCCATACTCGCTAACACCTCGTTATTAAACTCTACCTCAACAAAATCTTCATATTACTCTCACTATTAAACACCTTACTCTGTAACACCACATTTTCAATTATCTTACCGCTATTATTTGTTAACTCATTATTAGAATCATCATTATTACTTACCTTATCTATCGTCACCTGTTTTGCATCTAAACTAACCTCATTCTCATTTATTTTTCCATTGTTTTCCCTTACCTTGTTAACTGTTTCTTCCTTGTTTATATTCTCATCGGCGTATAACTAACCCCATTACTACCACTGACCTGTTTTGATTCACCTGCTGTATTCTCCTTTAATTGATCTGTCTCTAGTTTCCACTTCTCGTCTTGTTTATTCATTTTTGTGTGTAACTCATCAAAATGTTTATTCATCATATCAAAACCCTTATCCATTATTTCCTTTCTTTCATCTAATATTGTGTTTAACTCGTCAAAATGTGTATTCATCATTTCCGCCCTTTCATCTAATTTTTTATTAATATTCGCAACATATCCGTTATATGCTTATAATCAGATTCACTCATATTATCATTATTTACCTTATTACCTGCCACCTGATCGTCTTTCTTCTTGTTAGATTGGTCTATATCTCTACCTTTTTCTACCACCGCCACACTATCACCATTATCATTAGGCCTATTCACTGTCTTAGTCTCTACTCCTATGACTTCAACTATCTTACCTTTATTCTCACTATGTTTTTTAATTTCGGCGAATATTCCCTCTTCTTGTTCTTCCATCCCTCTCAAATTATCGTCCAAATTACCCCACTCATCGTCCGTCATTCTATCCACAATCCCTCTGAATTCGACTTCCCATTCATCCCACACAAAATCTGTTTCGTTTACTTGTGCCATGTTAACCAAAATTTATTTATATTTTAATCAACAATTATTTATATGACACCCGTAAAAATTACCACCCTCCTACTACATCATAATTACAGTCCTTATCAACATATAAACATAACCATAATAAGCACATGCGTTACACTACCCAAACATAACCTAGTCTACTCAACGTAATTATATACGATAATTTCACAACTTACGCCGTTACCCAAATCCTATTTTCTGTGCTTAAAATAGGTCTACCTCGTATAAAGTTATACCAGGATCCTAGCAGCGAGTCGCCATTTGTTAAGAAACATCCAAATTATAATTAAATAAATAAAATAAAATAAAAACTGCCAGAACCTTACCTGCGATCTTTTCTCGCTGACTTACCTTTTTACAAATTCCAACAGAAGTTCAGTGCCGCCAACATATTTTTTAAAGTTAAAATATGTAAAACTTGTATATGCTTCCTTAATTAAAACTGGATAATTTTGCATTGTGACTTCCCCCCAACTTCAGAAGATTCCCGGAAACGTTAGACGAATTTTTCAGCACAGAACACTAGGAAATGGTAATGACGAAATAACTTACAACTAACACATATTTATGGCGAGTCAAACATTGTTTTATTTATTATAACAACTAACTTCTTTACTATTCCAATATTTTGGTTAATAGGGTTACAATATTATAAATACTATAGATTATACAACCAGTAACGTTTCTTTCTCCCCCTTTATTCCCTATTTCCCTCACACGCACACGCTCTCACTCCCTTTACGTATTTGAATAAACCCCCATTATTGAGCTCATTATGAATTTACTGTTTACTATAAACTTTTGGCTAATTATTATAAATTTCACTTTTACTTAACTGTAGGAAGTCCCCGGTATTGCGCACTATGTCTGCTCCATCTTCTTCACTTAACTCCCAGTTTTCATTCACTCCACTCTTTTTATAGACTGTTCCTCCGGTTGAACTACTGTTTACTGTTGTCTTATTACGATACACTCTTTGGTAGACCTACTTTTAACTTTTTCGGTCTACCAAAGTTTTTCCGAGGCTACTGTGAAATTACGTCTGCAGTGTTTGATGAGTTGTAGAGAACTGCCCTGCTATGCGATGACTGACTGTGTGTGTGCGTTGGTTGCCTAACCGCCCAGTTGTTAGGCGTTGCCGTCAACGTGTATTCTGTATTGCTTTGTTCCCATCACAGGTTCGGCGCTGGAATGTATGTACGTGCCGTTTTTTGTGAGAACGTTGGCCGGGGTGCGCGCTCTTGTTTGTGAAGTTGCACCCTAGTTGCTAACTTCAAATTCCTGTGCCGGGCCGTGACAGTCTCGACGCTATAGTTGGTTCACAACATGTACTTGGTTGAATAAAATTGAAAAGATTTAATTTACAAATCCCCATCGGTTTGTACCGTTACAACTGTCTCGTATTTTTTGAAGATGAAGAGGGTTGCAGTATCAGACTATTTAGGTGAACAGACTTTAATCAATATGAAAAATAACAAAATAAAAAATGCTTTATTTAACTGGACTTCAAGTTGGAAGGAGGTGAAAGCCACGACGATTGCTAATTCTTGGAAAAAAATTCTTAACCCTCAAGATAACGAAGAAGAGGATTTTAATGGAATTGAAGAAGATGATTACAGAAATATTTTATAAAATGCAGGAGAACATGAGTCAAACACGGAAAATATTCGAGAGTGGCTGGATGAAGATGCTGGTGAGGTAGGGTACGTTGTGCAGTCGGAAGAAGAAATAGCTGCTACTGTTCGGTTTTATTTTTTGTTGATTAAAGAAATTAACATTCACTTTACCTGATTTGTTTACATACTGGACGCCATCTTGCGTTGCTGCCAATCTCTAAAAACCAAATACTTACCTAGTTCGTGAAAGCGTATTTTGGAGAGTAAATGGTTGTTGAAAAATAACCAACTCGTTTTGAAAGAACTATATCAACATTATTTTATTAAATCATTAAGCAAATGCATCTTTTCATTTTGATAACTAACTTGTACATTCCCTTCAATTTCCCTGATACAAACTTTAGCAATTCGCCAGTCACATTAATTAAGTAATTATTTATTCAAAATAAAATTTATTAAGACAGAAACAAAATGATTTTTAAACAAACACAAACCAGCGCTTCAAGGTTTTCTTATAATTACCATACACACACGCACACATACCATATCTTATTTTCCCCTATGAGCTCATTTTAATTTTAATTTTTTAGTTTTAAATTTTGAAAGAAAATTTGGATGATTTTGGTCGGTCTTTTCTGGTTACTTATCTGCGAATTTGTCCAAAACAATCCAACTTCCTGAAGTACTTCCCGTCACTCCGCACATTTTCTGTAATTTCACCAATTAAATAAAAATAAACTGTTATTTCATTTTTACTATTTAACACTTATTTCTTTCGTTTTTTACATTTTTTGTTTGTTTGGGCGCGCCCGAAATTTTGTCCGCGAACTATACGGCCGTACAATATGAGTTGTTATTGCAGACTGGGTTTATTGTCCGAATTTTTCGGGCGAGCACACGGCCCGCATCCGCCGCCGTTAGGTGTTAGATGACGACTGCCTGCATCAGCCAAGCGTTGACAGACTGTTGGCGCCGACACTCCCAAATTCCAAAGTGACGTATTGGGCTGACGTCATATCGTATGACCCGTTATCTCATCGGTTACAGGTCATGTATCTAAAAATAACATCATGCGTCTGGAGTTGACCTTGACACAAATCCACTCGTTTGCTGGCTACGTTGTTATAATTCATGAACAATATTTTATAATTACTATTTATACTTTCGTTCCCAATACAATTCACCCTTACCATTTGTATTTATGTTTATGTCTCCCAAAATATTAGGTGGGCAGATATGTACCGTTACAATACCCCCTCAATGAGAGGTTTTATGCTGAAGCATAAAAACTCTCATTGACACTCTCATACTTCCTAAAGGGATCAGCCAGGATTTGTCGCCGCAACCCCCTTTACGTTTTATTAAAAATCATGGTGTACTTACCCCCTGGTCCAGTGACTGTGACCGCACCTGAATGACCTTACTGGACTTCTCTCTCGAGATCCCAACACCGCAAGGCCAGACAGGCACTTGACGCTCCTGCTCTGACGCGCTGGCCAGCACAGGACCGCCGCCACAGCATCACCAGACACTGAAACAACATATCAAAAATATCAAATATTGGCCTAGTATAATACCATATCCCTAACTCATCTGTTTCCCCTTAGCTGTGCGCTGGATCGCGTTAAAAAGCACTGGTTTTCTTAAATTCTAACGTATACATGAATACATATTTATCATAACATAATAGAAAACATCTTTTAAACTTCAATACTAACATTCTGAACCCTTTTCTTGTTAATTCTTATTCCCAAAATTCAAAATATTTCTCTGATTCGATCAGAATTTAAATAAACATTTCCCATTACCATATTACAAATACCTTCCCTTATATACTTCACATTTCAAAATAGTTAAATTCATTAATAAAATTCTTATATAGAATAAACACACATATAAATCAACTACATCAGAAGAAATCATCTACTTAAAATTGTTAATCATCTTCAATTATCATAATACTCCTTAAATCAATATAACATCATTTAGTTATCTCATCAGATCAACTACACCTTCATTCATTTTCATATTCAATAATTTGTTACTAATGATTTAGTAACCTCCTTCTCCATCATTAACTAATATCCCCCCTTTACCCAGTTACAATTAGGCAAATCACCTCACGGGTAAACAGTGTAAGGTATTTACCTTGTTGCATAAATGCTGTATTTATGCCCCTGGCTTGTAACGGCCAGCTCCTTTCCACACACTCTATTGCTTATTGATGTTGGACTGTAGCGCCCACTTGTATCCACAAGAACAGAATTTTATTAGGGTGCGAACGCTGCTTACACCATTCTTGCTTCAGCGTAATATAAAACTTCGGCATTACTGATGTCCGAGGACACCAGTAAATCTACTATAATGATTCATATGCCAGCACTATCACCCCCTTCGGTGGTAGCCGCTGTTCCATAGTTATGCGGATTCCCCTTATGAAAACCCCCTGTTACTTTCTAAGTTGTACCAATTTCATAGGCAACCAACCATGGTCAGGTTACAATAAGTCTGCCCACAGCTGATTGTCATCCAAAACCACGGTCTGGGCTGGTAAGGCCGGGACCGCCCGAAAGTGGGGAATCTATTTAAAACACATAATTCATGTTTAAGATTCCTACACACTAACATAATAAAACATAGTACACTCATAATTAACATTGCGATTATTACATCAAAATAAACAATTCACCTTTAAATTTGCATATAAAATTATAAACATTACACTTTAATTTCAATTAAACTTTTTACTAATCAACCATCAATTATTTATCATTTATTATATCATTAGATTCTTCAAAAAAATTTAAACTTGTTATCAACATTCTTATACACCATTTCATTCATTATCTCCCTTCAAATTATTTCAACTATTTCATCAAACACTTTTAATTACAGTACTTCAACAAAATTCACAAAGTTGATTATACTTCACCTTGCTACATCATTACATTTAACATCAACACAAAATATATACAATCTACATTATTATCTGTTATCGTTTACCACAAATCATTTCATAATACAGTCCATTTCAAAACCTCTTACTCACATAATTAAATGTTCATGAACAATAAAATATTTACCCTCCATCATCGAATAACAATCTGGTCTTACATCTACACAGTTCGTTTTTTATTAAATACATATATTATCTCTATCAATATAATGACTATTTAAATTTTCATACTTTTCCACAATATCAACAGGATTATTCCATATTACTACATCATATAACTTGTCACCATCAAGTATAGTCAAGTCGCCCTTAGTATAATTTGTCACAATTAGGTAAGTTACACTATCATCAACATTATCACCATCTACTGCTGCACCAATTACGTCACAAGGTAAGAATTCAATATAACCATCAGCTCTCTCTATATCTAACCTCTCTACTAATTGTTCATAATTTCTACTAATCTCAAACAACTCTATCTTCCTATCAAAACGCAACTCTCTCTCAAAATATCTCTCATCATAACGCCATTTCACACTTTTTCTACCATCCCATGCAGAAGGCACTAAATCATAAAAACACCTCCTGGCTCTTCCAGAGACAACACTAAAATTCAGGGACCAACTTGAAGACACCATGTCTTCCACTAAGGGACATTCGCCCTTCAACAACAACAATGAACACCTTGGTTCACAATAAACCCGGGGGAAATTTACCCTCTGCCTCATATCCACAAAATAATTCTCTTCATACTCTCTCGCTAACTTATAAACATTAATTTCTATTCCTTCACCACCCCCTACTCCCATTTCTCTCTCACTCTCTCTCACTGTTTCTATATTATCATCATCACTATTAATTTTCATTGTATCACCCTTAGGTACGACTTTTTCAACTATCTTACCACTACTATTTGTTAATTCATTTTGATAACTATCACTTACCTCATTAATGATTTCTTCATTATTTTGCGTCATCATATCACCATCATTATTTTCGATACCAGTACAACCACTTACCTTATTATGTGTACCATTTTCTACCCCCTCCTTTTTGTAACATTTTCTACTTTCGTTTACTTCGTCTTGTACTTGTTTTACCATAGCACTTAAATGTTGATCAACTTCTTTTAAACTTTTATTAATATAGACATTTTGTTGTATTATTTCGTTTCTAATCTCATTAATTTGATCATTCATTTTCGTGTTTACTTCATCAAATTTAGCATTAAAATTACTATTTATTTCATCAAACTTTGCCTCGAACTTACTATCTTTTACATCAAAACGGCTATTGATTTTATTGAACTTAATATCAGAGTCGCTCTTTTGTTCATCAAACTTTACATTCTGCTCATTGAATTTCATATCTAACATTGTTTGTATCATTTTCAGCATTTCATAGCTATCATCTTTTTTAACTGGGATAGGCGTCGATTGATTCGTTACGCCTTCCATTATTTTTGATTCAGTCTCGCTTACGTCACTATTTATTTGACTTTCAGTATGGCTGTCAGCTGATGTTCACATTATTATCTCTATTCGTATTCATTTCATCTAACTCTTATAGTACATACAGATTATGTATAATCCTAACCTTATACTCTACGTCGGTTTACACGTACATAAACTTTATGTATTCATTTATATATTCATTTACCTCCAACAACCACCTTGCTCACCAAAATAGGCCCCCATCTGTATAAATATTATTTATGCAAATTCCCGGGTTTCCGCACCATTGTTACGTGTGAATTTATTTTTTGTTGATGAAATAAATTAACATTCACTTTACTTGATTTGTTTACATACTGGACGCCATCTTGCGTTGCTGCCAATCTCTAAAAACCAAATACCTACCTAGTTCGTGAAAGCATATTTTGGAGAGTAAATGGTTGTTGAAAAATAACCAACTCGTTTTGAAAGAACTATATCAACATTATTTTATTAAATCATTAAGCAAATGCATCTTTCCATTTTGATAACTAACTTGTACATTCCCTTCAATTTCCCTGATACAAACTTTAGCAATTCGCCAGTCACATTAATTAAGTAATTATTTATTCAAAATAAAATTTATTAAGACAGAAACAAAATGGTTTTTAAACCAACACAAACCAGCACTTCAGGGTTTTCTTATAATTACCATACACACACACACACGTGCACACATACCATATCTTATTTTCCCCTATGAGCTCATTTTAATTTAATTTTTTAGTTTTAAATTTTGAAAGAAAATTTGGATAATTTTGGTCGGTCTTTTCTGGTTACTTATCTGCGAATTTGTCCAAAACAATCCAACTTCCTGAAGTACTTCCCGTCACTCCGCACATTTTCTGTAATTTCACCAATTAAATAAAAATAAACTGTTATTTCATTTTTACTATTTAACGCTTATTTCTTTCGTTTTTTACATTTTTTGTTTGATTGGGCGCGCCCGAAATTTTGTCCGCGAACTATACGGCCGTACAATATGAGTTGTTATTGCAGACTGGGTTTATTGTCCGAATTTTACGGGCGAGCACACGGTCCGCATCTGCCGCCGTTATGTGTTAGATGACGACTGCCTGCATCAGCCAAGCGTTGACAGACTGTTGGCGCCGACACTCCCAAATTCCAAAGTGACATATTGGGCTGACGTCATATCGTATGACCCGTTATGTCATCAGTTACAGGTCATGTATCTAAAAATAACTGTTCATCATGCGTCTGGAGTTGACATTGACACAAATCCACTCGCTTGCCGGCTACGTTGTTATAATTCATGAACAATATTTTATAATTATTATTTATACTTTCGTTCCCAATACAATTCACCCTTACCATTTGTATTTATGTTTATGTCTCCCAAAATATTAGGTGGGCAGATATGTACCGTTACACTACTATAGAAGCCATGTACCGTTAGCCATACTAAGGGACTGATGATGACGATGAGGAAGAAAACGATCACGAAGAAAGTGAGAATGTTAAAATAAGTGATGCAATAAAAAACGTACAATCCTTGTTGAAGTTCGTAGAAATGCCTGCAAACTCTGACTTAAGCAAATATTTTTTCTTTTAAGTGAAATGAAACAGGATTTTGTGAGGAAACAGCAAAAAACAAAATACACGCAGAAAAAAGTTAGTGATTTTTTTAAGAAGCTGTAGGCTTGCTAGAATACGTACTGTGCAGTGAAAATAGAGTGTTTTTGTATTTAAGTTAAGTACTGTATTTAAGTTTTGTTTTGTATGTAAGTTACATACTACAGTATAAAACTGAATCGAATTTTTTTAGTAAACATCACATAAACAGGTACTGTACGTTATTTCTTATTTTATACCTCTTCTGCTACTAATTAATAGAATATTAAATACAGTATTTTTAACAAGAACACGCAGTAGACCTCTTGTAGATTCAAATTGGGTTTCAGAATGATTTCTTTTATATTGTCTGCTATCGGTAACAGATACACACGCAAAAACTCGCGATCAGTTCATAATGTTCTATAATTCGGACTTTCAGAAATTCGGACTGACCTTGGTCCGAATTAGCGAAGTTTCACTGTATATATTATGATTTAATGTATTATATTACTCAGATTTTTGAATATGCCATTGTTCTTATTATAAGAAATTCTGTAGAAAGTTGGAGTCAATCAGTGTCTAGGATAATATGTTGACAACAACAACAACAACAACAAATTATTAAGGACAAACTCTTTTAAAATTGAAATCTCGATTTGCATTGTAGATATTTGTAATATGCAATTTCTATAAATTCTGTTCAGCAACTCTGAATAATTTTCTTTCACAATTCTTAGTAGAACAAAACAGCAGTGTGCCAGTTGTGTGCCTTGGCAAAATTAATTTTTTACTAAGAAGAGTACAGGAGAAAATTAAATATTGCATCACCTCAGTGACATATTAAACTACAAACTGAAGTAAAAATGATCCATTTATGTTGATGAACAATTGACACACAACTAGTTATGTTTTACAGTTCAAAACATTATTGAAATCTGCAGTTTATTGCTTATGTTTTACTTACAGCTGTGTTTATGGTCAAAGTAATATAAAAAGTTGTAAAATGACAACAGAATAATGATTATGACACCATAAAAGTTTAAGTACTATAATCATCTTCTTCTTCAGCACTACAGCAGCCCAACATGAACCCTGGCTTCCAACACCAATCTTCTCCAAAGTCTTCTCTCCATTGCCATCTCAGTGTAACTCCTCCTCATTCTTCTGAGGTATTCTAGCACATCATCCAACAATCATATCCGAGGTTGGTCCCTGTTTCTGGTTTTTATATACCTGCTCTCTCAGAATTGTCTTTGGCATACGCTGATCATCCATCTGCTCTAGGTGGCTTAACCATTGTATTCGTTGAGCCTTTATGAATCGTAGAATGTCTTCATGATTCAGTAGCTTCAGTAATGCTTTAATTTTTGGATGAGTAAATTTTCAAGTTGCGTATGTGTTGTAAGTTGACTGTACAAATGTCAAGCAGGGTAGGGGAACGTACTGTATCCCCACACAACTTGCAGTGCCAGTGCTGCTATGCTTCCCCTCTCTGGATGAAATGTTTATGTATCCATATTGTAGAATTGTTGATTGTAGAATACTACAGTTGACAGTTTCACTAGTTGCTACTAAACATCTTTAACTAGTAATTCGACACTTGTTTAACAGTCATTCGTTTACAAATAAAAATAATTAAAAGATGTAATTGCCATTAAGCATACTAGTAAGACAGACTTCTCCATCACTGAAAGACAGACTTTTTTTATTAGAAAGCGACGTTTCAGCAACTCAACAAACTGGTAGGTGTCTTCAGGCGAAATCAAAACTAAAACATAAAGAAATATCATAATAACAATACCCTGTCCCACAACTGACAGTCAAAATCCACAAAAGTATTTACATAATATATAAGTAACAAACAAAAGCAAATAAATAAAATTTATCAACCATAAAATCTATATAAGTCAGCACACATGCACGCGCACACCTCAAGGACACCCGCAAACTGTGACAGGTGGCACTAAGTCCTACCTCTTTATATATATATATATATATATATATTGTAACGTGCGGTTTCTGCTAGAGGCGGGTGTTAGCGAAACGTCCTTCTCATTCAAGCCCCAAATGTTGGGTTCGCCATTTCTTTAACGTATCGCTTAATGTGAGGTGTGCACTTGCGAAAGTGTTATTATATGCCTCACGCAGTATGCGTCACTTTTGAATTATACTAACTGACGTTTTAAAAGGTATAAATAAAGGATCTTGTTTATCTTGTTTTACTCAATCTAAAAGAAATCGAGAGTGTGTGATTTGGGGTCAAGGAAGTAATTTGTTCAGCCTTATGCAGAAGAGAGAGTAAGTATCATTATTGCCCCTCAGTTGTGACGATTTCTTCTGTATGTTGTGCTGAAATTTTCATTAACTACCCACTACAATAAATTATAACACGTTATAATTCAATATTAATTTTCAATAATATTGCTTTATTGATTATTGACTTTTGTCTCCTGCCACCAAAATATAGGTATCACAATTAATCTTATTTGAAGAAAAAAACAAACATCATCTCGACTTTACCGAGTAAACATAGATCTGTCTAAGGAACAAAACATATATGTTGTTATTTACCCAATATTACGCTATAATAAAAAACATCAGTTATTACATAATTCTTAGTAATTCCCCAGGGTTCAGGGTGAATTCTTTGTGTTATGAGAGTGTCAGAAATGGATAATTGCTACGCTTTACAAATATCAAAAAATTAATAAATAATTTTGTTTATTTTTCAAATATTACGTAGTTTCCGGAATTGCCGTAAGAGAGCAGCATGTATTTGTTTACTTTGAAAGAAACATATGATAAAATGAATATTTTTTGTTCTATTTCACTGTTAAAAAACGAGTTTTCTTCTGGACTTATTACGAAAAAATGTTTATATTACCTCGCTCCGTGTTGTCCTTACACTGGATTGAAGTTTTATTCTGTGATGAGGTACGTCTTGCGTTATTATTTCCTTTTCGTTTGGAGTATTTTCTAATTGCCTACTGGAAGTAGGCCGAACTATATTGGATCCTCAGAATGTTTTCATCCACTGGTTTTTAATGTATATCACCATTTAATTTGGATTCCTCAGGTATAATTAGTTAGTATTCACTTTGTTTATTACTCTTGCGTGAATTTCGCCTCCTCCAACGTCCAAAAAAGGTTATTTTTTATAATTTTTGTCGCATCGTTTCTTCAACTCTCCGGTTTAGTTCAAAATTTTTATATCTTATTAACAATACTTGTTATTTTTCATCACTCTTAGTAACACATAGTATTTTTATTATGTAGGCAGTTTGTGATTATTGTAAATTTATATTTTATTTATGGAAAAATAATTCCCTTCCATTCCGGTTTCTTTACTAATTTAATTTACATAATATGTTTTGGTTAATTTTTTTATGACATTGTATATAAATATTTTATCATTTTATTATCATTAAATAAATTTATATATTATTTATTTAGTCTCGAATAGTGTTCATACCCGGTACTACTTCCTGTTGCCATTTCCTTCATAGGATTATTTTAATTTTATATTACCTTTGGTAGTTAAAATTTTTATGTCTTTTAAAATTAACCCTGGGTTTTCTTACAATCTAACACAATTATTTGAAACAATATAATATTAACTTGGGTATAACAAATTGTGGTTCATACAATATAAATTACAATAAATAAATAAAATAACAAAAATCAATTAGTATTATTACATACTACTTCCATAGTTTTATCCTATCCAAAACATACAGCACAGTTTAGTAATACATTAATTTCACTTTGGTTTTTCACCTCAATGGGTACACTAGAACTCACTTCGCACTATATACCACTCGAATTGTTTATTATGTTGAGTGATATAATTAAATTTTGAGCGAGCTTTAGTTTTACCCATTTCTGACTTTTATTCTCATGATTTACTTTATTGGGACCGGGTTATGTACCGTTACATAAAGCCCCCCCACTAGAACAAATTTATTTTAGTTCAACTTGTTGATAGAAATAAATTGTTGATTGGTTCAAGTCTCCTAATGGTCTTGACTTTGTCTTCATAATAGTGTTTCATTTCCGACTGATTATACTCTCTGGTAATTCCGACTTGTGGTAATTGTCGTTTTCTTACTTAACTCTCTCTCTCTTGGAGGCAAATTCATCAATTATTTCTCGGGGTTAGTGGTACTTCCACATTTTATTTGATAAGGACTGGTCACACTAATCATATTAAAATTGTTTCAACACTCATTTCTATTTGCTTCTATAAATTCGCTTTATAAATTAAGCTTCGGTCTGCTATCTTCCTTCTATTTTCTTCATTTATACTTCTGGAATCTAATATCACTCCTTTCAGCTATTTTATAATTATTATCCCTTAAATATTCAATTTCCCTAACATTTTTCCCTATCTTGTGCGGTGGTTGCAGTCGGGTGGCCACTCTGGGTCCATACGCCGCTGTCCATCCTTACACCTTCTGAGACCAGGGGAACATCATCCCTGCTCATAAAAATTATTGCCGGAACATTTCTACGGTCAATACATAAAAATAAAAAAATTATAAGTAGTAGTCAATTAGCGACTAGTACCAAACACTTTTGGGATTCTTCATACTGTAGCTGTTTGTATTTATTTATATATTTCTTCTTCTCCTTGATTCCTTCTTCTTTTCCATTAATTAATAGCATATAACATTATTGATAGGCCTTATGTTAAAATTCTTTTGACTTTACTTCTTGTGACATATTTCTCCGTATCATTTCTTCTTATATAATCTTCAATTCCGAGAAATTCTAATTATTGTATTAATTATCATCCTCCTTCAGTTTCATTGGAGTCATTAAATTATTCTTTATTTAAACATTTTTCTTGCCTCCAGAAACGATTAAGACTATAAAATAGGTTATTTACCTTCTGTCGACGTTTCTTAAAATCCTTTTAGGATGACTCGAGTTTCAACACCATTTGGTGTCATCATCAGATCGGTGAATTAGGTTAAAACATTTCGATGCATATGCATCTCGTTAGATATTTAAAAGATTAAAAACAACACATAACATTATATAAAACAATAAATAAACTATATCACAATAAAATAACATTAATAAAAGAATATAAAAACAACGCGGCCGCAAACGATCCTGCACAGGAACGCACCCCACAGTAAGATTCTTACCGTGGGGTGTGTTCCTGTGCAGGATCGTTTGCAGCCGCGTTGTTTTTATATTCTTTTATTAATGTTATTTTATTGTGATATAGTTTATTTATTGTTTTATATAATGTTATGTGTTGTTTTTAATCTTTTAAATATCTAACGAGATGCATATGCATCGAAATGTTTTAACCTAATTCACCGATCTGATGATGACACCAAATGGTGTTGAAACTCGAGTCATCCTAAAAGGATTTTAAGAAACGTCGACAGAAGGTAAATAACCTATTTTATAGTTATTCTTTATTCTTCTTATTGTACCTTCTTATCTGAGCACATTACCATCAATTGTTTATTTATTCCTATTATCTCATTTTAAATCAATTCTTCATAACTAAATTATATAATCTGCTCTTACATTTTCTTAGTGGTTTGTCTTTTTATTTTAAATTATATGGTTTCAAAATAACTTGAGTAAGATGTCCTTACATGTTTTTTTAGAATTTTGGGGTTTTTATTTACAATGGGTTGCTTTGTCCTGTATCCATAAAATCCGTCCCTTTTTTCTGGTTTGTTTGGAGTCTGTTTAACCGTGGTCCATTATTTCAGGTACTCCATGTTCTCGGATTGCTGGGGTGTTCGTAATTAATTCTCTTCTTGATAATCTTCTTACCATCCGGCTCTCCCACTTTGCTGCTATTAAACTTTCACTTAAGTACCGGTCTTCCGTTATATTTCGTTCCTTTTTAACTAACCAGTATTGTACCTCCTCAAACATAACATAGTTGCTCATATTTAATCTCATTTCATTCCCTTTTACCTCTGGATGATTTACCAAATATTTGAATGTTGTCTTCCGTCTTGAAGATATTGTCTGATACACTTCCATCGTTGACACCTTTAACTGGGATGTAAACGTAATTAACTCCCTCTGTTCGTTAATTGGAAGGTTGAATACATTAATTAATCCACCTGTAATCATCTCCCATTCTTCCTTGGTATTTATTATTTTCTTTCTACTTGTTTTTATTATTTCCTTGGTCTTCTTTTCCACGGTTTGAACATCCTTTTTGTTGTGGCTATTTTTATTTTCAGATGGCATTACACCTTGGTATTCTGTAATTTCTATTTCCTTCCTCCTCTCTTCTGTATTCGGACTTACTTTAATACCTTCTGAAGTGCTGTCCAATGTTTCATCCAAATTATTGGAACTATGGTCCATTTGTTTATTTGTCTCCTCTTTGTATGTATCTGCTTTTTGGATACGCGTATTAACATTTTCAAACTTCTCTCCGAAAGTTTTCCATATCTCCTTATTGACATTCTCCATTTTACACTCAAATTGTTTTAAATTCTTATTATTCTCTTCAAATTTTGCATTCATCTCTTCTCTTTGTCCTTCAACAGTTTCTTTCAGTTCATTGTATTGTTCATTCATTGTTTGTTTTAAGTTTTCCTCCTGTTTCTTAAAATTCTCCTTATTTTCCTCATTGGTTTGTTTCAAGGCTTCCTCCTGTTTTCTAAAATTTTCATCTATTTTGTCAAATTTTTCCTCCTGTCTCCTAAAATTTTCTTTATTTTCCTCATTGGTTCGCTTATTATCTTCCTTCTGTTCCTTAAATTGTTCTGCCATAAATTTCATCATGTCTTGCCAATTAGGTTCTTCTCTGGCTACCGCTTTGTCTGGTTGGTCCCCTTGGTCATCCTCTTCTATTATTTCCGTTTCCGTATCCATAACTACTTCGGTTTCTTCTTTATCACCTGTCTGTTGGTCCATTTCATTGTCCGTGACTAACTCTATTTCTTGTTCCTGTCCACCTTCTTCAGTCTCCTTTTCTTCTGCCCTCTTCTTCGATTTTCCTTGGGTATTAGGTATTTCTTGTTTTCTCATAACTGCCAACGATAATTAGATTTTTTGATATATATTTTTTTTATTAAATATCAAAATTCTTTTCTAATTACCGCCCTTTTACGTTGAGCGCCAATTTTGTAACGTGCGGTTTCTGCGAGAGGCGGGTGTTAGCGAAACGTCCTTCTCATTCAAGCCCCAAATGTTGGGTTCGCCATTTCTGTAACGTATCGCTTAATGTGAGGTGTGCACTTGCGAAAGTGTTATTATATGCCTCACGCAGTATGCGTCACTTTTGAATTATACTAACTGACGTTTTAAAAGGTATAAATAAAGGATCTTGTTTATCTTGTTTTACTCAATCTAAACGAAATCGAGAGTGTGTGATTTGGGGTCAAGGAAGTAATTTGTTCAGCCTTATGCAGAAGAGAGAGTAAGTATCATTATTGCCCCTCAGTTGTGACGATTTCTTCTGTATGTTGTGCTGAAATTTTCATTAACTACCCACTACAATAAATTATAACACGTTATAATTCAATATTAATTTTCAATAATATTGCTTTATTGATTATTGACTTTTGTCTCCTGCCACCAAAATATAGGTATCACAATTAATCTTATTTGAAAAAACAAACAAACATCATCTCGACTTTACCGAGTAAACATAGATCTGTCTAAGGAACAAAACATATATGTTGTTATTTACCCAATATTACGCTATAATAAAAAACATCAGTTATTACATAATTCTTAGTAATTCCCCAGGGTTCAGGGTGAATTCTTTGTGTTATGAGAGTGTCAGAAATGGATAATTGCTACGCTTTACAAATATCAAAAAATTAATAAATAATTTTGTTTATTTTTCAAATATTACGTAGTTTCCGGAATTGCCGTAAGAGAGCAGCATGTATTTGTTTACTTTGAAAGAAACATATGATAAAATGAATATTTTTTGTTCTATTTCACTGTTAAAAAACGAGTTTTCTTCTGGACTTATTACGAAAAAATGTTTATATTACCTCGCTCCGTGTTGTCCTTACACTGGATTGAAGTTTTATTCTGTGATGAGGTACGTCTTGCGTTATTATTTCCTTTTCGTTTGGAGTATTTTCTAATTGCCTACTGGAAGTAGGCCGAACTATATTGGATCCTCAGAATGTTTTCATCCACTGGTTTTTAATGTATATCACCATTTAATTTGGATTCCTCAGGTATAATTAGTTAGTATTCACTTTGTTTATTACTCTTGCGTGAATTTCGCCTCCTCCAACGTCCAAAAAAGGTTATTTTTTATAATTTTTGTCGCATCGTTTCTTCAACTCTCCGGTTTAGTTCAAAATTTTTATATCTTATTAACAATACTTGTTATTTTTCATCACTCTTAGTAACACATAGTATTTTTATTATGTAGGCAGTTTGTGATTATTGTAAATTTATATTTTATTTATGGAAAAATAATTCCCTTCCATTCCGGTTTCTTTACTAATTTAATTTACATAATATGTTTTGGTTAATTTTTTTATGACATTGTATATAAATATTTTATCATTTTATTATCATTAAATAAATTTATATATTATTTATTTAGTCTCGAATAGTGTTCATACCCGGTACTACTTCCTGTTGCCATTTCCTTCATAGGATTATTTTAATTTTATATTACCTTTGGTAGTTAAAATTTTTATGTCTTTTAAAATTAACCCTGGGTTTTCTTACAATCTAACACAATTATTTGAAACAATATAATATTAACTTGGGTATAACAAATTGTGGTTCATACAATATAAATTACAATAAATAAATAAAATAACAAAAATCAATTAGTATTATTACATACTACTTCCATAGTTTTATCCTATCCAAAACATACAGCACAGTTTAGTAATACATTAATTTCACTTTGGTTTTTCACCTCAATGGGTACACTAGAACTCACTTCGCACTATATACCACTCGAATTGTTTATTATGTTGAGTGATATAATTAAATTTTGAGCGAGCTTTAGTTTTACCCATTTCTGACTTTTATTCTCATGATTTACTTTATTGGGACCGGGTTATGTACCGTTACAATATATATATATTCAATCACTTTCTGCTACAGTCCGTTTCTTGATGTATATAATACATTTAATATTTATAATTAAATTTACCTCAAGATGTTATTTTTTTCCTTTTTTGGAACATGTTTCGGGTACTATCTTGTACCCATCCTCAGCCTTCCAGTTTTTTTTGTCTGGTGAAGTACATATGTGTTGTTGGTTGACTATTATTATTGTGGCTTCCTGTTGGCTTCTGGTATTTCAAATTGGTTTTATTGTGTGTGATTGTGGTGTATGTGTTAGTTTTTTGTGTATTTTCAATGTTGAGTGCTTTGAATATTGTGTCATGTTTTGTATTGATTTGTATTTGTTCAGATATTAGTTTGTTTTCTGTTTTATGTTTGTAAATTTTCCCAAATGTTCATTACGGTGCCTTTGTGTGGTATATGTTTTATTAGTGTTACATTGGTTATGTCTGGGAATTCATGTACTGTGTTTATTGCATGTGTGGCTAAATTGGACTTATATATTTCTGGTTTTTCGTATGCATTTAGGTGTTCAAAATAACGTTTTTTCAGCTGTT
Organism: Magicicada septendecula; assembly: GCA_034769895.1. Classification (NCBI taxonomy): domain Eukaryota; kingdom Metazoa; phylum Arthropoda; class Insecta; order Hemiptera; family Cicadidae; genus Magicicada; species Magicicada septendecula. The sequence goes on from CM068373.1 coordinate 152,404,327, forward strand.
TTTTTGTTTGTCCTATGTAACATTTATTGCAATCTTGGCATTCAATTTTGTATATGCCGTTAGTTGTTGTATTATCTTTGTTGTGTGAGCTATTTAGATTTTGTAATTTATTTTTACTAGTTTTGTATGCTATTTTTATATCTGTGTTTTTAAATAGTTTTGTTAGTTTTGTCGTTTTATTATTTATGTATGTGAATGTGGCCCATTTTTTGTTGTTGTTATTATTTATGTGTTGTTCAGTTTGATTAATTCTTAATTGTTCAGTTTTTATTTTATATTTGATTTTATTTTCTATTTTGATCACAGTATTTTTATTGTATCCATTTTCATAACCAATTTGGTATATTATATTTATTTCTTTGTCAGTTTCTTGTTTGTTTTTAGGGGAATTTTGTACATTCTGTTAAATAGCGAACAAAATGCTGCCATTTTATGTTGTGGTGGGTGGTCAGAATGGTTAGGTATAATGATGTTAGTGGAAGTTGGTTTTCTACATATTGCATATTGTATGTGGTTGTTGTATCTTGTGATGGTTATGTCTAAATAGTTGATTTTGTTATGTTTTTCTTTTTCTTCTGTGAATTGTATTTTGGGATGTATGTTATTGATTTGTTTCAGTATGTTCTCTGCATTTGTGTTTTTCTTATTTGATACATATAGCCCATCATCTACATATCTTATCCATATGCTATTTGGGTCATGTGATTTTATGATATTTTGTATTTTCGTGTCTATGTGTTATAGGAATATTTCTGCTATTATGCTTGATAATGGTGATCCCATTGCTAAACCTTCTTTCTGTTGATAAATTTTGCTATTAAATTCAAAGTAATTTTGTTTTAGTATTAGTTGGAGGCTATTTTTTATTTCGGTTATATATTGTTTGTTTTCATTTTGTTCTTTAAGTTTGTTTATTATTATGGGATGTTGGTGTACATGTTTGTTATGTCATATGATGTGAAAAATGTATTTTCATTTATATTTATTATTTTTAGTTTGTCTATTAATTCGTATGTATTTTTTATGTTATGATGGTTATTTGTTAGAATTTTGTGCTATTATTTTTGCTATTTTGTATGTAGGAGCTTTTTTGAAATTGATTAATGGACGTATTGGGTTGTTTAATTTGTGTATTTTTATTAGGCTATTCATTTTAGGTGGTTCTGGATTATTATTTATATATATGTCTGTGTTTTTATTGCTGAAAATGTTTTTAGTTTTTATTAGTTTTATTGTTTGTTTAAGATAGTTTTCTGTTGGGTTTTTATTTAGTTGTACGCATTTATTATTGTTGATGAAGTCTTCGGTTTTTTTGATGTAGTCTGCTTTATCAATGATTACTGTTGCTTGACTTTTGTCTGCTTTAGTTATTATTCAATTATTGTTCTTTACTTTATTTTTAATTTCTTTTATTGTTTTACTGTTTTTCTTTTGTTTATCTTTGTTTTTCATTTCGCTAGTGATTATTTTTTTAATTATATGTGTTGCTTCTGTTCTTTTTTCTTCTTCTATATTGTCTTTTATTAGGTTAATGGCAAATTCTGTTTCTACTATTAAATTTTCTAGATTTTTGTTTGCATTTTGAGTATGTTAGTTTTTGACATATTGTTTAAATATTCTGTTTCTTTTTTGTTAAATTCTGTATTGCTAAGGTTAATGGTTCGAGGGTAAAATGTGTGTTTATTTTTGTTCTTGATTTTTGTTTTGTTGTTATAATGTGTTAAGTTTTTTGTTGATTGTATAAGTCTTTTTGTTTTTTTCAAATCTTATTTTATTTTCTATGTTATTGTATTTATTATTCCAAGTGATTGGATGTAATAAACTTGTTAGCTCTAAGTGTAGTTTGTATATGTCTAGTGTTATGCTATTTTTCTTACTGTATAAATGCAGAGAACATACTGAAACAAATCAATAACATACATCCCAAAATACAATTCACAGAAGAAAAAGAAAAACATAACAAAATCAACTATTTAGACATAACCATCACATGATACAACAACCACATACAATATGCAATATGTAGAAAACCAACTTCCACTAACATCATTATACCTAACCATTCTGACCACCCACCACAACATAAAATGGCAGCATTTTATTCGCTATTTAACAGAATGTACAAAATTCCCCTAAAAACAAACAAGAAACTGACAAAGAAAGAAATATAATATACCAAATTGGTTATGAAAATGGATACAATAAAAATACTGTGATCAAAATAGAAAATAAAATCAAATATAAAATAAAAACTGAACAATTAAGAATTAATCAAACTGAACAACACATAAATAATAACAACAACAAAAAATGGGCCACATTCACATACATAAATAATAAAATGACAAAACTAACAAAACTATTTAAAAACACAGATATAAAAATAGCATACAAAACTAGTAAAAATAAATTACAAAATCTAAATAGCTCACACAACAAAGATAATACAACAACTAACGGCATATACAAAATTGAATGCCAAGATTGCAATAAATGTTACATAGGACAAACAAAAAAACAGCTGAAAAAAACGTTATTTTGAACACCTAAATGCATACGAAAAACCAGAAATATATAAATCCAATTTAGCCACACATGCAATAAACACAGGACATGAATTCCCAGACATAACCAATGTAACACTAATAAAACATATACCACACAAAGGCACCATAATGAACATTTGGGAAAATTTACAAACATAAAACAGAAAACAAACTAATATCTGAACAAATACAAATCAATACAAAACATGACACAATATTCAAAGCACTCAACATTGAAAATACACAAAAAACTAACACATACACCACAATCACACACAATAAAACCAATTTGAAATACCAGAAGCCAACAGGAAGCCACAATAATAATAGTCAACCAACAACACATATGTACTTCACCAGACAAAAAAACCGGAAGGCTGAGGATGGGTACAAGATAGTACCCGAAACATGTTCCAAAAAAGGAAAAAAATAACATCTTGAGGTAAATTTAATTATAAATATTAAATGTATTATATACATCAAGAAACGGACTGTAGAAGAAAGTGATTGAATATATATATATATATATATAAAGAGGTAGGACTTAGTGCCACCTGTCACAGTTTGCGGGTGTCCTTGAGGTGTGCGCGTGCATGTGTGCTGACTTATATAGATTTTATGGTTGATAAATTTTATGTATTTGCTTTTGTTTGTTACTTATATATTATGTAAATACTTTTGTGGATTTTGACTGTCAGTTGTGGGACAGGGTATTGTTATTATGATATTTCTTTATGTTTTAGTTTTCATTTCACCTGAAGACACCTACCAGTTTGTTGAGTTGCTGAAACGTCGCTTTCTAATAAAAAAAGTCTGTCTTTCAGTGATGGAGAAGTCTGTCTTACTAGTATGCTTAATGGCAATTACATCTTTTAATTATTTTTATTTGTAAACGAATGACTGTTAAACAAGTGTCGAATTACTAGTTAAAGATGTTTAGTAGTAACTAGTGAAACTGTCAACTGTAGTATTCTACAATCAACAATTCTACAATATGGATACATAAACATTTCATCCAGAGAGGGGAAGCATAGCAGCACTGGCACTGCAAGTTGTGTGGGGATACAGTACGTTCCCCTACCCTGCTTGACATTTGTACAGTCAACTTACAACACATACGCAACCTGAAAATTTACTCGTCCAAAAATTAAAGCATTACTGAAGCTACTGAATCATGAAGACATTCTACGATTCATAAAGGCTCAACGAATACAATGGTTAAGCCACCTAGAGCAGATGGATGATCAGCGTATGCCAAAGACAATTCTGAGAGAGCAGGTATATAAAAACCAGAAACAGGGACCAACCTCGGATATGATTGTTGGATGATGTGCTAGAATACCTCAGAAGAATGAGGAGGAGTTACACTGAGATGGCAATGGACAGAAGACTTTGGAGAAGATTGGTGTTGGAAGCCAGGGTTCATGTTGGGCTGCTGTAGTGCTAATATCTGAACAAATACAAATCAATACAAAACATGACACAATATTCAAAGCACTCAACATTGAAAATACACAAAAAACTAACACATACACCACAATCACACACAATAAAACCAATTTGAAATACCAGAAGCCAACAGGAAGCCACAATAATAATAGTCAACCAACAACACATATGTACTTCACCAGACAAAAAAACTGGAAGGCTGAGGATGGGTACAAGATAGTACCCGAAACATGTTCCAAAAAAGGAAAAAAATAACATATTGAGGTAAATTTAATTATAAATATTAAATGTAATATATATATATATATATATATATATATTGTTAAAAAACAGTTTATGTTTTTTTATCCATTTATATGAGACTCCCGTGTATCAACGTCAAGCACCACGTTGAAGGCGGTAATTGTAACCACTAAGTGATCTTCAGATCAATAGGATTTAATTTAGGTTTCAGGGTTTAATTCAACCACGTTGGTTTGCGCCAATTTGTAACAAATAAAATGTTGTTACCTGTTTTTAATCAATATGTTATTAATGAATATATCTATTAGGTCGTTACAGATGAAACCTCCTGAAAATATATTATTAGGCAAATATAGTTATGATTATGTTATTTTTACTTTTAATTGTACTATAATACAGTTTCCACTAAGTATTCAATAGTTATGTAATATTAACTATATACGTCATGTATTGACTGCATGTATTAAGTATTCTTGTCAACCCTAGTCCCTCTATATTAGATAATTCACTTCAAATTTGGTGCAGAAAACACGCTAGTTCGGCAATCTCCCGTTCCACCAGCTGTTGAGAATTAGCACTGTTAGTCATGATAAACTTACGTCTAGGTTAACCGTTCATCTGATTTTATTCACCCTTTTCCTGTCAATTACTCCACCCACAACATATAATACTTATTCTGCAAAAACTTAGAACATTATCTCATACAAGAAAGATTTTTTATTAATTTTATACGTTATTTCACAGTAACAGTCCTCTCCAAAATAATAATATCCTTAAATCGATTATGTAACGGTATATCGATCGTCAATTGATCAAGTTCCTTTGACTTATACAAATTAAATATAACAATAAATATTTCTTATTCCAGGGTTCGTAAGATTCTTTTAACCATTAGTAAGGCCAGGTAAATGCAAAATTAAGGTTACTCAAGTATTACAAAAGGTTATTAACTCTAAATATATTGAATTTAAAAATAAGTTGTTTTTTACCGGGTTGGCGGAACTCAAACTGGCATTGGACGTCTGTAAACAGTTGAAGATGATCGGCTTAAATTACGTTCATCCAGGAAAAAGTGTTCTGGCCCTTAATAAAATTGATGGTGTAGTATCCAGGGAAGCTCTCAGGAACTCTTCTGACTGCCGTTCTTCTCCTACGATCTTGATAGTTGTCAGCCACGGTGGAATGAAAATAGTATTCTAGCTTCTTCTTGCAAGTGAAGGTTAACTCTGCAAAACGAGGTCTTCGTATGTCTTCTCAATAATTCCGTCAGTTTCGGTCTTTATTTCCCTCGATTAGTCTTCTGATTACATGGGAAATCGGTTTAATACCGAATCCAGCGGAATTATCCTGGTGAATGAAGTGAGGAATTTTCGACTCTTTTCGAGGTATTCAGTTATAATTTGGAAGTCTAATTGGTTTTATTACTCATCAGTAGTATTATAGAATTAGGTTTCAAATAGGATTTATTAATTTAGATTCATATTTTGTTCAAATTTTATCATTCTTTCTTTTAAATGTGTCTGCCCATCTCAACCCATTAGCATGTAACAATCGAACCGAAACGAATGATTTCAAATCAACAACTCTTGTACATTTCAGTTGCCTTAACAACCAACTATTTTCTGTCATTGGATGAAATTAGATATCCTAGAGCTAGAATTATAGAATATTACTACTCTTTTTTAATAAAATACTCCATGCTTGGGATAATACTAAATTACCTAAAATTCTCACCTAACCTTCCTTCTTAAACAGTATATGTTTTACCATAGTTTCATTGGACTGGACTTCTTAAAAAGGTATTAATTTCCTTTTACAAATATTGAATTTAGGCCTATAGGTTTTCTTACAACTGTTATAATATTGTTTGGTTTTTAACTTAATTTTCTTTACCTGACCTACTGTACAATTAATTATTGGTTATTTACATTAATTTTAATTTCCTGGTTTTATTTTATTACCTTAATTAACTCGTCCTTGAACCCTTCATTAGTTTATAACATAATTATCAGAACTACTTGCCAAACTTTAAATACTGATTGCCATCCTGGCCAAGTTTACAAACATTAATTAAAACAACTTCATTATTCAATTTTAGTCAATACTTAAAACTTAGTATAATGCCTAACACAGGTAACTATACTTGATTGTCCAAAGACAAATTTAACATAAATACAAACATTATCACTGATTAAGTATTCCTATTAAACAACATTAGTTCACTCTTACTATACTCAAAACATAACATAAATATTCTGTGAACACTAACATGCTACAGTATAAAAAACAAGTACAATTTATTATATTAACCATTAATTGGTTTAGTATTTTATACTCAATGTTATTTATTATATCTTTTGACTTGAGGTACATCTCAGATGCACTAATTACTGAGCAACCTTAATTCGGGGTATGGTCTTTGACCATAGTTAATTCAATTTTTTATGTAACGTTGGGGACCTCAATTCTGTTACGTTACATAACACCCCCCCTTTGAAAGAAGTTTATTTTGTCTTAACGAAGTTAGTAAAAAAATAAACTCATAACTCGTATCTGACCAGTTGGTTCTCTTACTCATAATACTTTTTTATTTCAGACTGGTTGTATGTACCTTTCACCCTATTATTTACGTATGGAATTATCCGTTGTATTACTATTATTTCTTTTTTCCTTCTTAAAATCAATTATTTCCCAAGTTTAAATCTTACTTCTATAATCATTCTCGTGACATTCTTTATTAATTATACATTTTGGATCTGGTTTTATTTATTTATCTATATTTATTTGTGAGTAATATCCAATATTTAATTTTCCTAAACCTCCCTAACATTATAACTGGAATCGAATCGGTGGTGCTCTATCGGCTTACCAAATACCGTCGTCCGTTACATACTTTCTGGGATCAGAGGAACATCATCTCTTCCCAGTTAAATGATTGCTGGAATATTCTACAGTCAATCTTCATTAATAAACCTCGCAAGGTAGTCATCATGTGACCTTCAATAAAATAATTAATAATAATAATACTCTAGGGATTATTCACTGTACTTTAACTCAGATCATATTATTTCTTCATATTAATTCTTCCTTCTATTATACACTTCTCCTCTCCAATACTTGGCTATTTTATTGACATTTATTAATTGGCTTTCTTACGGATAATTCTTAAATATTTGTTTTTTTTTTCTTTTACATCAGTTTAAAGTAACTTCTTCTGAATTATATAGTAAGGTGTTCTTACTTATTTTTTGAATTTTGGGGTATTTATCTTCAAAATTCTCTTTTTTATATATCTCACAAATTGTTTTCTTAAATACTTGTTTGTAAGGTGAACTTACTTCATTTTTTTGAATTTTGGGATATTTATCTTCAAAATTCTCTTTTTTATATATCTCATAAATTGTTTTCTTAAATACTTGTTTGTAAGGTGAACTTACTTCATTTTTTGAATTTTGGGATATTTATCTTCAAAATTCTCTTTTTTATATATCTCATAAATTGTTTTCTTAAATACTTGTTTGTAAGGTGAACTTACTTCATTTTTTTGAATTTTGGGGTATTTATCTTCAAAATTCTCTTTTTTATATATCTCATAAATTGTTTTCTTAAATACTTGTTTGTAAGGTGAACTTACTTCATTTTTTTGAATTTTGGGATATTTATCTTCAAAATTCTCTTTTTTATATATCTCATAAATTGTTTTCTTAAATACTTGTTTGTAAGGTGAACTTACTTCATTTTTTTGAATTTTGGGATATTTATCTACAAAATTCTCTTTTTTATATATCTCATAAATTGTTTTCTTAAATACTTGTTTGTAAGGTGAACTTACTTCATTTTTTTGAATTTTGGGGTATTTATCTTCAAAATTCTCTTTTTTATATATCTCATAAATTGTTTTCTTAAATACTTGTTTGTAAGGTGAACTTACTTCATTTTTTTAATTTTGGGATGGTGTGATTCCCTGCTCCGACAAGTTAAACCCTAAAAATTGCACTTCACTCGCTATCAACTTTGATTTCTCCAGCTTCAATGTAATATGGTTCTCTGACAGCCTTTCTAACACTCGCTCTACTCATTGGCAATGGTCATCCCAATTGGTCGAAGTTATCAAAATATCGTCCTCATAGACTGTTGTGTACTGGAGTGTTTCCTGTCCGAGGATTTGGTCCATGATTTTTACAAACACGGCTACTGAATTAACCAGTCCAAATGGCAACCGTTTAAACTGGTAATTACGGCCTTCGAAAATGAATGCCATGTATTTGCGGCTCTCTGGATGGAGTTCGACTTGCCAATATCCACAGACGGTGTCCCACGTGCTGATATACTTGATCCCATGAAACTTTTTAAGTATTTCCTCGATTTCCCCCGGGGATGTTCGGTCATTCACTATCACTTTATTGATTTCCCTTGCGTCTAAGCAAATTCTTACTTGGCCACTTTTCTTTGGAACGGCGAGGATAGGGCTGGTATAAGGGGAGTAACTGGGTTCAATGATGTCCTCGTTTATTAATCTATCAATTTCTGCCCTCACAGCTTCCTTCAGTGAGTAAGCGACCGGGTATGATTTTTTGTTGAAGTTTACGGGTTCTCGAAATTCTATTTTGCACTGGTAACCTCTTACCTTGCCTGGTGTATCTGAAAATACATGGCGATATCTATTGTACACTTCAATTAACTGTTCCCTTTGTACGTCAGTTATTCCACATTTAAAATTACGGATTTCGTTAATTTTGTCATGCCATAATTGTTCATCGTCCAACTCGTAAAAGATTTTATTACTTTGTGACTGTTCTCGTTGACCTAAACTTCTCTGTATATGATATGTTACTCGGGTTGAGGTCATGCTGTCGCTGTTAACTAAGTCAGCCGTCCATTCTGTTTGATTGATTTTTAAAAATAATTTTGACCTGTTCATGTCAATGATAGCTGAGTATTGTTTCAGCATGTCACAACCGATTAACATGTTAAATGGTAAGCCACTGGCTACTAGAAAAGTCATTGGGATGGTTTTATTGTTACTTGTTAATTCTAACCTTGCTTGCTTCCGGACCGTTCTATTTTGGCGTCCCGTCGCTCCTATCAGTACAATGTTGCTTATTGGTAATGTAAGTATGTGCTTCTTCCCTTCTTCAAGTATCTTGTTCAGTTCTATTACGTCGATTAGCGACACGTTAGCCCCAGTGTCGATCATGATTTTGGTTTGTACACTGTTGATCTCTGCCGTTATGTAAATTATTTCGTTGTTGTTTTTTCTTGGATTTCCGTCTTCTTCTTCCAACAATTCGTCCCTTAAATTTTTTTAAGTAGTTACTACAAATTACTGTGATACAATTATTATTTTTACCGTGATTTCTTATGTTGTTAAACCCGATAGAGTGGTTCAGTGAGGGTCCTGCTGGTGTTTTCACTGCCGTGTGGGGTTTAAAAGCGGCTCGGATTCTTCGTCTCCTCTGCCGGTTTGGTTCGTTTGATTTATTTAATTTCCCGTTGACCTGGGTTCCGGCCGTTGACGGTCCTCTTCGTAATTAACCCGGCGGTAGTCCTCCTGACTCCGACTCCTGCCTCTATTAGTCCTAGTATCTCTTCTATCGTTATTGTTATCTTGGTTCCAGTCGGTGTCCCTATTAAAACTCCGACGTCCTTGGTAGTATGTCCTCCCGTTATAGTTATTGTATGCCCCCACATAATTAACTCTCCTGTAGTTTTGGTTTTGGTTGTTCGGGTTGCGGTTATTGTTATCATAATTTCGGTTGTTTGTGTTCTGATTCTGGTAACTTGGGTTGTACGACCGGTTATATTGGTTGTTTGGAATATTCTGTCTATTCCCGTAATTGTTTCCATTGTTCCTTTGGCTGTTGTTGTTATTTTGCCGTTGCTACGTCTCATTACCATAATTACCTGGCCTGCCATTATAGTTCGGCCGATTATGCGTCTCATGACTGTTATGGTTATTGTTTCCATTGTTGTAGTCTGGGATATTCCTGCTCCCGTACCGGTCGTTTCTCTGCCGACTCCTTCTATAATGCACCTCACGCTCGTGCTCTTCCAATAGCGTTGACATTGCCTGTATCGTTTTTATCTGTCCGCCCGATCGTGCTATTGATATCCCGTTATCATAGTGGTATGCTAACCTGGTGACGAGAATTTCCTCCGGGATTTTTGGTTCAAGGTGTCTCGCCAAGCATACTTTTCCCAGGAAGTAGGCGGTAAGTGTTGTTCCCCTGCTGGCGTCATACCTCCCATAGCTGATGCTCTCCCTTACTACGTTCTGGGTGGCGTCTGACCAGTACCTGGCTTTAAAAGCTATTTTAAATTCTTCGTAGCTTCGGATGTCGTGCCTGGTGGCTGTCCACCAGTTATCATAGGTTTCCTTGAAATGTTCGTCCAAGTAATGATGAATTATTGGCCACCTGGTTTCACCAATTCTCATTAGTTGTTCGCCGACCCGTTCCAAGAATTCCATTGGGTTTCTCTTGTATGACTTAAAGTTGATGGTCTCCCGGTCGTCTATATGTTGTGTATATGGAACAGTGATCGTTCGGTTATCAACTGACCGTTGTAGGTTCTCGATTCTCTCCTGGTTACGTTGTCCTTGCTCCTGTACTTCGTTCACGACCGTATCTAAGTTTCGATGCTGGTTTCCGCAATCTGCTCGTATTGATTCCATTTGAATCCGGTTTTCTTCTTCTATATGGCCTATCTTGACCTCTAGTTCAGCCCTATTTCGTGTAACAGCTTCATCGGTCACTCTCAGTTTTCTATTTGTTTCAGTTATCTCCTGTTTTCTTTCGCCGTCGTTCTTACCTACCTTCTGGCTGATTGCCTCACTGGCGTCCTCGATTTTCTTATTGAGAGCTTGCCTTAACACCTCATTCTGTTTATCAACAGTTTCCCTTAATTCCTTGTTAGAATGCTCAATTCTCTCATCGATTCGTATAAGATTGTCCTCATTGATTTTCTCAAGATCTTCTTTCATTCGTTTATTGTTTTCCTCAAGTTTTTCGTTCATTAGTTTGTTATCGTCCTGAATCTGTCTCAAACTCTCGTCATTCCTGTCAAACTTTTCATTCATTTGTTTGATTAAATTCTCGCTCAAAATTTCGTTTTGTTTCTTTGAGTTTTCATTAATACTGTCTATTTTATTTTCCAACTTTTCATTGATTTGTCTAAAATCGGCCTTCAATTGTTCATTATTTTCATTTATGGTTTGCCTTAAAAGTTCACTAGTACTTTCCTTAATACTGTCTATTTTTTCAGAGTTTTCTTCAAATTTTTTATTTAATTCTTCCTTCTGTTTCCTGGAATCTTCTTTGATTTGTCTTAAACTCTCATTAGTTTGTTTTAAACTCTCCTTAGTTTCCTCCTTGGTTTGCTTTGAGTTTTCCTCCTGTTTCCTAAATTGTTCGGCCATAAATTTCATCATGTCTTGCCAATTTGGTACTTCTCTGGTTACCGCTTTATGTGGTTGGTCTCCTTGGGCATCCTCTTCCATTATTTCCTTCTCTGTAATAATTGCTTCAGTTTCTTCTTTATCACCCATTGTTTGTTCCATTTCACTGTCCGTAAATGTTTCTATCTCTCGTTCCTGTACCCCTTCTTCCTTCTCCTTCTCTTCTGCCCTCTTCTTCGATCTGCCTCTGGTATTATGCATTCCTGTGCCTCTAATGGTTGCCTGCTCAAGTTAAGTAATAATTTGTAACTTTATTTTTCTTTCGGTATATTTATTTATTCAAATTAAGTTAACAACTTCCACTTACCTTACGACTTGGATCTGGCCGGATCTCGTAGTGGAGGTAAACCAATTTCGTTCGACGAACTATGACAGCACATAAAACGAACTAAGGCTTTGAAAGAATTTTAACTCGCAATTTCGTGGAAGAGAAATTAGATTTTTCTTTAATTAATCTGAATTATTGACATTATAAATCTTCGTGCGACATGTTACGCAATTATTATACCTTACTGACTACATCTTACCTTATCGTTTATACAGACACAAACAATTATATATTTCACACATAAACACTTAGACAGCCCAGCATTGCTCACTCGTCACTCACATTCCGTTCTCAAACATCACTACCGATAACGCTTTCTTCGGTGACCTCGTCGCCAGCCCGCGGTAGATTGAAAATGTCTCTGAAAAAGACGAAAATGAATTCCAAATTTGAATGTTAGTGTTCTATACTCCTCCCATCCTATCACTGCTTTTTAAAAGAACTGCTTTACTTTCATTATTGGAAACTAACGATATTATACGAGCGTATTGAGCTCGCGTGTCGGCGCCGTCACAGTCAGAGACGAACTGGGCAATGTGCTTCGTTGAGTCGCGGGAAATGAGCAGTCACGGCCATCAGGTTTTAGTCGCCGCTCGTGCTTAATTGTGGTGGCATAACCACTTTATGCATGAACTATAACTGGTATATGTGTGGTACCAGAGTACAATATTGGCTTCTGCTCTGCTGATGTCACCAACAGTAGGCGGGGTTTAACGCTGGTTCCGGTATTGAGCTGGTAGCTGCGACAAACGGTTTGCTACATCGCCAGGTTTCACAGCTTGGGTTGTGTTTTCCAAGCGTCACTCCGGCGCGCCGCCCATCAATGTTGCATACGGGCGTGATCACACACACACAAAGTTCTGCGAAAAATTGGGGTGGTAAATTCTTCGCCGCATTACTCAACAACAACAACTGCGTCTCTGCCTTTGTTTCAAACGGTTGCTTAACACTGTTCTGTTACACAATGGAATGAATTTCGTTACACAATAATTTTCATCACTCCCTTTTTTTCAAGTCCGACCAAATTGAAAGGAAATAAAAATATAATTACCCCATACTGAAAGAAAAATAAGACTCCCAAATTTGACACGCTACAATACCCCCTCGATGAGAATTCTGCTGTTCATAACAGAAGAAATCTCATCGACAAACCCCGAAGAGGACCGGTGAGGAACTGGTGCCAACAACCCCCTTGTTCTTACTACTTATGGGTACACGACACCCCTGGCTTAGCGACTATGTACTCATCTGAACGAGATCACTGGACTTCTCCGTAAGAGGTCCCAACACCGAGAAATCGAGCAGACTCGCACCACAACGCACCTCACCTTTTAACATGCTACCCCCAAAAATCCTCAATCCCTGGCTAAAATTATTCCAGCTCCTCCGCCGATGTGGTTCCCCTTTTTGCAAGCTGGGCTGCCTTTAGCAAATACTGGGCTCACACACACTCACATTACATGATACCATAACACATTAAAAATAAAAAATTTCTTTTAAAATTTATTAAAAATTTAAAAAGATTCAAAATTCAAAAAAATAATCTTTTATCAAAAAATTCTCTTCCTGGCTTTTCTAATTTTTGTTTCAAACGACTTAACCTAGACATTTCTACTAATATAAACACATCCTTACTCTAACATGGGAACCACTTATAGTCTACCAATACAATGCAATACAATAAAATAAACATGGTTAATGCACACTTAATAAAAGAATCCTTATCTACGAATTTGCATTCGAAAATCTTTTTTTTTTTTTTTTTTTTTTTTTTTCAAAAAATTAGTTTTCAAAAATTTTGAAATTCAAAAAATTTAAATTTGTTCATTAAATATTTATTAAATTTATTTATTAAATAACATTTATTAAAATTATTCAAATATTGGTTTGAATTAATTAAACAAACAAATTAAAATTGGCTTCCTACTATACAAGCTTATTAGGTGTATGACCCCATCAGCTGATCATAACTAGGTCAAGTCCAAAACCCTTGACCTACATATGTTATGTATGCTTTCTGAAAATACACTGAACATCTGTAATACCCTACCTTGAAATACAAAACATAACAAAACAAAATATTTAAAACAAACAAAATATTATTACAAATAATAATCAAATTGGCATTTAAATTATTTAAAATAAACAATTCTTGACTTTACATTATTTTCAAATTTTATCAAAATTCTGTCACTGGTTTAAAATAAAAAGTTTATATTCTTTATCATAACTCTCTCTCTTTATTCTTAACAATCCTACTTCAATCTACGGTGGGTGATGTAAATTATTTATTCTCATTTATTCTGTCTACATATATAATCTTTACCCCTTTCTGGCTCTAATATTAATCAACTTCAATTACCATGACACCCATCTCTACCAGAATATCTACTAATCCCAAAACACTCTAAACCCCAACTACCATTTAACACAAATCGTTACCTTCTCTACATATAAAAAAATACACTCTAACCCTTTGTACATAGGATACGTGTTTCCCCTACCCAACACTCAATTCCCTTATCTGGCGGCCTGGATTCTACCTAAGGCGGCCCCTCCTCACTAAAATCTATTCTAATCCCGTCCCAACCCTTGTTGCGAACTCCTACCTGACACTACCCCCTAATACAAAATTGCCATCCCCAAAAATCTCAATCTCATTACCTCACTAAAAATACAACAATATATATCATTAATCATAAACATAAATATATCATTCAGAACTCTACCATTATTCTCCACAACTACCGTGTCAACATCAATATTTCACAACATTCGGTTACATTACATTAACTCAAAAACAACATTACATCATCTTCATCTCTATCATTTCAAATTCAACTTTGATTTTCACTTGGACAGATCTACATGTCCCACAACATATTTATCACCCACGAATTATCTTTTATTAATTTGCATCAATTATTACTTTATTTCTTATTATCATTAGTGTTATCACTACTCCACAACATCGGTAATACATCAAAACATTACATTGAACTGTAATTACTTGTAACAATTATAACTAATATACCAGTGACGTATTATTGCTGATCAGCTGATACCTAACATAATGAAAATACCATGGAATACCTTTCAAAATTGAACAATTACATGTAATATATTATCAATACTTACTTCTATTGTGTTGATTGCCTGCCAGGCGTCTACTTATTGGCTTACAAAAAAAATATACATATAATGAAAACACATATTCTTATCAATGCTTATCTAACAGACAACAATAAAATAATACACTTAAAATTGTAGCATGAACACCTTATTTTTAAATATCTAAGCAGCTAGTTACCTGAACAGAGCACAAGCAGTTTTATTTAATCAAACTTTGAATAAAATGTTATGTTATATAATTTACATTCGTGACTCCTTTGCGTCACCTCCCAGCCACACACACTATTTCAGATTATGGTGGACTGTGGCGCCCATTCGCTTCCACAGAGACTGTATATTTTGGAGCAGGTTTTACCTCTCCGTGTCTCTGCTTCCGCTATTAAGTTTTAAACGTTGCGAACATCATCATGTTCTTGTTATAAAATGATACACCCTTAAAACGGTTCTACCACCTGTCTTGCTACCCCAAGGCGGGCAGAGTGGCAGCCGCTGTTCCATAGTTCCGGGAAGATTTCCTCTAATTGTCACCCCCCAATGAATTTCAAGTCAGCTATGGTCAAGGGACTTGATATGACCATAGCTGGCCGCTAGCCAAAACCACGGTTAGTGCTGGTAAGACAGTAACCGCCCGAAAAGTCGAGGAAATCTAAACTTTCATTTCACTGCCTGTTTCATCAATACTATTATGTGCGACACGGTCATTTAGTAATGTGTGTAAAAATTTTTACTTTACACGGATAAGGTGTGCCGCACATTTATCGCCATTTTGGCCTCCGATGGAGGTAACACTCACTGTTACCCCCAACCCATTTCTCTATCTAAGAGAGCACAGGCCACCCCCTCAATAGCCACTTAATAACTAACTAATTACTTAACAATTGAAAATTAAACTTTCTACATTTGTAGTTCCACACTCCATTGTTATTATCACTTCATTGAGCACCAAACCACCCCCCAAAATTATCCCCACATCTTGTATTGACAACAAGTTTTTATTTGGTTACACATTCTTCACAACGTTCCCATACTCACTGGTGCTAAAACTTGCCAATTATATTTGGTCACTTCATTCTAAAATTTATTTACATTTTAAATTTATAACTTATAATTTATAACTAAGTGGTCAGTATCCCCGCCTGAAACGGGGGTGTTCTGCTATGAGGCAGAGTTTTGATGAAAATTTAGATCTACTTTGTGAAATTACTCCCCCCTTTACTTCCTACCTTTCTCTCTCTAACTCTCATTTCTCCAGACCCACCGTCTGAATTTCCACCAAATCCGCCTCCCAGCAAAACTCTTCATTTCGGGTGTAAGCTAAACTATTGTCAATGGCTCAATTTTAACTTTGCCAGTGACACTAAAATTATTGAAATTTGTATGCACTGTCTTGCATTTAGGTGTAGCCTCCTTTATGTAATCACTCTAAGGCAGTGCAGGTACGCGACAGGTACATCAAAATTGCTGTACCCAGAGTGTATAAAAATTTAATTCGTCACGTACCTCTTTGGGGTCCCCCTCCCCGTTCAAATATGTGTGGAAGTTTTCAAATTTTGACCAATTTTGGTGGAGCCGGACCATCGTTGTTTTCACTGCCCGAAGGAAGATCCTGCCAACCATGGCCCGCCTCCGAGTTCCGAATTCCACGGCCAGGACTGGTAAGATCGTGGCCGCCCGAAAATGGGGGAGGAGCCCTTCTAAAAACAAAAAAAAATAAGTAATTAACATTCATACCTTTACAATTTAATAAAATCCTTATGCTGACCAAAATAATTTCAAATTCGTAGCGTTGTGCGTACCCACTATCTCCCTGGTTTCTCTATTTTGTAACACATACGAATTTTTCATTTTTATTTCTACTATCTCGTACGGCCCCTCGTACAATAAGAAAAACTTCTTGATCTCTTTGTCTTGTGCACTTGATAAGTCATGTCGTCGTATCAATACCAGCTGTCCAACCACATACTGCGTCCACTTACCTTTCATATCATGGCGCTGTTTTCTCCTCTCTCCCTTCGTCAACAAACTTTCATTCGCTAGTCTAAGCTTAACATCGTTACCAATAGTGTTGGTCTCCGGTGGATATTCGACTAATTGTTCCAGAATCCTCTGTGGACGCTTTCCTCTTATTAGCTCATAAGGTGTGAACCCCGTCGACTCGTGGGTGGTGCAGTTTAGCCAGTTTTCAATCTTCTGCACATAGAGTGGCCACTCGCTATGTTTGGCGTGGCAGTATGTTCGAAAAATTCTGCCCAACTCCCTCATGACTCTCTCCGCCTGATTGGACTGCGGGTGATATACTGCGGTGTGCTTTGCGATGATACCTTCCCATCCAAGAGTCTGGCGCCATCTTCCGCTAATGAACTGCGGCCCATGGTCAGATAATATCACTTTCGGCTTTCCCACGTTGATCATGTAGTCGCGTGTGATCTTCTCGCTCAGCACCTTACTTGTTGCTCGCTTTACACTATATAGCCTGACATATTTGGAAAAAGTATCAAGTACAACAAAAATATGCATCACTCCACCCCTACCTTTCGGCAATGGGCCGTACAAATCTACAGCTACTAAATCGAATGGCTTTTCGACTTTAATATAATTTAGTTCTCCCTCTAACCTATAATTTACAACTTTGGATTTCTGACATAACTCGCAAACTCTAAGTATTCTTCGGACGCGTTTCTCCATATTCTTAAATAAACAAGATTCCTTTAACACATTCACACACTTCCGTGCCCCAAAATGCCCGTACCTAAGATGACAGTCCCACACTATTTTCTCTATCAACCCTTCAGGTATAACTAACCTCCAATCCCTCTCTCTCCCCTCTACTTTTTTAAACAGACTCCCTTTGAACACTTGAAAATATTGCTTATATCCAAACTCATCTATATCTGATTCTATACTAGTAATTATTTTATTTAATTTACTATCAGCTCTTTGCATTACATTTATATCTTTTAATTCCTCCCCAAAAAGTTTATCTTCCCGGGATAGTCTATAAATTTCTATCTCTTTAATATCTCTACCTGTTCTATTTCTGTCTGTGTCTACTCGTGATAGTGTGTCTGGCACCCTGTTCTCTACACCCTTGATATATTCCCAAGAAAAATTGTACTCTTGAAGAGCTAACACCCACCTGGTTATCCGGCTGTGTGTGAGTTTACAAGTATTCAGGAACGACAGCGCTTTATGGTCCGTCCTGATGATGGTTCTGTTACCCAGCAGATACGTTCGGAACTTCCGCACAGCGAACACTATACTGAGGAGCTCCTTCTCTGTGGTAGTATAGTTGCGCTCTGCGGCTAGCAACGTCCGGCTGGCGAAGGCGATGGTTTTATGCTCTTTTGCCTCGTCTTCTTGGTAAAGTTCTGCTCCCAATGCTATATTACTAGCATCTGTCTGTAAATAAAATTTTCCATTAAAATCAGGATGATTCATTAGTATCATGTCTGCGAACTTATTCTTGATTTCATTAAACGCCGCTCTTTCGTTATCGCCCCATCTCCATTGCTTATTCTTTTGCAGCACTGCGCTTAGTCGGGCCGCCATCTGGGCGTAGTTCCGCTGGAACTTCCTGTAAAAATTACAGAGACCAAGAAAACTTTGCAATTGTTTTATATTTTTGGGCTCCAGGAACGTCAGGATGGATTCTACTTTATCCGGATTGGCACGTATTCCTGTGGGTGTTATGATGAAACCTAAAAAATGTATATCAGTTTGCAAAAATTTCGATTTGTCCCAATTCACTGTCAGACCTCCCTGATATAACTTCTCCAATACATATTCCAAATGCTCTACATGCTCTTCAAATGTTCTGGATGCTATCAAAATATCATCAACGTAAATGGTTAAAAAATCTAAGTTATGTGGTTGCAAAATTTCGTCAAGACACTTGATAAAGCTAGCTACACTGGTATTCAGACCGAACGGTAGTCTCTTGAATTGATAATTCTTTCCATTGAATAAAAAAGCTGTATATTTTCTACTATTGGCTGCTAATGGAACTTGCCAATACCCGGCAGTTAGGTCTAAAGAGGTCATATATTGTACGCCGCTAAACTTCTGAAATATTTCTTCAATAGCTTCGGGTGACTCCCTGTCTGGAATAATTATTTGATTGATTTTGCGGGCATCTAAACATAACCTAACTCTACCATCTTTTTTAATCACTACAACTAAGGGGTTAGAATATGGTGACACAGATCGCTCAATTATATCTCCGTCTAACATTTTCTCTAACTCAAGCTGGACCGCTCTTCTCTTCGCATATGGCACCGGATAACTTCTTTGCACATAGGGTGCGTGTTCCCTTACCTTTAACTCGCATTCATAGTTTCTTGTCCTCCCTGGTATATCGGCAAACACTTCTCTAAAATTTTCTACTACCCGCCACAACGATGCACGTTGAGAACTCCCTAGTCCGCCACCCTCACTACAAAATTTAAGTGCTCTCTCATTCCATAAGTGATCTACATTCTCCTCATACTCTATCTTACTCTCACTGCATACATTCATACTAACTTCCATTTCTTGTTTATTAGACCGATTATGTATCACCCTCACCCCCGAAATTCTTACCGCATCTAACACCCGCTCAAAATTAACTCGAACTGATTCTGCCTCATTGTGCAATACTAACACCCGTTTACGAAAATCAATCACCGCCTTGTGTTTAATTAAAAAGTCATTTCCCAGTATAACCTCAAGATTTAGTCCCCGTACAACTAGAAATGTATTATCATACCGTACCCCGTTAATTATCATGTTTAAATGTACTTGTTTTGTGACTCTCTTACTTCTAACTCCCGTAATACCTACAATCGTCACCCCAGCTACTGGTAAAGACGGAATATTTTTATTTATTTCTTTTAATTCATCTAATACATGTTCAGAAATAACCGAGATTTCGCTACCCGTATCGATTAAAGTTTTAATCTCCTTACCTCCTATGTTGATTTTCACCTCAGTCAGTCCATTCTCCCTTCTCCCTGCTTCGCAGTCTTCCTCCTCTAATAATTCCTCCGATAGATCTGTAATCACAACGTTGTTTCGGTATCTATCGTCCATTTGGACCCCAGAAACTTCCGGCGACAACGGTCGGGTCCGGTGTTCCATTGTCCCTCTTAGTTTCCCGCAGAGGTGCCCGCCACTGCATGGTTGTATCCTCGCTCGTGCTGGTTTCCTCGCGGTTCATGAGTTTGTCCTCTCTGTGCTCCTCCTGGGCCCTCTCCCCTTCGTTGGTATGCATGCTGGTTCTGTGCGGGTGGTGGTCCCTGTCGCTGACCCGGTCTCTCTCTCTCCTGCATCTAAAACAAAAATTTTGTGTCGCATAATTCCCTTGTGAACACGCTGTACAAGTCCACATGGGTCCTCGATTATTTTGTTCTTGTCTAGGGTAGGCCGGTCCATTTGTAGGTCCCCTCGGCGGTCCCTGATTACCTCCATTATTTCCATTCTGCTGGTTCTGACGGCGACTCAATTCTTGGTCCCGGATATTCTGAAACACATCTAAAATATTTTCTAGTTCGCTAATATTCGCTACCTCCCGCGTCATAAGTGTTATTTGCACTTCCCTTGGCAAATGCTTGCTTATATGCCTCACAAAGGATCTAAATGGCAACGGCGGTTCTAAGTATTTCGCCTCGTTAAATATCCTCATCACATACCCTGTTATATTATTATTGGGCCCCCCAAAATTCCCTGTTCCCATGATTCTACTTCGTAACACTTCTTGGTCTTCTTCAGACCAATATTTATTTATAAATGCAGACTCAAAACTTTCAAAACATTCCCATTCCGTTTTATGTACCTCGGCCCATATCTCCGAACTACCTTTGAAGCATTTTAAAATTTTTAATAATTGGACTTCCCAGTTATTAGTACTGAACTTATTAAACTCTCTCACTCTACTTATGAACTGCATAGGGTGTACTTTTTTGTTATCACAACTGAATGTTTCCAACTCAACTTCACTGCTTACGTCACGAGTCATAATTACACGCTCGGTAACAGTGTTAACTTGTTGGCTGATGGCCTTGCTCAATTCATTTTTAACATTCATTAATTTAAGGTTATTATCACATTCAAGGTCACTTGTTGTATTATGTATGGTCTTGAACTCGGTCTTACAATTATTTTCTATGTCTCTTATTTTACTATTATTGTTTTCAATCTGATTCATAGCATAACCAATCTTACATTCGGTATTGGTATTACATTCACTTATTTGTTTCTCAACAATTGTATTTATGATGCTATATTGTTCCGTGATCTGTTTCTCTACTTTATTAGTTATATCATTGGTTATATCAGAAACACGGCACTCTAATTGCTCATTTATTGACTCTGACAGGTGTAATTTCATACTTTCACAACGTTCATCAATGTGTTTGTCTAGTACCCTACTCAGGTTATCGAATTGTACATTAATGCTCTGCTGAAACTGAGTATTCTGGTCTTTAATTTCTTTAAAATTGATCTCGTTTTGAATATTTTGCTGTTCGCATTTTATTTTCTGTTCATTAAAATCATTCGTTAATTGGTCTAATTTATAGTTAAAATCACTTTTCATCTTATTTAAAATTATTTCATTGTTATCAAAGCGTTTATCATTATCATCAAAACGACTATTTAAAATTATTTCATTATTATCAAAGCGTTTATCATTATCATCAAAACGACTATTCATTACATTAAATTTGGTCTCAAAATTACTATTCATTCTCTCGAATTGACTGAGCATAATACTCATCATATTTGTTTCCTCTGATTTTTTATTTATCTTAGTTGAAACTGGGGTCAACTGAATCCCAGAGTCAACATCTGTTTCGTTTACTTGTGGTTGAGACGCAATCGGAGTGGAATGAGCTATTACATTACTGCCGACAGCTGTTTCTGTAGCAGCACCCATCTCCCCCCTCAACATACCACTTTCCTCCAGCGATTGCGACTCAAGGCCACTTTCACTCATAATTGAATTTATTATACTACTTTTTTCTGTCTTCTCGGACATTTTTACTTTGTCTATTTTTTCTTACGTAACAACTGTCAATTAATGATTTTATTTCAAAACTGATATTTTACAAAATCGATTTGCTTTCGCAACCGTACTCCGTTCAATGTACTGTCACATGTAGGCCGGTGTAATAACTTTTTTGTTATATTACATCCTGGTCACGCGGTACCATTGTAACTTTATTTTTCTTTCGGTATATTTATTTATTCAAATTAAGTTAACAACTTCCACTTACCTTACGACTTGGATCTGGCCGGATCTCGTAGTGGAGGTAAACCCATTTCGTTCGACGAACTATGACAGCACATAAAACGAACTAAGGTTTTGAAAGAATTTTAACTTGCAATTTCGTGGAAGAGAAATTAGATTTTTCTTTAATTAATCTGAATTATTGACATTATAAATCTTCGTGCGACATGTTACGCAATTATTATACCTTACTGACTACATCTTACCTTATCGTTTATACAGACACAAACAATTATATATTTCACACATAAACACTTAGACAGCCCAGCATTGCTCACTCGTCACTCACATTCCGTTCTCAAACATCACTACCGATAACGCTTTCTTCGGTGACCTCGTGGCCAGCCCGCGGTAGATTGAAAATGTCTCTGAAAAAGACGAAAATGAATTCCAAATTTGAATGTTAGTGTTCTATACTCCTCCCATCCTATCACTGCTTTTTAAAAGAACTGCTTTACTTTCATTATTGGAAACTAACGATATTATACGAGCGTATTGAGCTCGCGTGTCGGCGCCGACACAGTCAGAGACGAACTGGGCAATGTGCTTCGTTGAGTCGCGGGAAATGAGCAGTCACGGCCATCAGGTTTTAGTCGCCGCTCGTGCTTAATTGTGGTGGAATAACCACTTTATGCATGGACTATAACTGGTATATGTGTGGTACCAGAGTACAATATTGGCTTCTGCTCTGCTGATGTCACCAACAGTAGGCGGGGTTTAACGCTGGTTCCGGTATTGAGCTGGTAGCTGCGACAAACGGTTTGCTACATCGCCAGGTTTCACAGCTTGGGTTGTGTTTTCCAAGCGTCACTCCGGCGCGCCGCCCATCAATGTTGCATACGGGCGTGATCACACACACACAAAGTTCTGCGAAAAATTGGGGTGGTAAATTCTTCGCCGCATTACTCAACAACAACAACTGCGTCTCTGCCTTTGTTTCAAACGGTTGCTTAACACTGTTCTGTTACACAATGGAATGAATTTCGTTACACAATAATTTTCATCACTCCCTTTTTTTTCAAGTCCGACCAAATTGAAAGGAAATAAAAATATAATTACCCCATACTGAAAGAAAAATAAGACTCCCAAATTTGACACGCTACAAATTAATATGATTTTTTACTTAATTAAAGCCCACTCGTTGAGCACCAATTTGTTAAAAAACGTTTATGGTGTTTTATCCACTTATATGAGACTCCCGTGTATCAACGTCAAGCACCACGTTGAAGGCGGTAATTGTAACCACTAAGTGATCTTCAGATCAATAGGATTTAATTTAGGTTTCAGAGTTTAATTCAACCACGTTGGTTTGCGCCAATTTGTAACAAATAAAATGTTGTTACCTGTTTTTAATCAATATGTTATTAATGAATATATCTATTAGGTCGTTACAGATGAAACCTCCTGAAAATATATTATTAGGCAAATATAGTTATGATTATGTTATTTTTACTTTTAATTGTACTATAATACAGTTTCCACTAAGTATTCAATAGTTATGTAATATTAACTATATACGTCATGTATTGACTGAATGTATTAAGTATTCTTGTCAACCCTAGTCCCTCTATATTAGATAATTCAATTCAAATTTGGTGCAGAAAACACGCTAGTTCGGCAATCTCCCGTTCCACCAGCTGTTGACAATTAGCACTGTTAGTCGTGATAAACTTACGTCTAGGTTAACCGTTCATCTGATTTTATTCACCCTTTTCCTGTCAATTACTCCACTCACAACATATAATACTTATTCTACAATAACTTAGAACATTATCTCATACAAGAAAGATTTTTTATTAATTTTATACGTTATTTCACAGTAACAGTCCTCTCCAAAATAATAATATCCTTAAATCGATTATGTAACGGTATATCGATCGTCAATTGATCAAGTTCCTTTGACTTATACAAATTAAATATAACAATAAATATTTCTTATTCCAGGGTTCGTAAGATTCTTTTAACCATTAGTAAGGCCAGGTAAATGCAAAATTAAGGTTACTCAAGTATTACAAAAGGTTATTAACTCTAAATATATTGACTTTAAAAATAAGTTGTTTTTTACCGGGTTGGCGGAACTCAAACTGGCATTGGACGTCTGTAAACAGTTGAAGATGATCGGCTTAAATTACGTTCATCCAGGAAAAAGTGTTCTGGCCCTTAATAAAATTGATGGTGTAGTATCCAGGGAAGCTCTCAGGAACTCTTCTGACTGCCGTTCTTCTCCTACGATCTTGATAGTTGTCAGTCACGGTGGAATGAAAATAGTATTCTAGCTTCTTCTTGCAAGTGAAGGTTAACTCTGCAAAACGAGGTCTTCGTATGTCTTCTCAATAATTCCGTCAGTTTCGGTCTTTATTTCCCTCGATTAGTCTGATTACATGGGAAATCGGTTTAATACCGAATCCAGCGGAATTATCCTGGTGAATGAAGTGAGGAATTTTCGACTCTTTTCGAGGTATTCAGTTATAATTTGGAAGTCTAATTGGTTTTATTACTCATCAGTAGTATTATAGAATTAGGTTTCAAATAGGATTTATTAATTTAGATTCATATTTTGTTCAAATTTTATCATTCTTTCTTTTAAATGTGTCTGCCCATCTCAACTCATTAGCATGAAACAATCGAAACGAAACGAATGATTTCAAATCAACAACTCTTGTACATTTCAGTTGCCTTAACAACCAACTATTTTCTGTCATTGGATGAAATTAGATATCCTAGAGCCAGAATTATAGAATATTACTACTCTTTTTTAATAAAATACTCCATGCTTGGGATAATACTAAATTACCTAAAATTCTCACCTAACCTTCCTTCTTAAACAGTATATGTTTTACCATAGTTTCATTGGACTGGACTTCTTAAAAAGGTATTAATTTCCTTTTACAAATATTGAATTTAGGCCTATAGGTTTTCTTACAACTGTTATAATATTGTTTGGTTTTTAACTTAATTTTCTTTACCTGACCTACTGTACAATTAATTATTGGTTATTTACATTAATTTTAATTTCCTGGTTTTATTTTATTACCTTAATTAACTCGTCCTTGAACCCTTCATTAGTTTATAACATAATTATCAGAACTACTTGCCAAACTTTAAATACTGATTGCCATCCTGGCCAAGTTTACAAACATTAATTAAAACAACTTCATTATTCAATTTTAGTCAATACTTAAAACTTAGTATAATGCCTAACACAGGTAACTATACTTGATTGTCCAAAGACAAATTTAACATAAATACAAACATTATCACTGATTAAGTATTCCTATTAAACAACATTAGTTCACTCTTACTATACTCAAAACATAACATAAATATTCTGTGAACACTAACATGCTACAGTATAAAAAACAAGTACAATTTATTATATTAACCATTAATTGGTTTAGTATTTTATACTCAATGTTATTTATTATATCTTTTGACTTGAGGTACATCTCAGATGCACTAATTACTGAGCAACCTTAATTCGGGGTATGGTCTTTGACCATAGTTAATTCAATTTTTTATGTAACGTTGGGGACCTCAATTCTGTTACGTTACAATATATATATATATGTATATATATATATATATAGTTAAATAACTTAATCTGTACGATTATTGGATTTAGTTTAATTTAATTTAATTTATAAATTTATTTATTTATGCTCCGTTTTGGTTTTTTATTATTTATTATTAAATCGTCGTCGAGTTAAAGCGTTCAAGATCATTTTTTCTGGTTTAATCGGTTCATCGTTAGTCGAACGTTGAGTATCGGACAGAGTTGGTTCCTCTTCACTAGTAGATGTTTTCGGCGGCATTGGTTCCCACTGTAATCAAGACAATTTATAATACCGGTACTTACTTTGTGTGATGTTCTTGTTGTCAGGTATAGTGTATCAGCTTCCCTAAAAAACAAGATTAATTAAATTTATTCGTGGCGCCGTTTGTATTGCCAACCGCTGCATGTCGTCTGCCTATCTACTTGAAATAATCGGGCCAACTCTAATTATTCAGTTAAACATAATTTATTTCTTATTGAAATCTGATCTAATCGGATTGTAATGTAAATGTAAATGTAAATGTAAATTGAAATGACATTTCTGATTGTAATGTAAAATTGATAGAAAAATTAGAAAATATTAGAATTAATGTAAATACAAAATTGATATCACTGGATGTTAAGGACATGTTTACCAATATCACAGTAAATAAAGTTATTAAGTTAATAAACGATAATAATATGGGAGAATACAGGTATAAAAAGCAGTGGATTAAAGTAATTAAAGAATGTGTAAATCAGAACTATTTTAGGTTTAATAACAAGTTTTATATACAGAAAAAAGGTTTACCTATGGGGTCTTCATTATCCCCTATTCTTGCTGAAATATACATGAATGATTTTGAAAAGCAATTAACAAGTTCCACTAAGTATAAAGACAATATAAAATTATGGTCTAGATACGTTGATGATGTAATAGTAGTTTGGGAAGGAAGCATAGAAGAAGTGCATGAGTTTATAAATGAGGTAAATAATAAGGATAAAAACTTACAATTTAAAGAAGAGATAGGAGGTAAGAAGATAAATTACTTAGATTTAAACAGAAATTAAAGATAATGAGAAACTACAGTTTGGGATACTTAGGAAAGAGTCGTATTCTGATATAATTATACCAAGAGAGTCTTACCACCCTTATAGATATAAAATGGCAGCAATCAATTCATTTTGTTACAGAGCTCAGAAGTGTTTAAAAGAGACCGAATCAAAAGATAGGGAGTTAAAAACGATAAAGGGAATTGTAAGGAATAATAATTATAACACCAACATAGTGGATAAAGTTATGAAAAGGGTTAACATACAAAAAGCTAAAATAGAACCAGAACAAAAGAATTCTGCAGGGTCATTGACATACATAGGTTCACATACTAGAAAAATTATAAAATGTTTTAATAAATATGGAGTAGATATAGCTATTAAAAAATGTGAAACGGTATTTGATAAGATAAGGAATAAGAATATAGAAAAAATTCCAGTATTACAGAAAAGCGGAATTTATAAATTAAAATGTAAAGACTGCAACAAAGTGTACCTAGGTGAGACAGGACGAAAATTCGTATGCAGGTTGTCTGACCACAAACGTGGAGAAGGTAATAGAACAACCAATTCGTTATATGCAAGACATTTCATAGAAGACAACCATAAGTTTGTTAATCCTTTGGAAGAATACGAAATTGTAAAAGTAGTAAATAACACAGTTGAAAGGAAGCTTAGAGAGGAGTTAGAAATATTGAAAGAAAGAGAAAAAGGGTTAGACAGTTTAATTAATATTAAAATTAAATTTGATAATGAAGAAATATTTTATAACATAATTAAGAAGTAAATGATAGAGGACAGATAGATAAGATTAAGAATTATATTGCATAGTACTAATTGGATGTTTTAAAATAAGGGTGTGTGACTGACCCACGTGTGTGGAGAGGAAGAGGGTAAGTTTAAAAGGGTGTACACACACATACACACACACAACACTGAAACACAAGGAATTTGCTAGAAAAATATGTAACTGTACAGATGGTGGGACAGGGTTTAGGGGGTGGGGAAGGGACATTTATATTATAGCTTGTTGTGTGTGAGCAGGGTGGGGTGAGAGGGGTGAAGGGTTTGTTTTCACATAATTTCTGTCTGTTCCGATCTGACGATGAGCTGTGAAGCTTGAAAGCGCTAATCGGGATAATTTTTATATAGTTGTGTACAACAGTGATCATTCTGCTTGTGAAATCTGATCATTTATCTCCTAGAACCTTTAACATACGAAGGTTAAACTGTACAATTACTTTTCATTTGTTGTTAAACTCTTATTTAAATCTCAGGGTGGTCAATCTGTGTATGTGGTTACAATATTCCACAATGTTTGTTTACAATAAAATTTAATCAACAGGGGTTCTTTGAGCTTACAATATACAAAACATTAACACAACAAAACTATTATTATTATTTAATAGGAGAGTGGTCACCTTGGATAACTAAAATCTTATTTTTCATTACTTTTATAAAATGTAAACTGACGGCTTGCGTCAACTTCTAGGTTAGACTGACGAGTCTAATATGATGTCAGTTAAGTTCATTAAAATCGAAGTGGTCAATTGACAAAGAAAATTCAATTTACTGAAGTTATAACATCTTCAGTAGATCCAACTATCGCTGGACTATTTTGGATATCCTTTATCAGGTAATTTCCTTAATTCTACTAAAGTATCAACAAGTTATGAAATGGTAGTCCATTGACTTCACCTATTTGGTTCAGTAACCTACTGTCTTTACAATATTATTAAACACTCATTTTATACTTAGATCGAATAAAATTCGTTAAATCTTATTCCTAGTTACTTCTTATTTGACTTTACGAGGTTCAATGCCTCTTCAAAGTTCATTTTTAATTCTTAATGCTATTCAGTGTCAGGTTAGGTTCACTTCTTAAGTCTACAATAATGATATTAAATCACTATACTCCCTTTTTACTTATAATACCGTGATTGCCGGGATTGTACACTGGCAATCGTATTCGCACCTTCACTATTCTTTATTATATCACTTTATGAATGCCTTTTAGACATTTGCTTCATATTAACTCGGACTATTACGTTCATTATCCGCACAGGTTAGGTAAAATTACTCTTTTTGGTGTCGAGAACTCTCGTCTTCTTCCTCAGTCGATCGTACAATCAGAATGACGCTTAGCTCGGCGTCCCATTGTTAGCCAAGCCTTGCTATAGGTAATTTGATTGGTTGAAATCTCGATGACACCTCACAGGTGGTTTCCGTCAGCGTGGGGTTTTTAGTTCAAGAGTACGAAAATATTTCCTTCAATTTACACAAATATTTAAATCCACGTAACTTTCTTATGGTACTTGGGAGTTCTAATTGACTCATATCAATCGTTTTCAATTGTTCTCTAGATCAATTAGATACCCCTCAAGCCATAATTCTGTTTATATTTAATAATTGCTTATTTTTCACAACTTATGACTATTACATTTTTCATTTAAAAGTATCTTACTTTATATTATTTACAATTTAACTTCACTATTAGTGTTATTGATGATTATTCAGTCTCTTTCTGTCCTTTAGTCATATTATAAATCAGTTATCTATGATAACACTTCTCAAATTGAGTATAAATCCTGCTAACATTATGGTTTATTTTTATATGACGTTATTCATTGAAGGTATTTTAATAGTTAGTTACACTTCATACTTATAGTTAAAGTTTCCCTTCAACGTCTGGTTGTCATTGGCTGACTTAATCAATACCCTTTTTTTTGTGTATTTTTTGTTAATAACATATTTGGTGTTAGGCACACCTAGGCCTATTACCCCCCAAGTTAGTTCTAACAGTGATCTGTTCATTACAATGGGATTAGTTCTGAATATGGTTACTCATTTCTCTGAATCAACTATTACAACTTTTAGCAGTTACTACAGGTGGTTTTGACACAATTATTCCCTGAATTATACGCTTTGGGTTCACCCATATTGAAAGCACTATATGGTGTCACATCTTTTCTCTTAACTCTTAATTATTTTTGATTTTAGTGATCATTCTCCTTTACAAAATAGTGATAGTAATTATATTAAAGTGTTACCATCATTTGATTGGTAACAGTATATCACCTTGCTTTGTTAATACAATAAAACTTCTTGCATCTGGTGTCAAGATACCAGTATGTCTAATTTCTATTATCTGGTTATAAATTTAATCTAATTACAATTGGTTTACATTATATAAGTGAAATAGAACCTTGCTGGTTCTATTGACACTAACGTCTCATCTCTTTTATACCTTATTGTTATAGTTTTATTAAGATTTGTTAGGCAACATCAGAATGTCTAACTTATTGTTTGTATTCATACTAATTACAATATAATTCTACTTCTCTTATGCATTAATTTTGTGTTGGTACTACCTTTTTAACATTTATGTTCATTACCTTCCAACAGAAATTGGATTATTAGGCATTTAGTTTGTCACAGGACAAATGGCGCCAATCGTACACACTATAGTTTTTTAGGCCCTTAAAAGGACCGTTTGTCGGGTACGCTAAATCATTTGCGTACGCTGCCCGAGCCGCGCTGTGATGTTCGGCGGCTGCGTCCGCTGTTCCGGGCGTGCTGCGGTTCTCTTCTTTCGGCAGCGGTATGTAGAGCCCGCTGCTGTCCCAGTCGATGTCCATCACTGCTTCTCCTGCGTTCTCCATTCTTCCTTCTTCCTTTTCTTCCAGCTGGCTTGACGACGTCCAATGGAGTGCGCCAAAAATTTTTAGCGGCGCTGTTTTTATGCCCTGACAGGTCGTATGCCACGAACCTATCAGAGTGCCGCTGGTCCCTGGTTGGCTCGCCTCGAGCACGTTAGATGGTCACGTTGAGGCCAATCAAGCTGCTGCCGATCCTTGATTGGGTCGCCTCGCCTTCTCGTGTCACGTCTCGGCTGGCGCCGAGAGCAGATCTTCGCCTCGCTATGTCACAACTCCCCCGGGTCTTGAATGCTCTCCGGTGGCCAGCCCATTGTTCTTCTCCGGCGGGTTTGAGCCGTTGGCGGTGAACCTTGTATGGACGTCCGTCCTTCTCCACCGTGTAAATCTGCCCGCCGAGGGTTGCGGCAACGCTAAAGGGACCTTCCCAGGCTGGCTCCCATCCAGGGTACCTCCGTCCTTTGGCTGGTCCGGCGTGGCTCTTGACGTACACCAGCTGCCCTACGGCCAGTGTAGGGTCCTGTGTCCTCCGTTCCGGATACCGCCGCCGCTGATACTGCGTCTGGTGTGACCTGGCCGCCTCTTCTCGTTCCTCAATTGGCCGGACGTCCTGTTCTGCGTGTGGCCGACTCCAGTCGCCGGGTCGGCGTAGGTCTCTGCCCAGCAGAAGCTCGCTCGGTGTCACTCCAGTGGCGGCGTTTGCACGATTCCGCAGCGAGAACAGAATCGTCGGCAAACGCTTGTCCCAGTCGCCATGGTCCTTGGAGTCATGGAGCTGGATCCGCAGCGCCTTCTTGATCTCGCCGTTGCGCCGCTCGGTCGGGTTCGCCCTGGGATGGTAGTTGGCTGTAGTCCACGGTCGTATGTGCAGCTTGTCGCACATCTGCTTCCACTTGTGGCCCGTGAGCGGCTTTCCGTTGTCGGTGAGCAACGCCTCTGGGTATCCCCAACGAGGGAACACTTCTTCCTCCAGGTAGCGGATAATGGTGTCGGCGTCCGCCTTGCGCACGGCCTTTGCTTCCACCCATCTCGACATCATATCCGTGACCACTACGATGTACCGGTTGCCAGCTCGAGTCAGCGGATATGGTCCCATGACGTCCAGGGCGACAGTATTCCAACATCTCCTGGGTCGGTGAGGTCGCTGTTGGTCCTGTTCGGGATTTGCGCCGCGCTTGTGTAGGGCGCATATTCTGCAACTCCGGACGTATCTGCGGACATCAATGGTTAGGCCGGTCCAGACGAAGTCCTTGCCGATGGCCCGAAACGTTTCTTCGGCCCCCGGATGACCGGCTTCAGGGAAGTCGTGGAAGTGCCTGATGACCTCCATGCGGACACTCGGCGGCACGTACAATCCTGGTTCCTGGTTGCGTCTGTCCTTCCAAACCAGGCCGTTGTCCACCACTGCACTGCCTGATGGATGCCGACAGCTGTGATTTCTTGTAGTCGGGGTGCAGCTGCCGCAACACTGCGAAGTGGCCTCTCTTCAGGCTGCATCCGTGGTTCTTCTTGGACGCCGGCAGTATCTTCAAGCCCAGGTTCCCTCGAGAGGAAGTCCGGCAACTCGTTCTCCTTGCCCGGGCAGTGGACGACGGTGAATTTGAAGCTCTGTATCAGTAGAGCCCAGCGAGCGTACTTCGTCTTCTGCCCCATCGCCTGCTTCAGCCAAGTTAGCGCCTTGTTGTCGGTCCTTAGGGTGAAATGTCGATCCTCCAAGTATGGCCGGTATTTCTTGATGGCCCAGACGACTGCCAAACACTCCAGTTCGTTGGAGTGGTAGTTCTTCTCCGCCTCGTGGAGCTTGGCACTGGCGTACGAGATGATACGCCTCTCTCCGGCTTCGGTGCATTGATAAAGCACCGCTCCAAGTCCCTTTTGGCTGGCGTCGGTCTGCAGAAACATCGGCAAGTCTCGATCCGGTCGTGAGAGTTTTAACGGCTGCCGGAAAGCGGCCTTAACCTCTTCGAAGGCTCGCTGAGTTGTGTCGTCCCAATGCCACTTTCTTGTCCGCAGCAGGTCCGTTAACGGTTCCGAAATCATGGCGAAGCAGGGGATGTACTCTCGCAGCCAGTTGCAGGTTCCCAGGAAGCGTTGCAGCTCTTTCTTGTTGCTGGGGGCCGGCTGGTCTTCAATCGCTCTGAGATGTTGCTGCTGCGGGAGGTTGCCGTCCGGAGTAATCTCGTGGCCCAGAAAGGCGACTTCTTCCCGGCCGAAGTGACACTTGTTGAGCGAGCAGGTCAGCTGGTGCATCTGCAGCCTTTCCAAGACTTGATCCAGGTGTCGCAGGTGCGTTTCCCAGTCGGGGGAGTAGACAATGATGTCGTCCAGATAGACGAGGCAGCACTCCCGTAATAGTCCCGTGAGAACATCCTGCATCAGCCGTTGGAAGGTGCTGGG
The DNA here is from genome assembly GCA_034769895.1 of Magicicada septendecula. Lineage (NCBI taxonomy): Eukaryota > Metazoa > Arthropoda > Insecta > Hemiptera > Cicadidae > Magicicada > Magicicada septendecula. Next base: position 152,437,383 of record CM068373.1, read on the forward strand.
CGCGTTCTTCAGCCCAAAGCACATCACCCGGAACTGGTAGCGACCTCCGTCGGGCACCGAGAATGCTGTGTACTTCTTTGCTTCTTCCTCCAGCGGGATTTGCCAGTAGCCGCTCTTGAGATCTAGGGTCGAGAAGACTTGGGCCCCGCTGAGGTCCTTGATTGTTTCGTATATCAGCGGCAGTGGTGAGTCCACATCCTCGGTCTGATCGTTCAGCCTCCGGAAGTCTACGCAGAACCGGGGTGTGCTGTCCTTCTTCTTCACAATCACCACCGGAGAGCTGTATGGCGAGGTGGCCGGTTCAATGATACGCTGCCTCAGCATCTCTTCTACCTGTTCCCGGATGGTACGTTTCTTCTCGTCGGAGTACCGGTACATTGGGAGCCGGAATGGCTGGCTACCTTCTATCAGCCGGATCTCGTGCTTGGCCGCAGATGTAGTGCGGAGCGGGCCACGGGAGAACAAACTGCGATGACGGTGTAACATTTCCAGAAGCCGTTTATGGTGTTGGCCACCTGCTGACGTTTGAAGGCTAGCTTCGTCAATGTCCTCTTCCTCGGGCTCCGCGCGGTCATTCCAGAAGACCGTCTGTCGGTTCTCGCTGCCAATGTGAAGGCAGCCCCGTCGGTAGTCCACAACTGCTTGGTTGGCCGTGAGCCAGTGGTGGCCCAATAAAACTTCTTCTTGCAGTCCGGGCACTTCTAGCAGACTGGTGGTGGTCGCGAGACTTCCAATTATAATGTCTGCGACGACGGTGGCCGTTGAGTGACATTGCTGACCGTGTAGCGCTAGCTGGACAACTCGGGGCTCCGTCTTCCTTCCTCCGGGCAGCAGACCGGCTCGTACGAAGTCGTAGTTTGCGGCGGAGTCCAAGGCTGCGGTCAGTTTTCGGCCGGCGATCTCTATTGGAATGCGCGGTATGTCCGCACCTAGTTGGTTCACGCGCCCCGGTGGGCTATTTACCGGGGCGCTTGGTCGTTTCCCTGCCGGTTCTTCACAGGGCAGTCCCGATGGAAGTGTCTTCCCGGGCAGTAGCGGCACTTGGGCGTTAGGCTGTTCAATCTTTGTTCCTCTTTCGTGCTTGAGGCCGATCGACACTGCTTCGACCCCCCTACTCGATCCAGGGAGTTTTCAGCAGAGTCATCCCGACCTCGCGCACGACTATCTTGATCCAAGTCCGCCTCGATGCTCATTGCCCGTTGTAAAAGTTCCTCTAAAGTCATAGGCGGCGGGAACCTCAGCGCAGGTCGAAGGCGTGGCTGCAGCTGTTGTGTAAGCATGGCTATGCTCGTCCTCTCGTCACCTCCGGGGTACAGACGGCGAAACAGCTTGATTTTTCTCAGGATGAAGATTTCCGCCGATTCCTGCCGCTGCGTTTGTCCGTACAGCTCGGCCAGCAGCTCTGCGTCTCGTTGCATCCCGCAGAAGTGATGCCGGAAGCGGTCGCAGAACTCGGGCCAATTTATCTGCAATCCCGTGTATCTCTCTGCCCACGTGGCAGCTTCTCCTCGGAGCTGCCGCACTGCGTAATCTGCCCACTGTTCAGGTGGGACTCTGTAGTCCCGCAGCTGTCGCTCTAGCTGTTGAAGATATCGTTCTGGATCCTCGTACTTGAGGCCATGGTATGTAGCGGTGATCACCGGTGGCAACGTGCACCTCAGAGCTGCGGCGAATTGCGCAAAGCCTTGCTCTATTTCGAACCCGGTGTCCCGCTGGGTGTAGCTGTTGGGCGCCATGTTGTTTTGTGTGCCGGCTGGTAGTTCTCTGGCGTGGCTGGATCCTGCATCCGCAAGATGATCGTCGCCCCACGTTGGGCGCCACTTGTCACAGGACAAATGGCGCCAATCGTACACACTATAGTTTTTTAGGCCCTTAAAAGGACCGTTTGTCGGGTACGCTAAATCATTTGCGTACGCTGCCCGAGCCGCGCTGTGATGTTCGGCGGCTGCGTCCGCTGTTCCGGGCGTGCTGCGGTTCTCTTCTTTCGGCAGCGGTATGTAGAGCCCGCTGCTGTCCCAGTCGATGTCCATCACTGCTTCTCCTGCGTTCTCCATTCTTCCTTCTTCCTTTTCTTCCAGCTGGCTTGACGACGTCCAATGGAGTGCGCCAAAAATTTTTAGCGGCGCTGTTTTTATGCCCTGACAGGTCGTATGCCACGAACCTATCAGAGTGCCGCTGGTCCCTGGTTGGCTCGCCTCGAGCACGTTAGATGGTCACGTTGAGGCCAATCAAGCTGCTGCCGATCCTTGATTGGGTCGCCTCGCCTTCTCGTGTCACGTCTCGGCTGGCGCCGAGAGCAGATCTTCGCCTCGCTATGTCACAAGTTATTTAATTCTCTTGTTTTAGGTGGATAATTCACATGTAGTGAGGTTATGGGTTCTATCTTGGTTTGACAACAATGTGTTTGCTTTATTATGATTTCAATGTTTTTTATTTTATACTATTATAGTATTACTAATATTATATATGACTTTAGGTTTATTATACACCCTTTTGTCTCTATTATCCATTTTAAACAGTATTTATTAACATTATTCGATAAATAATATCCTTACATTTGCTCTAGTTACAAGGCTGGTCTATAAGATTCATTTTTGTTATTCTTCCAGAAACACAGTTAATTTATACCTTTACTAATTTTATTCTCCTGACCTTTATTCATTATCTCATTTATTTACTTTATAAGGTTTCTTTGTGGGCATAGTTATTTATTTTAATTTTGTCAAATTTTGTTGCTTCCCTGCTATATACACTTTTTCCTTGATCAAGGCCTTTCGGTTTCGCAACCATTATCAAGTTCTTCCTAAAAAAAAACGAAAGTTCTTCTTAATGGTTGCGAAACCGAAAGGCCTCGTTCGAGGAAAAAGTGTATATAGCAGGGAAGCAACAAAATTTGACAAAATTGTTATGAAGACTGCTAACATAGAGAAAATAACTGATTATTTATTTTAGTTCATCAGGTTTCATCATTACTCTGTCCTTTACTCTGGGCTTTCTTGTTATTATCCATTCATCTTGTCTGAGTTCTTTTTTGGTCTCGTGAAGGGCATACCTTATTCTTCTTGCTGGTTTTGTATCCAGTTGGGCTTTGTAGTGTTCTTCTTTACTCCATTCATAGTTTCTTCTCTCTGTCCTTGGTATTCACATTTTCACCTAATCTATTGGGTTAGTTGTCAGTTAATTACGTTTTGTCTCAGTCATTGTCGTTATTTCCTTGATCATCTTCATCAGTTTGTTAACAATGTATTCTTTATTCCCTTAAAATTACCTTCTCTTATCTTGGTTATTAACATTAAAGTTTGAATGTAGCATTCCTTATGATTTGTTATTGTTGGATTATTGGTTGTTTGGGACCCTGGTGGTCGTGATCTTATGTAACATTACAATATATATATATGGTAACGGGACATGATGGGAGCCCCAAATAAATAACAAAATAATCCAAATGATAAAAAGTCAGAATAACTGGACTCAAATATTTAACCATGTAAAATAAAATAAACCATGGTTAATAAACCATTAACCATGTTATTTTATGTAAAATAAAAGTACAATACAAAAGTGTAATAAATAAAAACCATGTAACATAGAATATAAGACATAAACTCATGAAAAGTGTATAAGTGTAAGAAAGTGGAAAACAGAGATGATCATTGATCATGCAGAAAAAGACTGTAAGGATCAATGACTCCTCCAATTATTTTAAGTGCAAGAGAACAAATATGTCAGTGTAGAATAAACAATTGTGTTAAGGCAATATTAGTTATTAGAGTTTCAATGGTTTTAACTCATGTGGTTTATTTTTAAAGAGGAGACCACAAATATTAACATAATATTAACAGTAGACTAGAGTAATAGGTCCCATCTTATAATGAGATGTTAATGAAGGCCTTAACATTATTTAATTATGTTCATTTGTTATACCAAAGCCAATGTTATTTATTGTTTATAAATCAGTAGTAACAGGGGAAAATTGTACTAAGCCTATAGGCAATTCTGTGTTACCACTTAATAATACAGCGGTACACCAAATATTTTGTTATTGTTTGATAGATTGTAAGCATAATCCTAGCCACGAAGGCAATATTATGAGGTAGGAGGTTAACCTGTTTTATTAGTATTTGTATTAATGTTTAAGGCAATTTAAGATGTCAAAACATTTGTAATAATATTGTAATCAGGCTAAAGGGTTCAAAGGAGGTATTCGATTAATTAATAATATCATTTAAACACAATGACAATTTAAGACATAGGCCAGATAGATAATATAGAGAAAAGTAAAGTCAGAAATTAATAAATAATGAGTTAACATTGGCAAACTAATAAAAAAGGACCAAAATTTAAGTAAGACACAAGTTTTAGAATAATTGTGAACCAAATTAAATATTGTGTAATAAAAGTTAGGGCAGTACTATGGTCCAGATTTAGAATTCTTGTAAAGGTGTAAAAACGCCTGTTATAAAGTCAACCCATATAAAATTATGTACCAAAATATGTTTGTAATCTTTGTGATCTTTGTAATAGGAACAAAACTATGTAAATTAATTTGAACTTAAACAAAAGGTAACAAAAGAGTATTTTTTGACATGGAAGGCAAGGATATGATTTCAGTACTATATGCCACTTGACCTCAAGTTCGTGCGAACTGACCAATCAAAGCAAGAGTTTACTGGTAAAAAAACCGTTACTAAGACGAGGAGAATTATTATTGTATATTGTATTGTTGAACGCCAGAGTGAAAAGGTCAAAAACCGTATAGCTGACGCCTGAAGAGTTTTTTTTTTGAAACTGGTCTAAAAGACCAACCATCAATTTACATCTAATGTTTTTAAGTTACTTATACAGTCGCCCACTGGTGTACTATGTATTACTTTCTAGATTTCTGCACACACTGCACTACACTAATTCAAAAGTTTTAGTTCTCTTCAGCCTTCTCACTGTATTGGCGTTGTCAAGCAGCTGAATAGCTTCTACATTGATATGCTGGTGTAGTCTAGATTCGTGCTTTGCAGCAAACCTTTTAATTTCACTGGCGACATCAGGGATCCTAAGGTCTCGATGTAGATCACTATTTCTGATGTACCATGGAGCACTTACCATGTTCCGTAGCACTCTATTCTGGAAGGTTTGAATACATCTAATGTTCGTTTCTTTCGCACAACCCCACAGTTGAATTCCATAAAGCCAAATTGGTTTCAGAATTTGGTTATATATCAGAATTTTGTTGTGTATTGACAACTGAGAATTTCGTCCCAAGAGCCAATACAGTTGTCTATATTTGAGACCAAGCTCCGTCCTTTTTTTTCTGATGTGCTCTTTCCATCATAGCTTTGTATCTAGGGTCATCCCCAAATATTTGGCAGTGTTTGCATATGGTACTACAACACCATTTAAGGTAACTGGAAGACTGTTCTCTATTCTTTTGTTTGTAAAATTGATATGGACAGATTTCAGTTCATTAAGCTTAATTTTCCATCTCCTAGTCCACTGCTGTATCTAATCACTAGCACCTTGAAGCATGTTGGTAGCTTCACCTAAGGTCGAACCAATCGCCATTATAGCTGTGTCATCAGCGAAAGTAGCAACAGACACATTCTCTGGCTGCGGCAGATCACATGTAAACAACAAGTAGAGGATGGGCCCCAAAACACTCTCTTGGGGCACACCTGCCCTCACTTCTCTTAGCTCAGAATAGTCATCTTCCTGTTTGACTCTAAATAATCTTTCCGATATATATGATTTTAACACGTCAGCATATTGTTTTGGTAGCATTTTATTAAGTTTATGTATTAAACCTTTATGCCAGACTTTATCAAAGGCCTGAGCCACATCGAGGAAGATTGTCGAGCAGATTAGCTTTTTTTCTAGTGCTTTCTCTATTGTGTCTGTTATTCTATGTACTTGGTCTATTGTGGAATTTTTTTGTCTGAACCCGAATTGATGATTTGGTATCAGCTTTTTTCTCTCTATTACTCGATTTAGCCTTTGCAACAGAAGTTTTTCAAAAAGCTTTGATATAGTTGGCAACAGTGATATGGGCCGATATGATTTGGCCTCATTTGGCAGTTTGCCTGGTTTACGTAGCATAATAACTTCTGCCACCTTCCAGACACTAGGAACATGCTTTAGACTAAGTGCCGCATTGAATAAATATGTAAGCATAACAATCCCTTTCTTAGGTAACTGCTTTAAGATCTCACCTGTAATGAGGTCAAAGCCAGGTGATTTTCGGGGGTTCAAGTTTATCTTGATCTCCTTAGCTACCTCTTTTGGGGTGACCAGTTGAATGTCCTCCTCTTCATGATTTGTATCTTCATCTAACTCTGTATCAGACTGGGTATTATTTGGCTTAAAAATGTCAGCTAGATGTTCAGCAAACGCTTCAGCTTTTTCTTTATTATCTCTAGCCCATGTACCGTCGCTTTTTCTAATAGGTGGTACTTGAGTGATCGACCTTTTAAGCTTCCTCGTTGCTTTCCACAAGTACTCTGTATCTGCAGCTGCTGTTAGATTTTCCAAATAGGAAGCTATTGATGCTTCTTTTAACTTCTGTATTACACGCTTTAGTTGTTGCGATTTGTTGTTAAGTACAGTTTTATCATTTGGGTCACGTGTCTGTTGCCATTTTCTTCTAGCTCTCCTCTTTTCTTTGACAAGTTCTCTGATCTCTCTAGGATAGTTGTTACCAACAATTCCATGGGTGATTTCTCTCGTATTGTTCCAGGCTGTAGTTTGAATATTATAATTAAACTTCTCGGCTTCTATTTCTAATTGCTGCTTAGTTCTCAACTGGACATCTAGTTGTATCTTGCCTTCAAGTTCTAATTTGAAGCTTTCCCAATCAGTAGTTTTGTTAACTAGGCTTGGTTTGTTTACTTTTTTTATTATCCTTTCACTCAGCGTCAGTATTACTGCTGAATGATCAGAGTCAAGATCAAAATTCTCCTCGATATCAGTAAAGTTCTGCGAGACCCTCCTTGATATGAAGAAATCTAATAGATCTGGAATTTTATTAGGATCTGTGGGCCAGTAAGTAGGTTTGCCTGTACTGTGGAAGCTACAACCTGTTTCTTGTATTGCTTTATTAAGCTCGCTACCTTTAGTTGTTGTTAATCTGTATCCCCAATCTACATGTTTAGCATTGTAGTCTCCGCCTACAATGAATCTCTCACCTAGGTGTAATATAAATTTCTTGTAATCTAACTCCTTTAGGTTGTGTCTTGGAGGACAGTATATCGCACCAACGATTAGTTTTTGCTTGGTGGATTTGATTCCAACTACAGTGAGTTGGATTTCTGTAGTCTGAAGGTGACACTCCTCATAGTGGTTAATCCTATTCTTAATAATGATAGCACTTCCTCCTTTGGCTTTATTATCCGGATGAATTGTTTGATATACCTGGTATCCATTTATTTTTACGCATGACTGATTTGTTAAGTGTGTCTCTGATACTAGACATATATCAATGTCTTGTGCCTTGAGGAATAATTCTATTTCTTGCTTTCTGTTCTGGATACCGTTGGCATTCCAGGTAGCTATCCTTAGGTCTTTCTGGTCCATTGATTAGTTCTCTGTGGGATTGTGCCTGGATTTCTGGCTTCTAATCTATCTAGTCTATCCATGACTATTTTCATCATGTCCATCATATTCTGCATCATTTGCACCATTGATGAATCATCATTTTGAACTAAAGTCTTGTTAGCTTTAACTGCTTGAGCAAAGGACATTTCACTATTGATTTTATTAGCTGTGAAAGTTCTTGGTTGAGGTTTTTTAGGTCGTCTCTCACTTATTAAATTATTGCGTCTTATTTTGAAGTTCACGTGCAACCAAACAACCCCTGTAGCTAGCAGGATGTGCTTCTGCACAATTTGAACACTTTGCTGGCACATCTCGTTTTTGCTGGCAATCGATGGTCCTGTGATTGCCTGCACACTTAACACAGATAGGTCCATGTTGGCAATATTTATGAGTGTGACCATATCTTTGACACCTTTTACACTGTGGTATCAGTTTGTTACTCCTGAGAGCTTCAATTTTTATTTTCATATGACATAAATATTGAATATCAAATATTTTTTTTATATCCTCTGATCTGTCAAACGTTAGCATAAATAATGGCAAATGTGTGATTTTTTCCTTGCCGTCAACTTTAGTCTTTCTAATTTTATTAACTACTTCAAGGATTTTATATCCTCTATTCAATAACTCCTCTTTAATCTCTTCTGATATGCATGTTGGATGCAAGTTACGTGCCATGACTCTTATTGGTCTGGTCTGTTTATTTTCATAAGTATGCCATTCCAACTTACTTTCTTTTAGGAGCTTTGTCAGTTCTATATATTCCATTTCTGTGTCTACATTAATTTTCAGCTGATTGTTGTTCATCATGCTGGTGTTAAATTTCAGATCTTTTGATTTCAGTTTCTGACTTATTTCTATATAATTTTCCACATTGCTCAGTATCACTGGCGGTGGCTTAGCCGATTTTTTTATATTTTCTTTAGTCCTCTTACTTTTGTTTATTGGACTGGTTTTCAGTGTTTCTGGTGATTCCATAGTTTTCCTTTTACGTTTTTTATTCTTTTCCAGTATCCAAGCAGTTTCTTTGGCCACGATTTCTTCCTCTTCTTCCGAGTTGGCTGGACTATAGGATACCCTAGGCTGTAACTTCTTGATTTCTTCCTGTAGTCGTCTGATTTCGTAATAAGCAGAATTAAGCTGAGCCTGCAGTCTGCTTATTGTGTCCTCTGGGACTTCCAGTGTTAGTATCTGTGCGTTTTGTTTTTCCAAGCTACAGTTTATATTAGTTGGCGGAGACCTTGCCACCAATGAACCTCTTCTAAACAGATCCTCACCAAGCAATAGCTGCCCCCCCCCCCAGAATCCATGGGGCCGACCTCCGAAGAGGGTGGATTTACCAGGTTTTTACCTGGTCTGCCACCTGGGGTAGTCATTCCTTTATTTGTTTTATCCATTGCTTTAATGTTTATCCAATAAGTATAGAGTAATAGAAATATGAAACTCAAAGACCCCTAGCCCTCGGTAACCTAATAGCGTCAGGGTCGGAAAGAACAAGAGTTGACCAAGAGAGGCCAGACAGTAAAGACAAAAGAGAAGGGGTCTTACTCAAAGTAAGTGGAAAAAGAGTAAGCCCAGCTAGAGGACCGTGGGAGAGCCACCTCCCTTTCTACCAAGCGGTAGCCTCCACGGACCATTGCCCTGTTAGCCAGCTACAGAGTAATAGCTGTTGCCCGCTCCCCACGTGGCCAAGGTGTAGTAGGCTCGGACGTAGGGCTGGACTTTGGGGTGCACGCCTGAAGAGTGAAGATAATAAATCAAACTTAAACTAAATTAATGCCCTAAAACCAAACCACAGAAGAGGAGAACATACCAAAAAACTGATAGATAAAATAAACAAACTACCACTGACCGATGGAAGCTTAAATGTACACCAATATCAAAAATCCTAGAGCTGGCTTGCTGCAGTATACAAGTGATGTAAATATAATTCTGAAGTAATTTCGTAACAACACTACACATAGATCAACTTCACTACACTATATAAACTATCTACAGTGATAATTAGGATAACCACTGAACATTAATACGGTGGTTAACAATAATAACATTTTATTTCAACAAAAAAGAAACAGGAAGCACATGTACTTTCGTTAACTGACCAGGGCGGCCATCTTGTTTAGCGGCTATTTTCCAGTGCAGATAAAGTATCGTTGACGCAATTAGTTAAAAACATAACTTTCATATTTGTTAACATTAATAATTAAGATTTCTTATTTTTATATATTTGTAATGTGTTGTACCCCTTTTAAAACATTTCTGACTTCTTAACAGCCCAAAGAACCCAAGCCCTGAGAATATTAATTTACATTATAATTATTTGAACTTGTTGAAGGTCGGATTCAAGTAACGAATCGATACGAACCCGTCAAGGTCGTCCCAAGACCGAACCATTTACATTTTGTTTAACCTAATAAGCTG